>CM060698.1:74692069-75089569 GCA_030686995.1 Artemisia argyi | reverse complement strand
TTTGGAGATGTGGGCCATGTTAATGTTATTCTTCAAGAACAACCTTCCCTAATAGATCGCCGCAATTCTGAAGGGGAGACACCGATTTATGTTGCTGCGAGGGAGGGAAATGCGGATATTCTTAGACTTATAATTAAAAAATATAAAGAGAACAACAATTCCATTGAATCACTCTTCATAAGGCTCAAGGACAAACAAAATGCATTGCATATAGCCATACAAAATCATCATGTTGAAGTGGTCTTTTGGTTGATTGAAGAAGTTCCTCAACTTGCGAATTATATCAATGATTTTAGTGAAAGCCCACTTTACCTTGCTGCGGAAAGAAGATATTACACAATTGTGGAACGAATTCTGAAGAAGTGCGTAGAAAAGTTATTTAAGGGACCCAAAGGCAAAACAGCATTACACGCAGCGGCCCTTTCAAACTGTACAGGTAATATTGATCTCTAGAAATTTGTAATAGATCATCATGTCTTGCATGTATAATATAATGTCTCTACTATACATATTATAAACATGTTAATAAGAAAAGAACAAACATTCTTTGGAATTAACATTATAAAAAAATCTCAAGGGCATCATTATTAGACATGCTTTTATGCCGAAATTAGGTGTCCTTTGTTTATTAAGAGACTATGATCCTTGATCTGATTCATGTACATACAAGACATGATAATCTATTACAAATTTGTAATAGATTATCATGTCTTGCATGTATAATATAATGTCTCTACTATACATATTATAAACATGTTAATAAGAAAAGAACAAACGGTCTTTGGAATTAACATTATAAAAAATCTTAAGGGCATCATCATTAGACATGCTTTTTTGCCAAAATTAGGTGTCCTTTGTTTATTAAGAGACTTTGGTCCTGGATCTGATTCATGTACATTAGAATCTCTGAGTTTGTGACGGAATACTCTGAATCTGAATCAAATAATGTTTTTTGTTTTTTTTTTTTGTAAATATTTGCATGATTAAAATACAAATACAAAAACTAGGTTATAGATCATTAAGAGCTGACAAGATTCCTTTTCCGGGCAAGAGGTTTAAAACTCTTTACGCCTTTAAACAAGGGGAGGAAAAAAAACATCTTTAATTGCCAAAAGCTCTTAACGATTCAGATTTATACGCGATTAAGATGTATTAAGTGATTTATTAGAAAAACAAACACAACCTTGAAAAGCCATACATACTTTGGTGATTGCTTATAAACTATTTTAATATCTAAATACACTTGATGAAAAAGTTGAATAATTGAATGACACATAAACATTGAGTAGTGATATAAAGATATAAAACTTATGACTTAAACATACCTAAGCAAGGGCGGACCTAGGGGGATTCCTGGGTTCATGGGAACCTGATAGATGTTTGCCGCCTAGTGAAAATTTTCACTAAAAATCCCAGTTTCTCTGAGATGAACCTATTCCCTGAATTTTGTGTCACATAAATACATGTCTTGTTTAGTTAGTCCACTAATATGTCAAAAGAGATATGTGTCTTCTTCTTTTGTTTACTCGTTTTAAATTTATATCGTACCTTTTACTTCATATTTTTCCCTTTATATAGTTATTCATCACTTGGCATGTGGCTTATGCGTTTTCTCTCATCTCATCTTCGCTCTTCAAGCTGTCAAATGTCTCGGTCCTCTTGTTTAGAAAATCTTTAATCACATATTTTATGCATAACAATCATTTTCCTTAAACATTATCTCTACGTAATTCCACACAACGTTATCAACATGCCGGCATATATTCATCCTTCCAAAAACATTCATCTTTAGAATCAAAAGCTAGCAGCACCATCAAAGTGCTTATCTTCATCATACCGAATCCGTCTGTCGTCCAATTATTATTTTCATCAAGAACTTTCTAATGTACAGAAAAAAGTTTAAAATATAATCTTAATTAATCACGTTTAATATAGCAATTCAGTATAGTTAGAGTTTCGGAAGAATGGGAAACGAGGGAATATAAATCAGCATTTAACTCTAACGCTGCGTTCCCGAGTTTTATTTTTGAAAGAAGAGAAAAGAAGTGGGAAGAAAACAAAATAATTTCGTGTTCCTGAGTTTTTTTTTAGGAGAGAAGATAATAGAAGAGGAGAGTAATTTTGGCTAAACTTCTCTCCAAAACTTTCTTCCCAAAAGTGGGATGATTTGGAGAGAAGTTATATTAGGAAGTTTTATATAAATAAAATTACTTAAATGACCTAATATAAAACATAACTTTTATATATAACCAAGGGCATAATTGTAAAATCATGTGATATCTCTTCTTTTCTCTCATAACTCGGGAACATGATATAAAATTTTTAATTTCATTCATCTCCTCTTCTTTTCTGCCAATTTTCAACTCTTCTCTTCTCTTCTTTCATTTCAAAAACTTTGAACAGAGTGTAAAAGGTGGACGGACATTTTTGAAATAAGTAGCATGAGAATAGAAAAGCAGATTTCCTAATTATAATAAGGGTACGAGTTGATATCCATGAAAATAGGCTCGTACCATGCCCAAGTCAAGGGATTGGTATAATAATTCATACTGACTGGCACTAGCAGCTCCTCTTAAACCCATACAGGGAATCTTTGTTGCAAACGAAACAACACCTTATTACTAGTTATAAATGATTAATCCTGTTTATTTTAGAGTATATAGTTATTCTACCCTGGATTTTTATTCTTTAGAGTGTATCAAGCATCTCCTAAATGAAAAGCCCGATTTACTTTACGCCAAAGATGAGCATGGTTGGACGCCGTTGATTTATGCTATTCATCATAATAGTTCATTAGCAACAAGGGAGCTGCTAAATGTGGACCACTCCATTGGGTATGAGATAATGGGTCAAAGTGAAATGACTACTTCACCAATTCACATTGCAGCAAGCCTTGGCCATTGTGAAACAATGGAAGTTCTTATAAACAAATGTCTCGGATGCTCAGAGTTTATTGATGGCAAAGGAAGAAACATTCTTCATGTTTCTGTTGAAAGTAATGCGACCAAAGTAATTGAATTCATCTTTCGAGATGAATCGTTAACATGTCTAATTAATCAAAAAGACAACAGTGGGAACACTCCGATTCATTTACTGGTGGCTTCGAATTTTGAAATGATGGAAATGGTAATCGATTATAGGGTTGACATCCATGCCCTCAATGATGAAAAGCGCACTCCTTTGGACATAGCATCTTCAAATGTAAAAAGAGAGACATTGATTAAGGTACATATTTTCTTCTTACGATGAATTCCAGAAACCTATTGTATACATGTCCAATATTATAAGACGATTTCTTTTAGGACAAATTAAATATATTCTTTGTTTGGAATTGCTTATTAATTATAAACTTAGCATATAAGCAGTTTTATCCAAACACTCTTCACCATTTATCTGCTTTATTTTTTATTAGATAAGCACTTGAATCAGCAATCTATTCACCCTGAGATGACTTGTAACAAAAGTTTTAAAATTATGCAGGGCATTTCCATGAGTGCAAACATACATAATCAAACAAGCTCCATGTCTCCTAACTCAAGCAGCACTGATTGGTATGAAAAAGAATCGGAAGCTAGAGTCAAAGAATCAGAAGCACATTTTAAGATTGTGGACAATCTTGTTTTAGTCGCCACTCTTATAGCGACAGCAAGCTTTGCAGCTGCTTTTACAGTGCCAGGTGGTTTTGATAGTAGCAATGGCTCCAAACAAGGAACACCCTTTCTACTTAAAAAGTCAGCCTTTCAAGCATTTGTCGTCACTAATGCTATAGCATTCTCTTGTGCGTGCTCTGTTCTACTTGGACACATTTCACTACTGATATATCGCAATCGTTATAATGAAGCTGATGAGACAGAACAGAAGTACATTGATGACAGAATTGTGGTTTTATATTTTCTTACAGGAATTGCATTGGTCGCAATGGCTCTTGCATTTGTCACGGGCTTATATGTTGTGCTAACACCATCCCTTGGTTTGGCAATTTCCATATGCGTCATGAGCTTCTTAATCATTGGATTTTCATTAATAGCTTGATTGTACTCTCCAATTAATCAACCCCTAGTGTGTGCTTAATGTTGGCATTTTGTCTAGTGGATTTGGTCTGGTTATTTGGATACAGTGTGAGTGGTTGCATTGTGAGTGGTCCCATTTGGTATTTCGTCTCTTGGTAGGTTGTATTTGTCCCAAGGGTAATGTCATGTTTCTGTATCGAGTTTTCATCTTTTTCCAGGGTCCTGTCTTTCTTAATCATCTTGATTAGGGAGGCTGGATGCCTTTTGTTTTGTAAGGATTTTGTGTGTGTTGCCTTTCTAAAAAAAAAAGTTAGTAGCTTGATTGTAATTAATATAATCGTTAAGGAATACTTAATTTTTAATGTTTTTGGGTGACTTCAATCTTTCGATGCTTTGGAACTGGATTCGGTTCTGGTTTGTTATACGTGGTTTGGTTTCTTTCAACTTTAGGGTGTCAAATTAAACAGAACCACTGAAGACAAAACCCATTTTATGATTTTATCTGCGTTTAAATAGATTAATATTGTATCAGAGTGATCTAAGGTTTATTGCTAATAGAAACATTTCATCTTCATTTATAACAAAATAGTAATTTGTAGCTTCCGCTAACAATATTCCAAAGGGTTTTACTAAAATAATTTTGTTCTATGATAGAGATCAAAACCATAAAGATAATCTGGTTTGAAAGACTCTGGTTCACCTCTATCCGGAAAACTACGAGTCTTGGACCAATTTTGTTTTATGGTAGCTATCAAGTTTTACTCAATTTTGTTTTATAACTAGTGTCAAATTAGAGGTAGATATATGTCAAAGAGGAGTTGGATAATAGTTCAGGGACTAAAGTGTTACAATTAGATAGTTGAAGGACTAGTGTTGTAAATATTCTGTTATTAGTTTCTCTCTGTATATATACTCTGTAAACTCATTCATTCTTCAGCTTAATGAAATCATTTTCACTCTTGTGTGTGTGTGTGAAATGTGTGATTCTCTCAACTCATTATTGTCAACATGGTATCAGAAATCAATAATGAGTTCTTGATCAGTTGCAACCGTTACAACCACTCTAACTAATTTTTCCGATCACCTTCAACCACCGTAAACCACCGTAACTAACTTTTCCGATCATCTTCATAAAACCACCATTTCAACACCAAATTTCATCATTCTTTCACTAATCTCTATCAAATTTCTTTACAAACACCTGTAATTGATTCAATTCATGTTTCTTGAATTTGTGAATCAATAGGTTATCACTGTAACGGTTTCTTGAATCTATAAAACGCTTCCGCATCAATAGTTATGAATTCAGCATCTTCTTCTTCATCTGAAACTGCTGGAATGATGAATAATCAGATGTTATTTCAAAATCCACTGTTCTTGCATCCTTTTGATGGACCTGGTACACTGATGGTGACTGAAAAACTTCTTGGGGCTCAGAACTATCGTTCTTGGAGAAGATCAGTAGAGATAGCTTTGTCCACAAAATGGAAGTTAGGATTCATTAGAGGTACTGTTCCAAGATCAGTTGATGATGCTAGCTTACAAGAGCAATGGGACACGTGTAACAATCTGGTAATTAGTTGGTTGATGAATTCAGTTTCTGAATCTATTGGTAAATCCATCATGTTTATGGGAACAGCTCATGCCATATGGCTTCAGTTGGAAACAAGGTTTGCACTGAGTAATGGATCTCATAAGTACAAACTCAATAGAGAAACTTATGCAATTATGCAATCAGGAAGGTCCATTAGTGAGTATTACACCAATATGAAGTGTGTTTGGGAAGAGTTGGATTCCATGAATGAATTGCCAAGAATTGTCAATATAACTCCTGAAGTTGCTGTGTTTATTCTAGCCTTGAATGTTCAGAAGGAAGAGCAAAGATTGTTTCAATTTCTCAATGGTCTGGATGATCATTTTGCAAGTCAAAGAAGTCAACTGTTGTTGAACTCTCCTCTGCCTAGTGTTGAAACTGCTTGTTCTTTGCTTCAACAAGAAGAATCACAAAGAGGGGTGTTTGGAAATAATAGTCATGTGGGGATTGAATCTACTGCTCTGTACAGCAAGGGAGAGGTAAAAGATAAGTGTAATATCTGTGGATTTAAGTGGCATCCACCAGAGAAGTGTTGGGCGAAAATTGGTTATCCCGTTTGGCATTATAAGTATAAACAAGGTCAGAAAGGAAAATCAGTGGTTAAGAATGGCAATGGAAATGTCAAAAGGACTGTTGCAGTAGTTGAAAACAGTGGTCATGTTGTGTTTACATCCAAACAGTTTGAGCAACTCATGAAAAGTTTGCCACAGTTCAATCAAAATGCTCAAGAACCAACTGAAATGGATCATCCATTTGGTGAAGGTACAATTTATTGTTTTTCCTGCATAAATGGTGTGATAGAAGGTTGGATAATTGACACTGGAGCTAGTGATCACATGTCACCTGATAGTGAGGATCTAATAGATGTTCAGACTCTTAAGTATAAACAAATGATTAATTTGCCTAATGGTCACACATCTGTTATCTCACAAGTTGGAAATAAGGTGTTACAAAACAAAATTGAGCTCAAAAATGTCCTAGTTGTTCCTTCATTCAAATTCAGACTTTTGTCAGTTTCAAAATTGACAAAAGACTCTCAATGTTTTGTCACTTTTTATGAGCAGTTTTGTGTTATTCAGGATTTGAAAACCAGGAAGGTGTTGGGCTTGGGTAAGAAGAAGGCTGGTCTCTATCATTTGCTCAATCTTCCATTGGAGCAAGTGCATGCTCAACTCTCTTCTATGGTTGTGTCTGCACTTGAAGATTGTAGCTTGTATTCATTCTTTGCAAACTGTTCTGTTCCTGATACATTTGCTTTCAGTGTTTTCAACAATTCATATAGTCTATGGCATCATAGGCTTGGTCATGTTTCAAACTCTACTCTTAAGCACATTGATTCTGTACCTCAGTGTCATTCTAATGCTAATAATAAAGCTTGTTTGACCTGTCCTATGGCTAAGTTTGCTAAACTTCCTTATCCTACTAGTGTCTCACATTCTAAAGTTCCATTTCATCTCATTCACATTGATATATGGGGTCCTTATAAAGTTCCAACTATAGGGCATCATAGGTATTTTCTGACCATTGTAGATGATTGTAGTAGAGTTGTGTGGACATATTTGTTGGTTAAGAAATCAGATGCTTTCACTGTCTTAAAGTCATTTCATGTTTTTGTTATGACACAGTTTGAGAAAGACATTAAGATAATAAGGTCAGACAATGCACTAGAATTTCTCAAAGGAGCAATAGGTCCTTATATGAAATCTCTAGGAATTGAGCATCAAACCTCTTGTGTGGATAGACCTCAGCAGAATGGAAGAGTAGAGAGAAAGCACAGAAACATTTTGGAGATTGCAAGGGCACTAAGATTACATGCTCATTTGCCTATGCATTATTGGGGAGATTGTGTTATCACTGCCACTTATCAATAGATTTCCTACAGCTGTTCTAAAATTCAAGACACCTTATGAAATTTTGATGCATTCTAAGCCTGATTATGATCACTTGAGAGTTTTTGGGTGCCTGGCTGTTGCAAGCAATCCAACAAGAATTGCTGATAAGTTTGAATCCAGGGGTGTGCCTTGTTTGTTTCTTGGTTATCCACAACATCAAAAAGGGTACAAGTTGTACAATTTGCTCACCCATACTAGGTTTGTTTCCAGGGATGTGGTATTCTATGAGCATATTTTTCCTTATTCAAAGTCTAGTATGAATCAAGTACTTAAACCCATACCTGCTCCTCTGTCATCTTCTATTTGGTATGAGGATCAACTGTCAGCAGAATCCCATCAGCAGGATCAGCTGTCAGCAGAAACTCATCAGCAGAATCAGCATTCTTCTGAACCAGTTAGAACTGAGACTGAGATTCATGAAAAAGAAGTTCAACCAGTTGAACATCCTGCTCCACCAGTGTTTGAACCAACAAGGAAGTCATCCAGGGTTCCAGTTCCTCCAAGTTGGCTTAAAGACTATGTTACCCCTCATTTGCCAAGAGCCAATCAAGTCTCAGTTACTTCATTGCAATCTCAGTTTCAAGCATTTTTGTGTGCCTTATTAACCAACATTGCACCAACATCTTTCAAAGAAGCTATTAAGATTCCTGCCTGGGGCAATGCAATGGATGTGGAAATTAGAGCTCTGGAAGATAATGAAACATGGGAAGTGACAACTTTGCCTAAAGACAAAAAGGCTATTGCTTGTCATTGGATATACAAAATAAAGTACAATGTTGATGGTTCTGAGGACAAAAAGAAGGCAAGGCTGGTGGTAAATGGAAACAGACAAAGAAAAGGAGTAGACTATGAAGAAACTTTTGCTCCAGTTGCCAAAATGGTGACAGTGAGAGCCTTGTTAGCCATTGCAGCCATGAAAGGTTGGGATATTTGTCAAATGGATGTCTCAAATGCCTTTTTACATAGTGATTTGTTTGAAGAAGTTTACATGCAGATGCCACAAGGTTATGTTGGTAAGGGGGAGAATGTGCAAGATGTTCCTACCAATCAAAACCTTGTTTGTAAACTTAAGAAATCTTTGTATGGTCTCAAGCAAGCACCAAGACAATGGTTTGCCAAATTGTCATCAGCCCTGGTTTCCTTTGGATATGTTCAGTCAAAGGCAGATTATTCATTGTTTGTCAAATCAAATGGTACATCATTTACAGCTGTGTTAGTGTATGTAGATGATTTGATGATAACTGGTTCTGACAGCAGTGAGATTCAAGCTTTGAAGTCTCAGTTAAGTTCTCATTTTCATATGAAGGATCTTGGAGAATTGAACTACTTCTTAGGTCTGGAAGTGTCCAAAAGTGATCAAGGCATCTTCATTTCACAAAAGAAATATACTACTGATTTGCTGCATGAAGCAGGTTTGTCTAATGCTAAAACCTATAAGCTGCCCATGGATCCTCATGTGAAATTGCAGGCTGACATTGGTACTCCTCTTTCTGATCCAGAAGTATATAGGAAGTACATTGGAAAACTCATTTACCTTACTATCACTAGACCTGACATTTGCTACACAGTACAACTTCTTAGTCAGTTTACGCAAAATCCAACCTCAGTTCATATGCAAGCTGTTAAGCATTTGTTGAGATACTTGTTGAAATCACCAGGTCAAGGAATTTTGCTAGCTAATGACTCTGCTGCTCATCTGACTGCATATTGTGATAGTGATTGGGCTAGTTGTCCAATGACTAGAAGATCTACAACTGGATATTGCATATTACTTGGTCAGTCTCCTATTTCATGGAAATCAAAGAAACAAAGTGTTGTTTCAAGATCATCTGCTGAGGCAGAATACAGAGCAATGGCTCTAACTTGTTGTGAAGTGACCTGGTTAGTTTCATTACTAAAAGATTTGGGAATTAAAGATCTTGGTCCAGTTGATTTGAAGTGTGACAATCAAGCAACTCTGTACATAGCTGCTAATCCTGTGTTTCATGCTAGAACCAAACACATAGAGGTAGACTACCACTATGTAAGAGATCAAGTGAAGAATGGTCAAGTCAGTCCTTCTTATGTGTCTACAAAGGAACAGCTTGCAGATGTGTTTACAAAAGTTTTACCTGAAGATCAACATTCAAAACTTATGTCCAAGTTGGGAGTTTCCAATTCTTCCACCTCTCAACTTGAGGGGGAGTGTCAAAGAGGAGTTGGATAATAGTTCAGGGACTGAAGTGTTACAATTAGATAGTTGAAGGACTAGTGTTGTAAATATTCTGTTATTAGTTTCTCTCTGTATATATACTCTGTAAACTCATTCATTCTTCAGCTTAATGAAATCACTTTCACTCTTGTGCGTGTGTGTGAAATGTGTGATTCTCTCAACTCATTATTGTCAACAATATAAGTGTACTTTGACCTTAAAAGTCAGACCACGTCAGGATGGCTTACCTCGTCCCATAGTCCATCAGAAGCCAAGACTAAATACGCTAAGTTGTCTGTCAATGGTAAAATCTCAGCCTCGGGTACTCCCAACACCCAATCTTTGAAATGAGCATCTTCGGTGCTTCTTGAGACAACAAGTACACCATGAACCCTCCGTGTCACACGATGAAGCTCAACATATGGACCCTAAATCACTGATACACACAAAAACTCAGTTATATTGTTTTCTCTTAAATAGTTTGTAAAATTTGTAAAAATTGTTATTTTGTCATTTCCCTTAATTTTTTCATAACAATATTTCATATTAAAACACCCTTAATACAATAAATTATAAGCTTTGTAAGATTTCGTTTCCGCATATGAAATTTAATCTTTTAGCTCTTGCCACAGTGCAGGGGCTAAAATAATCCTCCTTATTAACGAGAGCAGGAAATGCAACAAATTTGAAAACAATCAACTTTTGCAAGTGGAAAACGATAGAAAAATCGACATAAACGTCAAAATCCAACTCAACGAACAACTGCATTTACGATAATAAAAAAAGATAACTCCTGGTCATTGAAAACCGGAAGAAAAAATGGTCAAATATACGGTAGCGCAAAACCTCTTGATACACAATGTACAAAAAATAGAGCACATTTCCTTGTTTTGGTTATTGGAAAGCTTTAAGGTCAACTATCATAACTGTAATATCATCTAAACTACCTCTACTTACAGCAATATTCACTAGCTCCTTGCAAGAATCCATTAGCCCATCATGTGTCAAGCCATGGTCCTGGTCTTGATTCTCGTTCTGATCCTGGTTGTGAGTCGTGCTCTTAGCCTGGTTCACAAATGAAACACGTCTAGCCTTTCTTTGAGGTTCATTGTTTTCACTAGTGAAGTGGTTTTCACTTTCTTTCCAGTTATTATTTACTCTACTTTTTATTTGTTTAACCCGACAAGCTTTCTTCTGTTTTAGTGAAACATTTGTCATGCATCGATTTACGACTTCAATAGCTTCTTGATTTCCAACCTGAAAACATTTGAAGTCAAACATATAAATTTTCGACCCAAAATTTATTAAGATATTCACACAAACATCAATCCCCTTAATTTCCATGTGTCATGTTTGTTACGTGGTGTATCGTAACAGTCTGCTTTTAATCAATTTTTTGTATAATTAGTTTCAAATTAGAGGTAGATACAAGTGTACTTTGACCTTAAAAGTCAGACCATGACAGGATAGCTTACCTCATCCCACAGTCCATCAGAAGCCAAGACTAGATACTCTAAGTCATCTGTCAATGGTAAAATCTTGATCTCGGGTTCACCAAGCACCCAATCTTTCAAATGAGCATCGCCGATGCTTCTTGATACAGCAAGTACACCATGAACCCTCCATGTCCCACAATGAAGCTCCACATAGCCGCCCTAAATCACAGACACAAAATTATCGGTTTCATTGTTTTCTCAAGAACATGCTACACGTCGAGTAACATGTCAAAACGAGTCATCTTTAGTACGATCCATAACGGGCCAGCTTGAATTCACCCACTAACACCTTTTGTCCATTTTTGATAAATACTTAATGTCTTGATTATGATTAACAAAGTAGCTGAACCTTTGCATAAAGTGAAAATATTAGGTGTGCAAGACTTTGTACGACTTATAAGTTATAACCTGCTAAGCATGTTCCGCTTTTAGCTTTGACCTGACCCGTTGGGGATCAAACACAGCCAAAAACGACTCATTTAAAAGTAAAAAGTCAAAATTGCCATCTTTACTACCTAGTTTCATTAGCTGAATTTGTACCTTATCTTGTATCCTTCTACGTTCATCCTCATGTGACGCTTTGTGATCATTCGTTAAAGCGTCAGCCTTTCCTTTTCTGGAAAGAACAGCTCTACAATCTCCTAAGTTCGAGACAAAAAGTTCCTTCCCTTTGATTAGCGCTGTAACACAACAAGCGCCACTCTCTAATCCCTGTAAGTCGTCACCACATACCATTCAGTTTTTCTATGCAACTTTCATTTTCACATTCTAAGTCAAACATATAACTTCACATATTCATCATTAAGATAGATTTAGTTACATGTCAGTTAAAGTCAAGCTAACTAGTAACGGTCTTACTACGGATGTTAAATTGTTAACCACTAGACAAGTACACGAAAATTTATTCTTATGGATATAGAATATCGCAAGTTGAAAAATGGCCATTTCAAGTATGACCTAGTCTAGATCTTGAAATAGTAAACATATATGTGAACAACTCCTAACAACACTTGAACTTAAATATAGATTATTAGAACTATTCAAATGTTGTTCAACAAATAACTGAAATTGCTTGACAAATAGAATTAGTTGACTCATGGGTACGAAAGCATTCTAGAATGTAAACGGAATGTTTTATTTTCCCAGCCATCGTACTTGGTCTTTTCTATTTAAAAAAATTGTGTAATTTATCTTACTAAAAATGACAACCATATTTTATGAGACTGCATGATTTTGAACAAAAAAAGTGTCCACATCAAGGACTTATTATTTGCACTTACATCTCCATAATTTATCACAAGTTGCTTATCCTAGCAAACTATGGGGTGTTTGGATGTGCGTTTTTGAAGGAACTGCCTAATGTTTATTGATCATAATCGCATAATCAGTGTAGATAACTAACAGCAGAATTCCGTTATCTGAACATAAAAAAAACGGATATAATCCATTTTAAACTTTGACATTTTCAATAAGTATGAGTAAGTGAAGAAAGCTAATATGAACACATTAACACGAAAATCCAAACCTGTTTAAGGAATTCATCATCTGTTTTCATGAATGCGGCTTTAACAACTTCTTCCGTTGTTGCATTCTCAGAACAGTTCTCCAACATCTCAAATAAATTCGTGTGCAGATTCTTCGATACATAATCCGCAGCCTTGCTACCTCCATGTCCATCATAAACACCATAGAACCCCTGATTTCACAACCAAATGTAATCAATACATTACAAAATGATTGCCAGTTTCAACTTTTATTAAACAAACTAATTTACATAAATTACAACTTACGTATCAACTTCTTTCATCACCATATCTAATCTACCAAACTTAAGTATATGTCCGAGTTGTCTATACAAGATCCTGTTAAAACATGTTTGGAAACAGAAATTTAAGGGTAATTTCGTATCGTCCCCTAAAAATTTAGGCATTTTAGAGTGTACTTGTGATTGCTTAATTGTTACTGCTTATTTTTAAGTAAATAAGCAGTTTGAATTGCTTGGATCATCCATATTACTTCCACCTAATGTAATATTTTGGGGCAAAATAAGCTGTTTTCAGTAAGTATGCTTATTTCATAGTGCTTATTTGAAATCAAACCAATATTACTTTTTTACCATCACATCTTACCTTACCCATAATCCATTATAAATGTATTAGAATGAAATTTTCTAAACTTATTGCATCTTTCTACAAAATAAGCAAATCCAAACACTGTTGTTCCTCAAGTGCTTATTTTTAAGCAGTTTATAATTTGCTTATTTATAAACTATAAACAAAACAATACGTAGTATAAGATACCCAAATCATATAATTATTAAAAACATACCATTTCTGTATTCGAAGACGAGACAAAGGAATAAGAATCTTCCATAAACGACTTCCGTCCCTTAACCGAACAAACCCCAACGCCGAACCCACTAGCCGAAAACATACCCTTTACACATCTCTCTTGACCCTTTTCAGGCAAGAACGTACCACCTTCAGATTCAATGACTTTGAGCACATTTGGTATCTCAATCATGGGTGGTCTTTTTCGCTTCTTCAAGACGGTTAACGGGTCTCGCGGCGAGAGGTTTGAAATGTCTGGAGGCATGGTTGGGGTGATGGGAGGGGGAAGAGAAGTGAGTTGGGGTTTGATTGTTTGTTTAAAGGAGAGAATATGGGTGAATTTGTAACGGCTATTTTGAATATGAGGATGGGCTGTTAAGGGTATTCTTGACTTTTTGTGTATTTTGTGAGTGGAATGACTACATTGCCCTTGATGGATTCTTGATATCTAATTTTACAATTTTGTTCTACTTAATAGTCAAAATATTTGATATGTGAAGCTAAGTGAGATTTTTATAGACATAATGTTTTTGAGTATATTGCAAAAACCGACCATGTGGTTTGGTAAATTGCAGTTGAAGTCGCTTACAAGGAAATTTGGTGTGCAATTATCGTCTCTACAAAGACTACGCCTTCAATTTGACCACAACACAACAACGTTTTTTGCTATTTACTCGTGTATATTTTTATATGATTAATTTGTTTCTGTCGATTAACTAAATTGACTCAAGTCGAACTAAGTGTAGATGTGCAATAGAAGTCTAAATAGATTCATCGCGTTTTTGAAAATGAAAGCTCAAACAGTCTCGAGTTTGTTTCAAATTTCTTGTTTTCGTGTCAAACTAAAATCGAGGATTTTCAACTGTACTTGACTCGATCTCACCTAGGATTACATTCATGAAAAAGTTATCTTACAAGTTTGAATTCTTTCTATACGTCAAGGATAAACAAATATGAAACAGTAGATAAATTAGTACTTGATAAATTCTTATGTGCAAATATACTCCGTAATAGTTAAGAACTAGGTGGATTACACGCGCGTTGTCGCGGGGTGTTTTGCCAAAGTAATTAGTCGGAATTAAAAAAAAAAAAAAAAAAAAAAAAGTTAGCGGTCGTTGCTACAGTAACTAACGACCGTTAGTTACTGTAGCTACCCGTTAATACTGTAGCATCTGACCGAAGTTACTGTAGTTGCTCTCATAGGGCAACTGTAGCTGCAAAGGGGGGGCAGCCCTTCCTGCTAAATGTAATATAGGGATAATTGTAGATTTGAATTTAATGTTACTGTGGTCCTCTTCCATCTCCATTAACCATTTTAATATATTGGGACAATACTTTTCAATGTGACATTGACATCATTCAATTCTAGTTGAGCAATTCGTAATTTGTTCATAGACACTCATTCAAAATGAAAATAATATCCATTGATGGAAAAGGTCACAAATGTCATATAAATTGGTGATTAAAAGGCTAATGGGGTCATTTAAAAGGTCTTTATTTTATGTTTTAGGTAAAAGGAGTGAAAAGGAAAATAAACAGTTTTGCATCAAGGGTCAACCACGATTTCACAAGTAGAATATTTGCCGCTATACGTTATTGTTTTGCGCGGGAATTCGTTTATGAAAAATGATTGTTATGCCTAATTAGCAAGTATACTTGTATGTCTAATGATTTGATTGTGAATTTGAAAAGGTAGTTAGTGAGAATTTGGAGAGAAAAAATGTATAATGCAATTGTACAAGTAATTTACGCAAAGATTGTAAGCATAAAAAGCATTACTCTTTGTTTAGTGTAATATAATGAGTGATAAAAGGACTATTTTGGTCATTTAAAATGTCTTTATTTTATGTTTTAGGTATAAGGAGTAAAAAGGGAATAAATAGTGGAGCGGGTCAAAAGGTTTTTGTTAGGAGGTGTGCTACACCCATATAAAGTTTACAAAATTTCAGCCACTCGCTGACGTGGCAGAGTGCTGATTGATTGATTTTCTGTGGCCCACAGAAAACCAACCAATCAGCACTCTGCCACGTCAGCGAGTGGCTGAAATTTTGTAAACCTTATGTGGATCTAGTATTTTCCTTTTGTTAGTTGGGTTGGGATGGTCAAAGATCGGCTTAGCCGTTTTAAATGCAAAGAGAAAAGTCTAATTTATTGACCAAGCCTATAAAGTCAAAAGCTCATGTCTCGGAGTGAACTACTCTTTATTTAATCTACAGTTTAGGTTAGATGATGCATTAATCATTTAATCCTAAACAAAATATACATAAGAAAGTGCAGTATAGCAAAATTATGTATCCAGATGGATTTTTTTAAAGCATACTAATTAGGCTTCTTTTAGTTTAGATTAAAATAAATAAATAAATAAAAGAAAAAACGTTGGCTGCTTTTGAATAGTTAAGAAAAAATGTTCCATATCACTTGAAATTTTTTTACATAAGGTTTAGTAGACTTCATGCAGTTATTTGTTATACACTTTTATTATCTTTTATGTATATTGATGATGATAGTAATAATGAAATGTTAACAATAGTCCTAAAAGCTATTATTAGGCTACCCCCAGTAAGGGGTTTCGATCAATTAAGTCGATCGATTCACACTCGATCGCCCTTCTGTGGGTAGTCGATTCACACTTTTATTATAAGGTTTAGTAGACGTCGTGCAGTTATTTGTTATACACTTTTATTATCTTTTATGTATATTGATGATGATAGTAATAATGAAATGTTAACAATAGTCCTAAAAGCTATTATTAGGCTACCCCCAGTAAGGGGTTTCGATCAATTAAGTCGATCGATTCACACTCGATCGCCCTTCTGTGGGTAGTCGATCCCCCCCCCCCCCGATCGATTTACATACGGTTTAGTAGACGTCATGCAGTTATTTGCTATACACTTTTATTATCTTTTATGTATATTGATGATGATAGTAATAATGAAATGTTAACAATAGTCCTAAAAGCTATTATTAGACTACCCCCAGTAAGGGGTTTCGATCGATTCACACTCGATCGCCCTTCTGTGGGTAGTCGATCGCCCCCCCCCCCCCCTCCCCTTTTTTTTCTGTCATGGTCGTGTATACGATCGAATAACTTCTCCATTTGCATTTAAAACTTAACCATTACAAACGGTTTGCAAAGTAAATAATAATAATAATAATAATAATAATAATAATAATAATAATAACAATAATAATAATAATAAATCAAACTAGCCGTTCGAAATTAAAAAATAAATAAATAAATAAAATCTTTCAAACCAACTTATAAATACACAATATAACACACTTCAATCCACAAATCTCACACTTCTCTCAATTCAAAATGGCTTATCGTCTCCTCCATATCGTCGAACAAATGCAAAAGTGTATAAAAAACAAGCCACCAAAGACGACACGGATCAACAACAGGCTATTGTCAAAGTTATTAAGCAGTTTGAGCTCGCAAAGGCACTGAAACAACGATACACAGAGTGCAAAGACATATTTGAAGAAAGAAAAGCTGTGATCAACCAGTTTTTGAACGATGAAGCTCGCAAAGACACTGCCGTTAGTGAGACGTTGTGGGGTTGTGTGAATCAGATACATGCCCAAATCAACAACAAGATCCGTTGGAGTTTTGAGGAAAATGTAGGAGCTGGTTCTGTATCACAACAGAACCAACAATTTGGGCAAGGTGAATCTACTTCTTCTGATGCACCAAGATTGTTGAGCAACAAGAATATCAACCTTAGCTGACTCAATTTGGGCTAGGTTATAAAGATGATGCGGGTTGGAATGAGAGTAAGGAGCGGGAGCTTAGCAAATTGGAAGCACAGTTGGAAGAGAGCAAGTTTGCGAACTACTTTGCTTACGACGATGGTTATAGCTCAATAACTCTCAAACTGGGGATCACCCGGATTATCTATAACTTAAGTTTATTTTTATGTAATATTTTTAATCTATGTACTTTTTTAATTATTAATAATATTTAAGTTTGTGTTAAAAATATTTAAATATATATATATATATATATATATATATATATATATATATATATATATATATATATATATATATATATATATATACTAGGCATTCCGACCCGTGCGATGCACACAGGCTCGATCTAAAGGTTCATAGTCATGAAAGCCCGTGCGATACACATGGGCTGTATAGAAGTTTTCAAAGTTTAATACCTGTCTTTTATGTTCGTCATTTTATATTCGAGACGTATTTTTGTCATTATATATATATAAGTTGTCGTGGTAGCATACATTTTGTAAGCATGATACGTATTTAAAATAGTTTATTGACATGTAATCTTTTAAGAGATGTATTTTTTACGTAATATTTTTTGTCTATTTATTTTGGTATTGACTCTATTGTTTTTTATTGGAACTTACTAATATTAATACATCCGACTAAGTTATAACTATTTCTTATGATAGTCAACAATGCCCGTAAGATGCACATGGGCTGTATAGAAGTTTTCATAGGGTTAAAATACGTGCGATGCACATGGGCTCTATAGAAGTTTTCATAGCGTAATATTCGTCATTTATTTTCGTCATTTTATATTTAAGTTGTCATGGTGTCACACATTTGCTAAGCTTTATACGTATTTAAAATACTTTATTGAGTTGCACATTGGCTGTATATAAGTTTTTATAGTGTAATCTTCGACACTTATTTTTGTCATTATATATCCAAGTTGTGATGGTATCACATTTCCAAGCATGTCACACATTTAAAATAGTTTATTGACATTAAAAGAGTATATGTGAAGAGATTTTTTTCAAGATATTACATTGAAAAGAGTCTCTTCATGATGAGGCGAAAAATGAACCACTTTTAGGGGGTCATTTAAGCCCGGAATTGAATTTATTTGATCAAATATTACCCTAAATCATTCCTTTTGTGATTTTAGGTACTTTGGGAGTGAAATCTAGAAAAGGAAGCAATTCGGACGTTTTTGGAGCATAAAAGTGAAGAAAACGCCAAAGACTTAATTTTCCATGCTGAGAATAGTACCTGACAGCGTCAAGAGGAAAACCATGACGGCGTCAAGAGTAAATTCCATGACGACCCAGTGCAATCCTGACGGCGTCACAACAAGGGCGTCAAGAGTATTTTTGGTGACGGCCTGCACAAGGGGAATACATGAAGGCGTCAGACCCAGATCTAGGCAGTCCGAGGAACTATTTGGCAGCGAGATGACGGCGTCAGACATTTTTTCTTGACGCCGTCACCTATCAAACTCTATATATAGTTTTCTATTTTTCATTCATTAAAGAGGAACTTGTGTGGAGAAAACTAGGGCCGAACTTTGTAAACCCTAGGTCATATTTTACAGTGTTTTCAAGGGTTTTCATCCCTTGAATCCTTTCATGTTCTATTGAGATAAGTCTTCTCTTAATTCAATCAATATGTCTATGTGTTGGTTGATTATATCTTTTACTTGTCTTGATTTCAACATGCTAGGCTAGATCTATCTTGTCTTTGCTTAGATCTAATGAAACCTAGATGTTAATTATGTGTTGATTACTTGTTTATGGTTGTATTGGATGAATGATTTCAATGTTAGGCTTAAGAAAACTGGCAGATCTCCATTGTGTAACATGCTTGAACGTCTTAGGAAACATGAACCGATGTGTACTAGGTTTTATTGGTTGTATTTAATGCATGAGTAAATTCTAATGATCCCATGTTAGGAGCTTCTTAGCCGGCTCGACATAGGAGTGAAGTAAGCACTCATAGGATTGGGGAAGTAAGTACGCCACCCCATGAATGGTATTAAGGAATACAATCCGTCATCCACGCAACTATAACAAGTAATTAACGTGTAAAAGATATCTAGGGAGTAGTGAAATCTAAGTAAACACAATTCTCCCACATATTGCTCACAACTTTAGTTTAATATAGTTTATTTTAATTTGATTGCATCCTTAGTATTGGGTTAGTTGACTAGCAACTAATTCTGCCAAACTCCTTCAAAACCGAGAATTTTACTTGCTTTCTAAAAAATATAAAAAATACAAAAAGAATCATCCCTCATCTCTAGACCTAGTCTTTAGGTTTTCTAATCCTAGCGACACTATTCCTAGCTGAACGATCAATCCCCCGGTACTTGTCATTATACTATACTACATCGATTAGGTACACTGCCTGGTGGGGGTTGTAAGCTTCTCGAGATCCCTCGAGAGGTAAAGCCTGGTGCAAACCCCACGCATCACTTCACATGTAATATTTTAATATGTATAAATTACATAAATTATTTTAAATGTGAAGCGATGACATTAATGTTGGAGACCTTTTTTATTCATCCTCATGCGATGCACACAGGTTTGGACTGCCTCAGGACCTATGCGATGCACACAAGTTGGATCTAATTGTTTTTTTCGTAATGTTCGGGACTAATTTTCGGTTCATGTTTGAAACTCTCATTTTTTGTGAAAGACAGACTTCGTTGTTCAAATAAATTACATTATTAAAAGCGAACTATAAAACAAATTTCCTTTTTAACAAAACTATAAAAACATAAAATATTAAAGTAATTAGTATATTCAAGAGTATAAATTATAATTCGTATAATAAATTATAGTTCGTATAGTAAAATATTGCATGTTTAATTTGTAACGTACTATTAATATGAATGCTAAGTGTTTATCTATATTGACACCGATAGCCATGACATTGTTCTTGTTGTTGTTCATTAGCATTTTGTATGTTTTGTTCTTGATACAATTTTCGTGACTTCTCGATCTCTTTCTTTAATGTGGAGGTTTTTTGTAAAATGTTATATTTAAATGAGGCTTTTCATATGTAATCTTTTAATATGAGTAAGTTACATAAATAATTTTTTAATTAATGCATTATTACAACATTTTCCCATAAACTATAATATCGAATTTGGAGCATTCATTAGTAACTCACTCTAAGTATTTACAGTATGACGACATGAATCACATGATATCAAACTCAAATGAATAATGCTTAACTCGTGATAGGTGTAGGATAAAATTAGAAATACAATTTTCTTCTCCTTTATATACTTTTTTTTATTTAGAAGATACTTATTGTTAAGATGATCTTGTGAAGATATTTTTATTATATAACTAGCTTATAGACCCGTGGAATCACGGGGTTTTTAAAGGGTTTATGCATCAAAAAATTAAGTGCGTGAATAAAGTAAAAAATAACAAATGTAAATGGTATGAAATGTTCTTTTAACGGAATAATAAGTTATAAGTCAATGATAGTATAAACTACTATGCTTGTAAATATCCATGTCATAACCGTCCATTGTCTCGTGATCTCCAATTTTGATGATCTTGGGAAGCAAATGTATGCAATGACTATTGTAATTTCATTCAACACACGTGAACACCTAATAAGTTGAAAAAATGTGTAACTAAAATAAGTTTATGATCAATAATAAGTGTAAATACAAAAATGGCATAAAACATGTCATATGTATATTGTTCATACCTATTGACCGTTGATCATAGTACATGGCAATGAATTAAAATAATACAAACAATTTGACACCAACACGTTAATTCTAATATCCCTTGGCCATAAAGTTGTATCGGTATATGAATTATTACTTACCAACTTAATCAATTGCTAGTAAGAGCTCATAGATTGTGATTATATGACAATCAAAAAGTTCAAGCAGTACACCCAAATAAAAAAGCGATGCTCATATTCATAAAAGACATATTTATACCAAACAACCATGGTGACTGCAATAGCTAAAAAAGACTTACATGCATTATCAAAATAATAACTAAAATTCACCACAGAAACCATGAGTTTCACTTTTATGGATACTTAGAAGAAATCAAAATAAGTCAAAAGAATTCAACTAACAGCGCTAATTGAGAATCAATGAAAAATCTTGAGTAACATGTTGAAAACCTTATTCGTTGAATAAGCATTATGCCATTAGCTCCTAAGAAAACACATGAAATCATCCTTGCTAAATATTGATGAGCAAATCATGTTATAAACCTTTCTTATTAACAACACAGGGGTAAACTTGAGCTCCTCCTCAGTCCTCACTAATTGTAACTGAAAGCATAATAATGAGAAACTCAGATCTCTCCAAAAAAATATATTTACTCCAAATCTAATACCTAAATGTTTCTGTCACAATTAGTCAATGAAGAAAAAGATAAATCTTTACCTATTTAAATCAAGTCTACTATATTCTTAGCTTTCCTAGAGTGTTGCAGCATTACTATAGCAACATATTTGAAGTTTCAAGAATAAATAAAACTTATACTAAATAGAAGCCATCGTAAAATCCTAAACCAAAATTGAAGAACAGTTAGGGATATATGTCGCTAACTACAGAATGAAAATACCTGAAAAAGATCCACCGATATTGATGACGTATAGCCTATATCTGGGCCACAAGCCCAAATGATAGACATTACTCACACCTAAGCCCACTACGAATGGGCTACCATGACAATGGTATGGGCCGCAGTGTTAACGCTTTGGGCTCATGAAGCCCAAAGGCCCAATCTAACCCACCGGGTACACAATAAGGATTATCTATTCAAGGAATAGATATCCTTACCTCGGATAAGCACCACGCGTGCGAAGAGTAAGGAGCAAGAAACACGGTTTCTTAGCCCCTATATATAGAATCATACGATTCTCATTCAAGGTACGACATACAAACCCTAACTCTTTAAGAGAACCCTACATCGATTACTTACTCTCACGCCGGAGTCTAATCGGGGGAGACAATCCCTCGATAAGCCTAACGGTGTTGTTTTATTTTCTTAGTACGCAGGTAACGAAGTGCTAAGAAGTGGATTGATACGAGAGCAAGAGCCCAACAACAAGATACGCCCAACTTTTGTATCAACAAGTGGCGCCATCCGTGGGACCCTACTAAGAACTAGAATGACGAAGCATAAGAATTCAAGCCAGCGGACTCCGCAGCCAGAAAAGTGTGACCATCAGAGGAAGAATCAACAAGATCCGACCTCCAGACAAGCTGCTGAAACAACCAGCGCACCTGGTCACCACGAGGCAGGAACAACCCCACCTCGTCTAGCAGTAGAACTGCCTATAAGGACTACCACAGTTACACCAGTGTCCCCAAGCATTGAGGAACTCCAACGCACCCTCTTCACCACTCCTCATCAGGCTACACCCGCAGTGAACAACACTGCGCCGCCAGGCGCGCCTGAACGAAACAGGGCGCCAAATACTGAGGCAGAAATTCTTGCAACAATTGAGGACGCACCTAATCTAACTTTGGGAAACTTTGTATCCCAAAATTATGAAACCCTAACCGCCCTCATGCAAGAAGAAGCAACAAGAAGAGCAAGCGCGGGTTTACAAGCCCGACTCAATTTTGGTCCTCAACGCGAACCATCACCATCACGTCACCCACGTGGAAGACGCGCAGAACGTACCACTATCCATGATAGATTGGGTACGATATCTGATTCACAATACTCAGGAGACAGCGAGAGGCGCACCAATGTCCACTCCAGACTTGACAGTCGGGGAATACAAGATCGATTAGGGCCTCAACATTCGCCAAGCCAAGGATCTTCCAAGCCTGGGAGTAGGAGGATTCAAGACAGGTTGGGGAGAAGAAGATCCCCAAGCAGAGATCCCTCAAGCTCTTCTTCTGAAAGAAGCCGGCGCAAGCGCCGAAAAAGAGACTACTCTTCTTCCAGCGATTCCTCGGACAACGAGGATAAAGAAACAGGACACTGGAAGTCAAGAGGAAGACGTCGCGAGGAAGAGGATGAAGATATGTCTCTCCCATGGCGACGCCAGAAAATCGATGCGTTTACACGGCGCATCAGCGATTACTCAGATCACAAACGCAGGCGCATGCCCGCTAACGTGAAAACGTATGATGGAACAGGTGATCCTGACGATCACCTAAAAATTTTCGAATCAGCTGCAACTATCGAAAATTGGCCACAGCCTGTGTGGTGCCACATGTTTAATTCCACGTTAGTAGGAAACGCGCGCACATGGTTTAGCAAACTCCCACGTAGGAGCATCGGTGGATTTGAGGAACTACGGAAAGCATTCCGCCTCAACTTCACCCAGCGAAAGAAGTGCGCTAAAAACCCTGTGGAACTAGCAAGAGTGAAACAGCGTCAAGGGGAATCAACCAGCGCTTTTATGGAATGTTTTAAAGATGAGTGCATACAAGTCAAAACATGTCCTGAAATCCTAAAAATTTCAGGGTTCATGAATGGGATCAATAACCCAGAATTCATCCGCAAGCTGAATGACAAAGTTCCACAGACCTTTGACGAATTAACAAAGCGCACCAGATCCTTTATACAAGTAGAAGCAGCTGCTGCGGATAGCAAAAAAGGTTATTCAAACTATAGGCAACAAGAACAGCCGCGGAGACAATCCAACGATCAGAATAACAATCGCAGTAGGAATTATCGCAGTGGAAGAGACAACGACAAATATACTCCTCTCACTAAGACTCCGAGAGAAATATTTGTAACAGAAGGTGCGAACTTCCCAAAACCACCACCAATGCGCACTGCAGAAGAAAAGCGCTTAGGTAGTGGATACTGCGAGTATCACGGCCAAAAGGGCCATACAACTAACGAATGCGTCCAACTAAAACAGCTAATTGAAAAGCTAGTTAGAGAAGGGAGGATGGACAACCTCGTAAAAAACATCAAGGAGGGAAAAGATAAACAGAGAAACGGGGGTAAGAAAGAACCCCCAAAGGAAAAAGCTGATACTATATACATGATACAATCATGGCAACGCAGGATAAAGCAAAAAGTCAGCCAAAAATTCTCTCCAGAAAAAGAGATATCCTTCCCTACTATAGCTGCGGACAACGCAGTCGTGGAGCCCTTAACCATTGAAATACATACAGGGGGACATGACATCCACCGCATGTATATTAATGGAGGAGCATCCGCAGACATCCTGTATGATCACTGTTTCAAAAGATTGCGACCGGAAATCCAAAGACAGTTGATACCAGCTACAACGTCATTAACAGGATTCACAGGAGAAAAGATTTGGCCTATGGGGCAGTTACGCTTGTTGGTGGTCGTAGGAGATGAACAACACTCAACCGCAACATGGATAAACTTTATGGTAATAAAGTCTCCTTCACCATACAATGGTATCATAGGAAGACCGGGAATATCATCCATGCGCGCGGTACCATCCACAGCGCACGGAATGCTTAAATTCCCAGTGGAAGGAGGAGTTGTCACTCTCTATAACACAACAATACCACCAAGAGAATGCATCGCAGTAACAACTGAAGCAGATACTATTCCAGAACAGCGCACAAAAAAAACGCCAAATTTAAAAGTCGCTATTCACCCAGATTATCCAGAGCAACAAGTTTCGATTGGAGGATCTTTATCTGACAAAGGTAAAGCAGCTGTATGCGCACTCTTGCAAAAGAACCTAGACATCTTTGCATGGGAACCAAAGCATATGACGGGAGTACCGCGCTCTATCACAGAACATAAGCTACAAATCCGACAAGGATACCCTCCAATACGACAAAAGAAGCGCGGCCAGGCCCCAGATCGTGCAAAGGCTATTCTGGAAGAAGTACATAAGCTCGTAGACGCAGGCATCATGCGCGAAGTATACTATCACGACTGGCTTTCTAACCCAGTTATGGTAAAGAAGAGCGATGGCAGTTGGAGGATGCGCGTGGACTTCACGGACCTTAACAAAGCATGTCCGCAGGACTGCTATCCACTGCCAGAGATAGACTGGAAGGTCGAGTCCTTATGCGGATACCCCTTCAAATGCTTCCTAGATGCATATAAAGGGTATCATCAGATCCAGATGGCAGTGGAAGATGAAGAAAAAACAGCTTTCCACACCAGTCAAGGAGTATACTGCTACACAAAAATGCCTTTTGGCCTGAAGAACGCAGGCGCAACATACCAACGACTGGTGGACACAGCCTTCGAAAAACAAGTATGCCGCAACTTGGAAGTCTACGTCGACGACCTTGTCATAAAAAGCCATACAGAGGACGAATTGGTGCGCGACATCGAGGAAACATTCCGAACGTTGGGGCGGATCAACATGAAATTAAATCCAAAAAAGTGCACCTTTGGCGCGACCGAAGGAATGTTCCTTGGATACCTGATAGAACCCGATAGAATCAAGCCTTGTCCAGAAAAGACGAAGGCCGTTATTGATCTCCCCTCCCCGTGCACACTCAAAGAAGTCCAGTCACTATATGGAAAATTAGCAGGGCTGAACCGCTTCTTATCCAAGTCAGCAGACAAATCCCTTCCCCTCTTTAAAACACTCACGAAGTGTACAAAAAAGGGAGACTTTCGCTGGACCACCGAAGCGGAAGAAGCTTTCCAACAACTCAAAAACTATCTGGCATCTCTTCCCAAACTTGTCGCACCGCGACCAGGGGAAGAACTAATCATGTACTTGTCGGCAACCCATGGAGCAGTCAGCGCCGTTCTATTGACAGACAGGAACTCCGTCCAGACACCCATATATTTCGTAAGTAAAGCCCTAAAGAAAACAGAGACTAACTACAGCGCTATGGAGAAGCTGGTCTTGGCTCTAGTGTTCGCAGCCAAAAGGTTGCGCAGATACTTTCAAGCGCATCTAATAGTTGTAATCACTGATCAGCCAATCAAACAAGTTATCTCTAAACCTGACGCATCAGGACGCTTACAAAAATGGAGTGTACTGTTAAGTGAGTATAACATCTCATACAGACCGCGCACTGCAATCAAAGGACAAATCCTAGCCGATTTTATCGTGGAAAAGCTAGACAGCGACAGCCCGACATCTGCAGCTAAAACAGATTTACAGGAACCCTGGATTCTGTTCACAGATGGATCTTCATGTGTAGAAGGATCAGGCGCAGGCCTTATTCTTACAAATCCAGAAGGTATGGAATTCACCTATGCGCTACGCTTTGAATTCACAGCCACAAACAATGAGGCAGAATACGAAGCTCTACTAGCAGGACTACGTATTGCAATTCAAATGGGTGTTCGCAACCTAGAAGCAAACGTAGATTCGCGACTAGTTGCTAACCACGTGCTAGGTGAATATGAGGCCAAGGATGAACACATGACCCAATACCTGGAAAAGACAAAATCTTTGATCAAAAACTTTGATAGGTTCACAATTAAACAGGTGCCTAGAGGAGATAACAAGAAGGCGGACGCGCTCAGCAAGATCGCATCCACAAGCTTCGCACACCTCTCAAAACAGGTATTGGTGGAAACCCTAAAAAACAAGTCAATCTTGGAGAAGGAGATATCAACGGTGATAGTGGAACAAGATCCTACATGGATGACACCTATCATCAAATTTATTAGCAAGGGGGTCCTACTCCAAGATCATAAAGACGCTCGAAGAATACGCCGCGCAGCGCAACGATTTGAACTACGCGACAATGTACTCTATCGACGGTTTTTTTTACAGCCATGGCTCAGATGTGTTGGACCTCTTCAAGCAGAATACGTTCTCCGCGAGATACACGCTGGATCATGTAGTATGCACTCGGGGCCACGATCCGTGGTGGCAAGCGCTCTAAGGTCAGGATACTATTGGCCAACAATGCATCGTGATGCACGCGATCTGATAAGAAAATGCAGCAATTGCCAAGTACATAGACCAATTCCGCGCCGACCACAACAAGAGCTAACACCAATTACCTCACCATGGCCATTTTACAAATGGGGTATTGACATCGCAGGACCTTTCCCTGTCGCAGCTGGAGGAGTAAAATTCCTCATCGTAGCCATAGACTACTTCACAAAGTGGATCGAAGCAAAAGTGGTGGTGAACATTACGGGAAACCAAGTCAAACGCTTTGTTTGGGACAACATTGTCTGTCGCTTCGGCCTACCGGGCGAGATCATATCAGACAACGGAAAACAATTCTGTGATAACCCATTCAAAGATTGGTGCGCACAATTGAACATCACACAACACTTTGCTTCAGTCAAACACCCACAAACCAATGGCCTAGTTGAGCGCGCGAATCGCAGTCTAGGCGAAGGAATAAAAGCGCGCCTTGACAGACACAAAGGAAAGTGGGTAGATGAGCTCTCGCACGTCTTGTGGGCGCATCGCACAACAATCAAAACCAGTACTGGCGACACGCCATTTTCCCTAGTCTATGGAACAGAAGCCGTCATACCAGCCGAGATAGGAATGCCAACTATACGCACAGCAGAGGTCAACGTCACGATAAATGACGAAGAACGGCGCATAGACTTAGACATACTGGAAGAAAGGCGCGAACGCGCAGCTATACGCGAAGCAAAGGCTAAGGCAAAAATGAAGAAGTATTATGATGCAAAAGTCAAACACACTTCATTCAGACCAGGAGACTTTGTTTACCGCACCAACGATGCGAGCCACGCAGAAGACACGGGCAAACTCGGACCCAAATGGGAAGGACCTTACAAGGTCACAGACGCGCTCGGTAACGGCGCATATAGGCTGCGCGATATGGAAGGTCACGACCTGGCGCGCACTTGGAACATTTGCAATCTCAAAAAATGTTACTTTTAGGCTATGGCCCTTTCACAAACACACTTGCATCCTACGAGGTGCCCAATAAGTGTTTGTCTTTCTTTTTCTTTCTAGGAATTGTATTTTCTATTTTTTCTAATTACTTGCAAGTATTAATAAAATGTTATGGTTTCTAGCTAACTCCATAGCGCATTTTACTTTATTGCATATATGTCAATATTGTTTATTTTATATTTCTGCCTACATGGCGTGCATGCACTACTTAAAGACCCACGAAGGCATAAAGGATGAGTTAACCTACTAATTTACTCGTTGAATAAGAGGGTTGCAAACCCATCAACATTGGATCATGTATCCTTGCTAAGCACCTTACTCTTGAGACGTCGAGGTAAGTTTCACATGCGCACCCCACGACGGATGCGCATATACCAAGTATACCGTACGAGCTTAGCAATATAACGAGCCAAGACACTTGGTCAAATAATAAAACTTCGCAAACAATGCAAGTATAATTCTTCAAAGTCACGCACTTAAAAGACTTAGCTAAAAAAAAAAAAAAAAAAAAAAAAAAAAAAAAAAGCAAACTTAGCAAACAATGCAAGTATATTCAAGTCACGAACTTAAAACAAAAATGTATCTTATTCCACACTTATTAATAAAAGTTACAAGGAAAGATACATAAATATACAAAAAACCTATATACTATGGCGATGCTCAGGATTATCCTCTGCAGCGGCGGAACTCCCCGCTTCCTTAAGCTTACTCAAGGTTATAGCATCCTGCATAGATACGGTCGGAACGCTCACAGCCACGCCATCTGACCTAGGAAGGTGTGCAGCGCCAATGCCACACATCACGGCCTTGCCCTTGATACCCTTCTTCACAGCAACCCTCTGCTCATGTCGCTCTAGCACCTCTTTCAAAGGAATTTCCTTCTCAAGAGCAAAAGGCTTAAGGATATCGCGAGGCCGCGCGAACACAGGGACTTGAAGTTGCGAGACATCAGGTTTTAGATAGTAATCTAATTCCTCTTCTGCATTCTCCAGAAGATGGCGCTGCAAAGTCAGACCCGCCATCAGCACAGCTATAGGGTCATCTTGATCACGCTCCAACTTCCCTATGTGCGGCAACTCAAGAACCTTCTGCCCCGCCATTGCCTGCAGCAGCTCATCATAAGCTGTAGGGCTATAACCAGGGACTTCCGCCAAGTCTTTCTCCAGCAGCTTGGCCTCACGAAGGTCATCCATGGCCTGCGACCGACCACGCGCAATCGCGCAGTGCACAACCTTTCCAAAAGCTTCCACTACCTCAGCGGACTCTAGTGTGCTCAGGGCTGCCAGGCGCAGCCCATGGCTAATCAACCATCTGCATTCACAAGCACAAATTTGTGTAAGTAAACAACATGGTGGTAAAGTAATTATAATGACAAAGTAAACGAAAATACCTGCGCTCAGCTATAGTGGACATCAGATGGGGGTACAACTCCTCGTCATACTCTATGCTGAGGGCGCGCAGTTTTTCCTCTTGCATCGCAACCGCCTTCTCGATGCGCCCCTGAAACTCCTGGACGCTAGCATGATGCTCCGCCCTCTTCTCTTCAAGATAAGACACCAACCAGGAAGTCCTCGCCTTTATTTGCTCAAGCTTAGACCTCGCGTACTTAAGGTCAGCTAACATGCTCACCTTATCTTGAGCAATCTTTTCAGCATACGCCTTTGAGGCCCCCAGCTCCACTTGCGCATCAGCCAACTGCGCACGGAGGGTCGCCAACTCCTCCTCCTTTTGGGCAAGAGCACGGCTCTCCCCAGCATACCTCCCTTTCAGCTGAGCCACAAGCTCAGCTTGGCGCGCGGTGGTCGCAGCCAGCTCATCCATTAGCTGCTGCGCCTCACCATCATCAGCAACCTTGGTCTTCCCCTCCCTGTTTTCATTCTGCGGAGAGGAAACCTCATCATCCTTCGCGGCGTCATCCCTACGCAACAGAAGCAGTCAACAAATATTACAACAAGTAATATGATTAAAAAAAAAAGAGAAGAAGAGAGAAACGCACACTTACAAAAATGGAGAAACACCCTCAACCTTCAACCGTGTGCCGGAGGTAGAGGTCTCTTCCGCATTCGACTCTGCGTCTCTGATGACGTGTCGACGCCTCTTCCTGGTGCCATTGGCTCCAGCCTCTCCCTTGCGCTTCGAGTTCTGCGCAACCTCCTCCCTCAGCACCTCTTCAGGTTTCAGGATCTTGATGCTGTCAGACGACCCTGATCGCGCCTCCTCATGCGCCACTGTCACATTTGGCACCACCTCCACAGTGGGCGTCACCTCCGCGTCGGGCGCTACACTCTGGACGGGCGTCACCAGGAGTGGTGGCGTGTCCTCGGGGACCGTCGCAGGCAGAACGGTCAAGTGCCCCGCGGTTGCCTCCAGCAAGGGCAGCTCTCCTTCCTTCAGAGGACGCACCCCTATGGTCACCTGCTTTGGCTTGTCCAGCTTGACCACCGCGAACAGATCCATCTCTGCGCACATCAAATGAAGCAAGAAAAAATAAAAGGGATTAGTTATTAAAGGCGCGAATACAAGAATAAAGGACTTACAAAGAAGGAAGTATAAGGGATGAACACCCACCCCGGCCATCCTCACTCAAGAAAGTGGGAACCTCATCTGCGGCGCCAAAATAAGCGCGGCTCAACCCCACATGTACCAAAAACTCCTCCGGATAGGGGTTAATGGCCAGTCGATTGGCATCTAAAGTTTGCGCGTCAGCAAGCCTGTAAGAACCGGGTGTGGGGCGCCCATCCCTTGGTAAGGATTCCTGAGTATAAAACTCAAAGGGAGAGGGAAAGACTGCGTCATCCACCCAAAAGAAGTACTCCCTCCAATTCTTGAGGGCGTCAACTTTCTCCGTATAACACTGAAGCGCCCCCTGGCGCTTCGCAAAGGAAACCCAACCATTTGACCACGTCGTGTGGTAAAAGGAGCGGAACAAGGCCACAGTCGGTTCTATCGCAAGTAAACGGCAGTTTACTTCAAAATTTGACACCTTCGCCGCACCTATACAGTGCAGCTGAGAGATGTGAAGGTGATAGTGATTGAGCAAATCGCTCAGAAAAACAGATATGGGTACGCGGTAATTCGCGTACTCAAAAAATTTCGTGTATAGCCCTATCTTCCCTTCGGGGAAGTCAGCTATACACGCGTCGACATCTGGAGCCTCTGGACGTACATCCAAAGGCACAAAATAGTCGGAAGAAAACTGCGTTACGTCCTCAATGGACATCGCGGAGCGAAAATCCTCCAATTGAGCAACCATTTTCATTTGAAAACTAAGTGGGACGCACACGAATTACCTACGAAGGTGAAAAGGTTTCTTTGCAAAAAATACTCTCAAAGAAGAAGGTGAATAAGGGTTAAGTGTGTGTTTTACTGTGTGCTTGTAAAAAAGGGGGGCGGTGACTCTTATATAGGGTGGTAAAAACCCTAATTTCTATCCACGTGGAACCCACTCACAGTAAATGAATGGCTAGAAGTTGAAAAGGTACATGCACTTTTTCCCGAATTCCAAGGGCTACGTGGACACCACCCCCGATTTTCGAGGCATCCATTTTGAAATTATTAGGTGCATTGCACCTACAAAAAGGCGGTAATATTTGTTCACCCTCCCGCCACGCTTACCGCTGATGGTATTAAGTCTAGTACCCACGGCTACGCGCCGCGCACACTAGACTGGGGGGACATGATGACGTATAGCCTATATCTGGGCCACAAGCCCAAATGATAGACATTACTCACACCTAAGCCCACTACGAATGGGCTACCATGACAATGGTATGGGCCGCAGTGTTAACGCTTTGGGCTCATGAAGCCCAAAGGCCCAATCTAACCCACCGGGTACACGATAAGGATTATCTATTCAAGGAATAGATATCCTTACCTCGGATAAGCACCACGCGTGCAAAGAGTAAGGAGCAAGAAACACGGTTTCTTAGCCCCTATATATAAAATCATACGATTCTCATTCAAGGTACGACATACAAACCCTAACTCTTTAAGAGAACCCTACATCGATTACTTACTCTCATGCCGGAGTCTAATCGGGGGAGACAATCCCTCGATAAGCCTAACGGTGTTGTTTTATTTTCTTAGTACGCAGGTAACGAAGTGCTAAGAAGTGGATTGATACGAGAGCAAGAGCCCAACAACAAGATACGCCCAACTTTTGTATCAACAGATATATATATACCGGATGTTGACATGATCATCAATTCAACTGTTCAACTTTGAATTAATATTTCCAAACCTTGAAGATAAAGAAAAGGGCCAACATTAAGTCAAGTTCAAACAAATAGATAATTAGTTAACTCCGAGTACACCTATCAAAGAAATCAATTAAAGAAGAAAAACCGTGTCACGGTGACACACCACACATACATGTGTATAACTGCAAAATCATGAGACCTTGCAAGCGTAAAAGTTTTGAAAAGTAAATCAAAATTATACTCCTTTATTTATTCAAATAAACATTAGCAAAAATGCAGCATCTTTGATAAAAAGCACCATTTCTAAATGTTCTAAAAGAAGTGATAATCTTATAATAAAACAACCCCGTACACAATGACCTTTCTAGCAAACTACTACGTATTACTATGTTTTCTTCTATAATCAATATGTCAAAATAGTACTTATGGAGTAAAATAGTGTTTCTTGCATTAGACATAAAACTTCTTAAATTCAACATTGCACACAATTTTGCCACAACTTGCTCTTATACAAAAAGATTTATAGACTATCGATTTTATCACAACTTACGCTTATCAAAATCTATCCCAAAAAGGTATTTATTTTGTCAGCTCATCAAACTCTTTTTTCTCTGTAAACCTTTTTCCATATAATACCAATTGAAGTGTATTAATTACTAAACATAGTTGAATAAAAAACCAACCCAACAAAAGAACTTACTTATCAAGGCAACTCAAAGAAACAAAAAATAAATATACAATCTGACTACCAAATATCAAGACATCAACTATCAACGTGAAGATACTCACTTTTTGAATACACAACAAAGGTTTCACAAAAACTAATGTTGTACAAATCAGGAAAAGTATATGCAATTAAATGATGAACCAATAGCATGAAACAGATTGGTAACTTAGTAACAATGTAGGAGACAACTATTATGTACTAAGTTTGTTTATCTCCGAAGACATTAACCTATTTGATCAACACTAAAGTCACTTAATATTGTGTTTACCCCCAAAAAAAACCACTTAAAGTTGTATAATATCGATGAAGAAGATGAATGCCAATAGGTTTTTTTTTTTTTTTTTTTTTTTTTTTTTTTTTTTTTTTTTTTTTTTTAATGTAAGTGTTAAAGCTCTCACTATGGTTATCAACTGTTAAAGCTTTGGCCGTAAACAATCCCCCAAAATGGAAAACTAAAACTATGTTGGCCGGTTGTGTGACCCACCCACCTTATCACCTCTATTTAAGAGTAAATAATAAGCAAGCCAAAGACATATTCTGAAACCAAGCATCTAAAATTAGTAACCGAATGCATAGGTGACACAAAGAAGATGAAGGCTTACTTCTTTTTTATGTCACAAGCCTAATAAATCTTGTATTTTACGGCCCTACTCCCTTCTAAACGAGAAAAGATTTAATATGACTCAAAATACTGTGAAATAATATAGGTTACCTGTTGTTACACCTCCTAAATGAGAAAAGATTTAATATGAATCAGAAGTATGTAAAAAGTTGAGTCACCAGGTTGCTACAAACAGTTATGTTGTAATATATAACTTGAAAGACTAAGTTTTACGTTAAATCCTTTTTTCATGACATCAAAGGGATGTCAAACTATCTTGGTGCAAAATAAACATGCAAGGCCACAATACAGAACTTAAAAAAAATCAGTTGTGTATTTGAAGGAGGGCACAAGATAGGAATACTTAGTCGAACAGGCAATGAAAAAATGACTTTGATTTGGCCAAACCATGTTTTTTAACTAAAAACTATACCTACAATACTATGCAGAAGTATACGTTGCCACATTGTCTGGATGTAGAAAACGTTTAGCATACCACCTACAACAAATTTCATCCACCAGCTGAACAATACATAATTAAATATGTAAATTTTCTAAAATATGCAAAATATACCATTTAGTTTGTTTGAGAGCACTAATATGTATAGCCCTCTTTGACCATCCAAATTCACTCCATTCACTTGTTCGACCGTCATAGTACTTCAGTTTTTTTCTATTTTTAAAAATTACCATTTAGAAGATTTATACAACTAAAACAAAAACTAAAAGCTCATGACTTCCTCAAAACTCCAATAAACTAACAACTAACTCTTTTCAGTATAACGTTACACAACTCACCTTAGTAGTATTAGTCGATAACTCGGTCCTTGCCGGATATGATGCATAAAATTGATCACCTCTCGAGAATCCAGCTTTTATCTCGTAACAAATAGATAAACATGGAAACCTTAAAATCGAAACTTTCCATACAACATCATATTAGCATTTCATTACCTTTTAGTCGACCATAGACCCTCAACGTTTCATCAAACATGTTATGGGCATCCTTCAATTCACAAAATTACGCAATTAGCAACATATTCATCGGATACCTACGGAAAAAGAAACTGCCTTTCCATAAAATATTCGGCTAAAACAAATACAAAAAGAAAAAGCACTGAAATGAAATTGAAATGGAAATCAAGAAAATTCTACCCAAGTTTGCAAAATATTTTGAGTCTCAATCAACATCGAGCCTGCAACCATAAACCCTTCATCACTGTATTCTCTCCTACAAAGATTATAACAACAAAAATTACAAATATAAACATCCAAAAAACAGAGGAATATAAAATCGTGGTCACAAAAATTACAAATATAAACATCCCAAAAACAAACGAATACAAAAATCATTGGCATAATCATAGAAAGAAAGTGATAATTACCGATTTTAAATTTTGGATAGCAAAAACCCACTGCCATAGCCGACTGCTTAGGGATGTTGGATCGTCATACAAAAAACAATGACACAAACATACATATTGAAGGATCTGTGTTATGGTATTCAATAGGTGATTTGTTTTTGTATGGTGAATTGGTGAAGAGATTCGGTTACAAAGGTTTGAATGATTCATTATTTACCAAAAATATGATCCGTTAATTGATTTCATTGAATTGTGATTTGAATGACTTAATCAGTTACAAAAGTTGATTTCATTGAATGGTTACTGATTGACTCCAAACGGTCAACCTAAATTGACCAAGGGATGGTCAACAAGGTCAAACTGCCTAGAGTCAATGCTCCGTAGAATATAGTGTTTCCCCGGGTCGTTATACCCTGACGAGGTGTGAAATGTATCTGAGCGCGTTTGTGATCGGGTGATTATTCACAGAAAAGGGTGGTTATGAGAATTATTTGGAAATTATTAACAGAAATAGCTTAGGAAAGCTATGTGATTAATTACTGGAATTTAGATTACGAAGAAGTTAACTAAAACCTAAAAATCGTACGTTTACTGAAAACGTGAACAAACATACGTAAAATAAAAGTGAGAGAGGTGATCTGAAAAGGCTACTGGTATGAAAATGATATTTTTACAAACCTAATGATTAAAGAAAATTTTTGGAAAATTAAAATTAATTTTTACACTATTTTTATAATTACTATTAATTAAATACTAATTTCCTATTTAATTTTAATTAACTAAATTAACCTAAAATACAAATAAATATGAAATTAACTTAGAAAAATAAAATTTAAACTTAGAAAAATCTAAAATACTATAAAACTAATTTTAGAACCGAATAAATATTTTTAAGACTTTTTAATTAATTACTACTAATTATTAACTAATTATTAATTACTTTTTAATTATTTAAATTATCCTAAATTCTAATTAAATATGAAATTACACTAGAAAATTGAAAATAAAATTTGGAAAAATCAAAAATAACTAAAAACTAATTTTATTACTAAATTTATATTTTTTTGATTTTCTAATTAATTAATATTAATTATTAACTGTTTAATAATTATTAAAAACTAATTTAAATTAAGAAAAATACTAAATGATGCAAGAAAAATCTGAGAAAATTACAAAAATTATCTTTATATACCAGAAGCCTAGGAAAATTATAAAAATGAGATTAGCTTATAAATAAGCTGAGGTAATAAGCCAATTGGCTTAAATAGAAGCTATCACTTCTATTAAGTTGGACTTTTTTGGATTTTTCTTTTTAAAACCTATTTATATACTCTAAATTAGCAACTTTAACAAAGCAACTTTGGCTGGAAACCAAGAATAAGCCAGATATGAGCTTATGATTAAGACAGAATAAGCCACAAGCTTATTTTGATTTTGATTTGATTGAATAAGCTAAGCTACTGTTCCAAAGACCAAAATAAGCTTACAACTAACAGTGATAGCAATAAATAAGCACAAAGTATCCTAACAATTCCACAGAATAAGCCAAAAAAAACCAATAAGCACTTTGCTTATGTGACAGGCCAAATAGGCCAAAGAGGACCAACTGTGGGACTCTGTGGGGGTCACAAAAGAGGTCAGAGGTCCAAACTTGGGGTTGAACCCTCAAGTTGGACTGGGTGGCTTCTTAATAAGCCAAGGGTCAGGCCAATAAGCTCATAAATAAGCTCTCAATGAGCCTAAGAAATAAGCTCAATGAGCTGAGCTCACAAATGTGTAGGGTAATTTGGCAAGTTGCAGGCCTGTGTGGGGACCACACCAAGGATCAGGGGTCCAAAATTAAGCTTGAAATGAAAAGATAAGCTGTTTGGCTTTAGAATAAGCCAAAAATTAAGCATTGATTCCCACAAATAAGCCAAATGAGCTCAAATAAAATGTATACAAAACCTGAATACTCAGTACACTATTATGAAATGAACAACAAATAAGCACTGATTAATGGGGCTAAATAAGCTCACAACTACAAAATAAGACCTGAACTAGAAAGATGGCTTATTGGGGATTGCTAAAAGCTAATAAACTGAGAGTGGGCCCAACTAATGAACAAGATACATGCCTAAGAACTTGGTTTTCAATACTGAGTGTCTCAGTATAGGGTCTGAGGTCAGGAGACAAAAGTAAGCCAAATAAGCTAAAGCAGATAAGCTAAACTCAAAAACAAGCTATGGGCTGAACACTTCTACTGATAAGCTACTTAAAAGCCAAAAGGCTTGGTGTGGGGTCCACTGGATTGGTCACAATAGATCAAGGAAAAAGGGGAAAATCCCTGGTGTAGAGGAGGTTGCTTTCCCTGCACCCTAAAATAAGCAGTTGCAATACTCAGAGAAAAATTCTAAAAAATAAGCAATGAATGGATTCCTGTAGTTAAGGTGGTGGGCTTTAACCACAAAAAGTTTCAGGCCTTAACTCTCAACCCAAAAATCACAAAAATTCCTTGAAGTTTTGGAAAATCTGAGGGATGCACTTTTGACTTTTTATGAAAAACTTGATATTTGACTTTTATGAACTTTGAACACTGATTTATGTATTAGGTTAGGTTATTTAAGATAAATGAACACTAATTTAAGCCTTGGTATCAACTTATGAGATGTTATGAAGGATTTGCTACCCTAAAACTCACTCAGACAGAAACTAGGCCAAGATTGTGATGATTTTGACTTTTTGTCTGTTGGTAACTGATTTGTTGCTTGGTTTGGTTTAATTAGGCAGTAAATGAGTTACATGAACAAGTCTCAAACACTGAGACCAACTTAAGCATTCAAACACAGGTAATCCAAACACCACTTATCCACACAGAATGTGATAAAACTTGATTTAAAGATAACTAAAACACAATCTAGTGACTGAATCCTATCTAATGAATGATAATCAAGCAAAATAAACAATAACAAGCAATAAGTATAAGCATTTAGGCACAAACACAGATTTGGAGCAAAATCATTACAAATGCTTTCCAAGCCTAGCAGCCAAAGAACAAGACCAATTACCAAACTAATGACTTCCACAAGTCCCTAACCCACAGCCATCCATAATGTACTGTGCTTCATGCCTTCTTCAATCCTGCAACATACTTTCTCTTTTTTTTTCTTATATTTTTGATTATTTGGTAAAACTGAGTCACTGATTGTTGTAGAAGCTTGTAAGGCTTCTAAAAACTTTATATTTGAACTTGTAAGAGTTTACAAACAGCTTTTGATCACTACTAAACTTGATAATGGGAATTTAAATATTTGGATGAAACTTGAAATTTGAGAACAAGAAAATAAACTTACAATGGAATTTTCATTACTTGGAAACTGATTACAAAGGAAAACTAAACATTACATTAACTAAGAATACAATACTACATGCCATTTAAGGCTTACATTAGCCTAATATATATACTACGAGATGACTAGGTACCCCCAAGCTTCCACATGGCTTCTCCCTGAAAATTAGCACTCCCATTGGTGTTTTTGTTGACCCTTGACCATATCCTCATCGTCCAGTTAAGATTTGATTCATCTAAACCCTTGATTGCTATTTTCCTGCCAAAAACTAATATGGAAATTCTGAGTGGGACGGGTGAGGAATTTATTGTGGTGGTGGGGGTTGGTTAGGTTGGTGAGGGGTATTAATTGTGGGGGGTTATGTTGGTGAAAAGGTGAGAGGAGGGGGGAGACAGTGAGGAGGGAAACCAGGGAAACGGTTGGGGAAGATGGTGTGGTTTGACCGGGGTTTGACCCTTTGTAATATCAAAAAGGGAGTGGGCCTGGTTAGTGATGGGCTTGGGTGGTTGGGATTGGGCTTGTGTTTGGATTGTGATTTGGTTTGGTTTATATAATAAAAAGGGTACGTTTGGTTAATTGTATCACAAGGACCAATTTTGTAATTTGCAAAATCTTAGGGACTGATGTTGTAGATTTCCTAAAGTGCTACCAAGGACCAATCATGCGACAATTCCTAAATCCAAAAACCAATTTCTCATTTTTCCATTTTTCAAAATTCCCAAGGACCTTTTCTGCCATTTTTGAAATCTCAAGGACCAAACATGTAAATTTGGAAACTTATGACCCAAGTATCATATTTTGTGATATTTGACTTTCAAAAGCTTGGGTTGAGTTTTTCTTTCAAAATAAATGCATAGGGACTATTTTTGACAAGTTTTGAAACTTGGAGGACTGAAACTGCCAATATTGCAAACTTTGATCGTTTTTCATTTGTTTTTGCTCATTTTACTTTTAAAACACATAAAACACAATCCCTGGGATAATTTAAGTATTTTGATAACTTTTTGATTGTTTTTGTATGTTTTGGCAGTTTAAATACGACAAAAATGATGAGTGTTTGAGCACTCATCAATGCCCCACACTAAACTATTGCTAGTCCCTAGCAATCTTTTTAGAAAACTTGATGGATTTGAAATCTCTTTACCAAAATTCATCACTTCTAGAGTAGCCAAATGTATCAGTTCAAGTAAGAACTATGGTCCACTTGATAACCATGTGATTTTGAGCAAACCACCAGCTTTCAACGGTTTTGATTGGTCTTTACCAAGAGCCGTTTGCTCCTGGACTAGCGAACACTTGATGGACACAATCGACATCTTGGTGAGCTGATTACCAATTATGGTTTTTCCACTGCCTTTACCACAAGCCATAATCTTGCGGGCTAACCAACTCATTCACTTTTTGGGATACGGCGAGTTGAGATACCATACAATTTTGGGCAAATTGCAAGCCGTCAACGGATTTGAGTTATCTTTACCAAGAGCCGTTTGCTCCTGGATTAGCCAATCCCTTTGTCGGTTAGACATAGCGGACTGATAACCACAAAAATTTTGAAATAAAGTGAAAAATTTTTGAAATTTTTTTGCCAAAAACGGGGGTACTAGAAGATATATTTTGATAAAATTCGCTAGAATTTCCCCCCCACACTTAGAAATGAATATTGTCCTCAATATTCAAAGTCCCGGCTATTATGCCGACTCTTTGAACGGAAAAAGCCAATATTCGAATCTAACTGTGGAAACACCATATTTCACTTTATTTCTATATATATATATATATACACTTTTTTTTAGAACTTATATACATATATACATTTTTCAAACAGCGGGGGGGGGGGGGGGGGGGGGGGGGTTGGCCATTCCCCCACACTTAGATGGTAGAAAGTAGAAAGAAATCAGAGATATGGGTGAAAGCCCGTATTGTGCTATTGTTTTTGTTCATCGAGTCGCTAGCTTGACTCGATCCCCGAATTCAATTGTCCTTGGGGAAAGTTTGGAGATCCGGGACAACCATGGATGGTATGTCCTTTCCAAAGTAATGTTTTCACCGATGTCCATTCACTTTGAAATTCGGACCGTCATTTTGAGATAATTCGACGGTGCCATAAGGATAAACCTTAGCGATAGTGAATGGACCAGTCCAACGGGTTTTTAGCTTTCCCGAGAAGATCTTGAGTCTAGAGTTGAAAAGAAGGACTCGATCACCAATGTTAAAAACGCGGTTCTTGATTTTGGAGTCATGAATCTTCTTTGTCTTTTCTTTATAGATCAAAGAGTTCTCGTAAGCTTGATCACGAAGTTCATTTAATTCACTCAGTTGAACTTTCCTATGATCACCCGCAGTTTTGAGGTCAAAATTTGCATGCTTGAGAGCCCAATAGGCTTTGTGCTCAAGCTCGATCAGAAGATGGCACGCTTTCCCGTACACAAGTTTGTAAGGCGTACACCCAATGGGTGTTTTGTAAGCCGTACGGAAAGCCCAAAGTGCATCATCTAATTTATCCGACCACGATGCACGATTTTCACCTACGGCTCTTTCTAAAATTCTTTTAATGCCCCGATTGGAAACTTCGACTTGTCCACTTGTTTGAGGGTGGTACGCAGTAGAAAGACGGTGAGTTACACCGTACTTTTGCATGACTTTGTCGAATTTTTCATTACAAAAGTGCGTACCACGATCACTAATAATAGCACGTGGAGTTCCGAATCGGGCAAGAAGAGCTTTCAAAAATTTCACAACTACTCGGGCATCATTAGTGGGTAAAGCTTTCGCTTCAACCCATTTTGACAAGTAGTCAACAGCCACGAGTATGTATTTGTTGCCACGAGATGTCAAAAATTTCACAAACTTGAATTGCATTTTGAGGCATTTCATTCTTTTGTGAAATATTCCCGTGACGTTGACAAGCGTCACAGGACTTGACCAATTCTTGGGCATCCTTGTAGATTGTGGGCCAATAAAAGCCGGAATCAAACACCTTTTTGGCGGTGTAGTTGGAATTGTGGTGGCCCCCCGTGGGACCAGCATGGCAAGCCTTTAAAATTTCATTGGCTTCCTGACCATACACACACCGCCGGATGACTTGATCCGCGTAAATTTTGAAAAGATAAGGGTCGTCCCAGAAGTAATGTTTTACATCTTTGAAGAATTTTTTTTTGTTAGGACGACATCCCTTTCACAACAAAGTTACCCGCAAGGTAGTTTGCAAAATGGGTAAACCATGGGGTATTAGAGTCTCCACGAAAGGTAACCGCATTGAGTGTCTCGAGAGGAAATGTTTCATTTATTTCTTTCTTCTCGAAGACATCTTGGTGGGGGTTTTCCAAACGGGAGATATGATCAGCAGCTAGGTTCTCGGCTTCTTTTTTATCACGAATAATGATATCAAATTCCTGTAGGAGGAGAACCCAATGGAGTAGTCTCGGCTATGCATCTTGTTTCGCAAAGAGGTACTTCAAAGCCGAGTGATCCGTATATACTATGCTCTTGGTCAGTATCAAGTATGGCCGGAATTGAATTTATTTGATCAAATATTGCCCTAAATCGTTCCTTTTGTGATTTTAGGTACTTTGGGAGTGAAATCTGGAAAAGGAAGCAATTCGGACGTTTTTGGAGCATAAAAGTGAAGAAAACGCCAAAGACTTAATTTTCCATGCTGGGAACAGTGTGTGACGGCGTCAAGAAGACTTTCCTGACGGCGTCAAGAGTAAATACCATGACGACCCAGTACAGAAATGAAGGCGTCACAAGTAGAGCGTCAAGAGTTAAAAGTGTGACAGCCTGCAAAAATGGACAACATGACGGCGTCAGATGTAGATCAAGGCAGTCCGAGGATTATTTTGGCGGCGAGATGACGGCGTCACCCATTTGTTCTTGACGCCTTCAGCCTCTAATATCTATATATAGTTTTCTAATTTTCATTCATTAGGAAGAAACAAGTTTGGAGAAACCCTAAGGCCGAACCATATACGAATTTTACAGCTTTTCAAGGGTTTTCAACCCTTGAATCCTTACATGTGTTATTAAGATAAGTCTTTTCTTAATTCAATTAATATGTCTATGTGTTGGTTGTCTATATCTTGTGCTTGTCTTGATTCCACCATGCTAGGCTAGATTTATCTTGTGTTTGCTTAGATCTAATGAAACCTAGATGTTAATTATGTGTTGATTACTTGTTTATGGTTGTATTGGATGAATGATTTCAATGTTAGGCTTAAGAAAACTGGCAGATCTCCAAATGGTAACATGCTTGAACGTCTTAGGAAACATGAACCGATGTGTACTAGGTTTTATTGGTTGTATTTAATGCATGAGTAAATTCTAATGATCCCATGTTAGGAGCTTCTTGCAGGCTCGACATAGGAGTGAAGTAGGCACTCATAGGATTGGGGAAGTAAGTACGCCACCCCATGAATGGTATTAAGGAATACAATTCGTCATCCACGCAACTATAACAAGTAATTAACGTGTAAAAGATATCTAGGGAGTAGTGAAATCTAAGTAAACACATTTCTCCCACATATTGCTCACAACCTTAGTTTAAATTAGTTTATTTTCATTTTAGTATTTTATTTTGATTGCATCTTAGTATTGGGTTAGTTGACTAGCAACTAATTCTGCCCCAAATCCTTCAAAACCCGAGATTTTAATTTGCTTTCATAAAAATATAAAAATACAAAAAGAATCATCCTTCATCTTTAGAACTAGTATTTAGGTTTTCTAATCCTAGCGACACTATTCCTAGCTGAACGATCAATCCCCCGGTACTTGTCACTATACTATACTACAACGATCAGGTACACTGCCTGGTGGGGGTTGTAAGCTTCTCAAGATCCCTTGAGAGGTAAAGCCTGGTGCGATTCCCACGTATCAAGTTTTTGGCGCCACAGCCCGGGGAATAGTTATTTTCTATGTTGGGAATTATATTAACAGTTACCACGGCTAAGAGAAGATGTTACAACTGCAGAAGATTGTACTTGCAGTGGAAACTCATTACCACTGCAAGAACATATATTACCACTGCTTATTAGATAACTGTTAGAAAACGTGTTTAGATAAATATAGAATAGATCTTGTGTATATCTTATTCTATTAGCTTTATACTTATCTTGTAGAAGAGGACTCCTTGTACTATAAAAGGAGATCCTAGGTTAAAGGTTTGATATACGTTTTTCTAGAGCTTCAAGGTGTAACCCTAGTGATATCAAGATCACTCGTATTATTATCATTAATAATATTGGAGCAAATAGTTTGTTTACATACATTGTTCTTATTCATATACAACTGTCTTACTCACAATCAAACTTCTAAGTGTTACAAAGTAGATCCCGCATACTTAGTGATATAACTCAAAGTATCAATCTAACACAAGTTCAAGGTGTATAGATCCATCAAGTGGTATCAGAGCCAGGCTTTGATACTTTGATTTAGAAGACTCTAGTTCACTCAGAAGAATCAATGGAGACAGAAACTAGTAACTCAAACATTGCTGCTAAGCTTCCAAAGCTTAAGTTGAATGACTTTGAGATGTGGAGGCTAATGATCGAACAATTCTTTATGGTCCAAGACTACACACTCTGGGAGATCATTTTGGTTGGAAATTCTTTCAAACCAAGTTCTACATCAGAGATGGTTAATGGCAAGGAAGTAATTAAGGTCAACTCTGGACCTGTTACTAATGATGAAAGACTTCAGCTGAAGAATGATCTAAAGGCCAGAGGTTTGTTGCTGATGACACTTCCCAAAGACCAAGTTCTTGCATTCAGCAAGTACAAGACTGCAAAAACTCTTTTTGATGAGATCTGTGAAGTTTTTGGTGGTAATGATTCCACCAAGAAGACTCAAAAGACCTTGCTGAAGCAGACTTATGAAAACTTTGGTTCAACAAGTAATGAATCTCTTGATAGCATCTTCACAAGGCTACAAAAGATTGTTACTCAACTCACTGTTTTTGGAATAGAGGTGGAAAGGGAAGACCTTAATTTAAAGTTCTTAAGAAGCTTACCCTCTGAGTTTGGAACCAATGTTGCTGTGTGGGAAGATAAGCCAGAATTGGAGACCATGAAACTCAATGATTTGTACAATAACTTCAAGGTTATTGAACAAAGATTGAAGAAAGCTGGCAAAATAAGCTCAAGTTCAGGAAGTGTAGCACTTATATCATCATCTCTTGATGATAGTTTAGATGAAGAAAGTGATAGTGATGATGACAGTGCTAACATTGTTGTTTCCACTGGTACTGGAAGTGTTTCCACTGGTAGCTCAAAGAGACAGATTGCAGGACTTAGTGATACTACTTTTTATGCCTTTATATCAAGTCAAGTGGGTGGTTCAATTCTCAATCATGAGGATTTGGATCAAATTGATGAGGATGATATGGAGGAGATGGACATTAAATGGCAAGTGGCATTACTAAGCCTAAGAACAAAGAAATTTTGGAAGAAGACTGGAAGAAAGATTAACATCAGTGGCAATGAAACAGTAGGTTTTGACAAAAAGAAGGTGGAGTGCTATAATTGTCATAAGAAGGGGCACTTTTCCAGGGAGTGCAGGAAGCCAAGGAAATCTGACAACAGGTCAACTTGGTATAAGCAGGACAAGAAGAAGGAACCTACTACTGATAAGCCAAAGGGGCTATTGGCTATTGATGGAGTGAGCTTTGATTGGAGCTTTATGACTGAGGAAGAAGAAGATGATTCAGAGTCTGCAATGGTTGCTACAGAGCTCGCACTAATGGCTTTTCTGACTCTGAGGTACAAACTGATAATGCTTGTTCTAAATCTTGTAAGGCCTTAAAAGAGTATGAGAAAGTTAAAGCACAATATGATGAACAATTGCTAGAGTTAACTCATACTAATTATAACTTAGCAAATCATAAAAGAGGCCTAGGAGTTTTAGAAACTCAATTAGAGCATTATAGGGCAAATGAATCTAAGTTCAATGATGAAATTGCAGTATTAAGAAGAGACTTAGATTATCAGGTTGCTGTTAATAAGGTTCTTAGAGAAGAACTAGAAAAGGTTAAGATGGCTAGTGAAAATATAATGATAACTAAGCAAACACTGGATCATCAATCCAAATGTATTGACAAAATTTGGGAAGCCCAAGTTGTGAGCATAGCCAAATTAGGAGTTGGATACAAAACAGTTCCACCACCTCTAAGAGGTGTTCCATCACCTCCTGGCATTGACTTGGCTCACACAGGATTAGAGGAATTCCAGGAACCACCTATGACCTATGGACCAAAATTTGTTAAACCAGTTGAAATTGAAAAGGTTCAGGTTGAGGTTGATATATTTGATAGTGCTAGTGACTCATCTCTTAAAGATGAAAATTTAAATGTTGAGTCTAAACCTAGTGTTCCTGAGAATGTTAAAGTGGAGGTTAAAAGAAGTATTCCTGATATAGTCAATGAGAAGCCTAGGTCACAACCTAATTTCACTAGGCTCACTACTAGATATGCCGAGATGTACAGAAGTAGGTCACCAACTCCTAGGGGTAATATGAGGAGTTGGAATCATGTTAAATCTAGGCAATTTGGTAGTGATTTTGTGTTCAATAACAAACCCTGTCATATATGTGGTAGCTTTGACCATTTGTCTTATAGCTGTACCTACCACTTGGGAAGAAGGGAAGTGTTTAGGAATACTAGGGTGAATGGACAAAATGCTAATAACTTAACTCACCCAAATCCACTTAGCAAGATGATTCCCAGGTCTGTTTTGCTTCATTCTGGCATTAAACCAATTTCTACTGCTAGACCAGCAGTTTCCACTGCTAGACCAGCAGTTGCCACTGCCAGAAATAAAAACAGAGTTTACCCTAAGCCCCCTGTTACTACTTTTGTTAAATCTACTCAAACAGGGAAAAAGACCAATTTTGAAAAGAAAGTTAACAATAACCAAAAGTGGGTACCCAAAGTTTCAAAACAACCAGTTTCCACTGCTAAGCCAGCAGTTACCACTGCAAGGCCAAAGGTTACCACTGGTGGGTCTGTTAACAAGAAAAGGGTAAATATGAGAAATGTTGTTAAGGCCTTAGCACGTTGGGAATGGAAACCAAAAGGAACCATCACCTCAAACAATCCCAATGGTGTATCAATGACCTTTGATAGATATAATTATATTGATACACAAGGCAGATCCAAGTCATTTGCGGCTTGGGTCCCCAAAAGGAACTAATTCCTTTATTTTGTATGCAGGGACATTCAAAGACTACAAATGATCAAGGATACTCAGACAGTGGATGTTCCAGGCACATGACTGGCAATAAGTCCTATCTTTCAGACTTTCAACCTTATGAGTAGCAATTTGTCAGCTTTGGAGGAGGAATTGGTGGCAAAGTTTCTGGCAAAGGAACAATCAAGGCTGGAAACATTGATTTTGAAGATGTGCAGTATGTGAAAGAACTTAAGTACAACCTCTTTAGTGTGTCATAGATGTGTGACAAGAAACATAGAGTTCTTTTCACAGAAGATGAATGCTATATCTTATCTAAGGATTATAAGCTCCCTGATGAAAGTGATATTTTGCTTAAAATCCCTAGAAAAGGAAATCTATATAGCATTGACATGAAGAACATAGTGGCTAATAATGATGTTACTTGCTTGCTTGCTAAAGCCACTTTGGATGAATCAATGCTTTGGCATAGAAGATTGGGTCATGTTAACTTCAAGACCATCAACAAGATTGTGAAAGATGGACTTGTCAGAAGTCTACCAGAGAAAAGATTTGAAAATGACCAAACTTGTGTTGCCTGTCTCAAAGGAAAGCAACACAGAGCTTCATGCAAGACTAAAGCATTCAATTCTATTGATCATCTACTCTTTATGCTGCATATGGACTTGTTTGGTCCTACTTCTGTGAGCAGTATAAATTTGAAGAAGTATTGTCTTGTTGTGACTGATGATTTTAGTAGATTCACATGGGTTTTCTTTTTAAGAACCAAGGATGAAACCACTGGCATCCTTAAGACATTCATCACTGAAGTTGAAAATCAATATGAAAAGAAAATCAAGATCATCAGGTGTGACAATGGGACATAATTCAAAAATAAAGTTATGGATGATTTCTGCAGAGACAAAGGTATTAAAAGAGAATTTAGTGTTGCAAGAACTCCTCAACAAAATGGAGTTGCAGAAAGAAGAAACAGAACACTAATTGAGGCTGCTAGAATCATGTTAGCTGATTCCAAGCTTCCAGTAACTTTTTGGGCTGAAGCAGTTAACACTGCTTGTTACATTCAGAATAGGGTTTTAGTGGTCAAAACAAAGAACAAGACACCTTATGAGTTATTCAGAGGAAGACCTCCTACTTTGGAGTTTATGAGGCCATTTGGGTGTCATGTTACTATTCTCAATACCATTGATCATCTGGGTAAATTTGAAGAAAAGTCAGATGAAGGCTTCTTTGTTGGATACTCTATGGTTAGCAAGGCTTTTAGAGTCTATAACTTAAGAACAAATAAGATTGAAGAGAACTTGCATGTTCAGTTTCTTGAAAATAAAGCAAACATGGCAGGTTCAGGACCAGATTGGCTATTTGATCTTGAAACATTATCAAATACAATGAATTATGTTCCTCTCACTTCAAGCACTGGAGACAAAGATCTTGAAGATTCAGAAGAATTCATTGATGAAGATGAAGCTTGTAAAAATGATGAAGATCAAATTGTTATGCCACTTTGGGACTTTGTTGATAATTCTGAAAAGACAAGTGATGCAGATGGTGTGAATTTTGATGTAAATAAAGATATTCCTACTAGCAGTGGCAACTCCATTTCCACTGCTACACCAAAAGTTTCCACTGTCAGCCTAAATGTGGAACATACTTCTCAGGAATCACCAAGTGATGATGTAGAGATCTCTAACATGCCTACAACATATGATATTCCTAGCACATCACAGTCTTCAATTCACAAAGTCCATCCACTTGATAATGTTATTGGTGAACTTCAATCAGGTGTGAAGACTAGAAGACAGACAAAGAAAGATGATATTCATGGGTTCATAAGTGAAGTGTATGAGTCCAAGAAACATAGTAAGAAGAATGAGTGTTTGTTCTTCTGTTTTCTCTCACTGGTGGAGCCTAAGAATGTTAATATGGCTCTAGGAGAATCTAGCTGGGTTGAAGCTATGCAAGAGGAGTTGCTGCAGTTTAAACTTCAAAAGGTTTGGGTTCTTTGTGACTTGCCTGATGGTATGAAGGTCATTGGTACTAAATGGGTTTTCAGAAACAAGAAAGATGAAAGAGGTATTGTAATAAGGAACAAAGCTAGATTGGTTGCTTAAGGACACACTCAAGAGGAGGGTATTGATTATGAAGAAGTTTTTGCTCCTGTTGCAAGGATTGAGGCTATTAGACTGTTTTTAGCCTATGCATCCTTTATGAGCTTTACTGTCTATCAAATGGATGTTAAGAGTGCCTTTTTGTATGGTACTATTGATGAGGAGGTATATGTCTCTCAACCTCCAGGCTTTGAAGATCCTCAACACCTAAATAAAGTATATAAAGTGGTTAAGGCTCTTTATGGTCTACATCAGGCTCCAAGGAAGTGGTATGAAACCTTAGCTAATTATTTGTTGAATAATGGGTTTCATAGAGGCAAGATTGATCAAACTTTGTTCATCAAGAAAGACAAAGGTGATATTTTACTTGTGCAAGTATATGTTGATGATATTATCTTTGGGTCTACTAAACAAGAGATGTGCAAGGAGTTTGAGAAGCTGATGAAGGATGAATTTCAAATGAGTTCTATGGGAGAACTTACATTCTTTTTGGGGCTGCAAGTACAACAAAGTAAGGAAGGCATATTTATCAGTCAAGACAAATATGTGGCTGAGATCATTAGGAAGTTCAAGTTTACTGAGGCAAAACCTTCAAATACCCCTGCTGACAAGGCCACTCACTTATTGTTGAAGAATGCTAGTGGTGCTAATGTTGATGTTCACACTTACAGATCTATGATTGGTTCTATGATGTATCTTACTTCATTCAGGCCAGACATTATGTTTGCTGTATGTGCTTGTGCAAGATTTCAAGTGACTCCAAAGACATCACATATGACAGCAGTGGAAAAGATTTTTAGGTACTTGAAGACTTATCCTAATCTAGGATTATGGTATCCAAGAGATTCTCTAATGGAATTGATCACATACTCAGATAGTGACTATGCTGGTGCAAGTTTGGATAGAAGATCAACTACTGGAGGATGTCAATTTCTGGGATGTAGATTGGTGTCATGGTAGTGCAAGAAGCAAACTATGGTTGCTACTTCAACCACTGAAGTAGAATATGTTGCAGCTGCTAGTTGTTGTGCTCAGATCCTTTGGCTTCAGAATCAATTATTGTATTATGGGTACAATTTCATGAACACCATTATCTATATAGACAATAGTAGTCCCATATGCATTATTAAAAATCCTGTGCAACACACTAAAACTAAACATATTGAAATTAGACATCACTTTATTAGAGATTGTTTTGAGAAAAAAGCTTATTAATGTTGTCAAAATTCATACTGATGACAATTATGCTGATTTATTAACAAAAGGGCTTGATGTGGGTAGATTTCAATACTTGGTAACAGGTATTGGAATGCTAAATACATAAATCTATGATGTCTAATACTTTTCAGTGTTGCAGGATAGTTTTTAGGTACTAGTATTGTTTGTATTGTATGTATGGTTTTCTACTAATTTGTATGCAGAGTTATCAAGAGCACAGTGGAAATTAACATACAACAGTGGAAAGTTTGGTGATAATAGCAAGAACAAAGAAGTACTTTTATTGATCACAAGAAGAGTACATTACAACCATCAAGAACACATTGTCACCAAAATAGAAAACCATCACACAAGACATGACCCTACAACCTAACACCTACTCCATAGGTTTCTTTCCTTTTCCTTCATACTGATGCTTGCCCTTGGAAGTCTTCTTTCTCTTGTCATCAAAAGAAAGTTGTTTCCTTGGACAAGCAAGTCCCAGAACTTGCTTGGGAGGCCTTGGTGCTTGAGTAGGCTTTTCAACAGCTGGCCACTTCATGTTGTTTATAGCTGTTGTCAATGTTGTGGTGAGGGCCTTTGGAAGCTCTTTGGAAAGATCAAAGGTTGGATCATTATCATCATCAGATGAAGAGATTGAATAAAACTCAAGTGATGGAGCAGGATCAGCTGAAATCTTCTTGTTGGGATTCATGCTTGAAGATGTAGCAGTTGCTGCACTTGGTGGAAAATATCCACTCCATCCAGTAGAAAGTTCTTCAGAGTCTGAGTAGTAACTGATTTCATCATTTGAAGTGTCATCAGAAGAGATGTAAATTAAAGGGAACCAGCTCATTGTGTTGATTAAGGGTTTGTGTTGTTAAAGTTGTTTGTTGATGAGAGATAAAAGTTTTGAGCCCCCTTTTATATGCAAAGTCAAGGTCGAATTCTAATTAATGAAGAATACTTACTCCTACTTGTTTTGATAGGTTGGAGGAGTAAATTTGGTTATTATCGGGTTGACTTTTGGAAGATATTTTTGTGAATAGTAACTTGGTTAAAAAGTTACTTTGGGTTAATCTTTATGGGTTAAGTTGAAAGTTACTTTGGTTTGCAGCATACAACCCATATTATTGGAGTCATTGGAGTAATAAGGTGTGTATCATAGACACACAACAAATGGTTATTGATTCACCATGTCTAATCCACATAAGAATCAGCTAGTCCAGAGCAAACAGCTACTGGTAAAGACTCATCAAATCCGTTTATGGTTGATAGTTTACCAAAAACTAGGTCATCAACTCACCATACATCCAAGTGATCAAGAGTTGGCTAGTCCATAGCAAACGGCTCATGGTAAAGACATATCAAATCCGTTGATAGCTGGGAGTTTGCTAAAAACTATGATAAGAGTATCAAATTTTCATGTTTTATTAACCACTGCTATTTGATATGTTGTGAAAATTTAACCACTGCTAGTTCATTAGTTACCACTGCAAGAGTAATTTTTCCACTGATGAACTAGCCATTACAACTGTTGTGTCAGTAATCCATTTTTTACTAGCCGTTGTAAAAATAACCGTCTTTCCTTATTAATAGGGTAAAATCTTTTGTAAATTATCTACTTACTTATTATAAATTATTCTTTTTCCAAAGATAATTTCTTTCTAAAGATAATTCACATTGTGCAACCTCCTAAAACCCTATTAGTATAAATTGATTATCATACGGCTTGCTTTTTATCTTGATTACTAACACTTTTATTCTCTTTTTCACAAATATCATGGCGATTCTAAAATTTGTCGAGGAGCACAACCAAGTGGCCTACTTACAAAAGTCAAACGAGAAGAGTGGCCCTGTTTTTCATCAGATTGTGGATTTTCTAAACACAACTCATATAAGGTATGCCTTAACTATTAATCCCACAATCTATGTCTCTCATATCAAACAGTTCTGGAACACTGTGGAGTCCATAACTCTTGAACAGAGAGACACACATGAATCTGTGGATGCTCTAAGAGCCACAGTTGATGGGGTAACTATTGATGTTACTGAGTCATCCTTGAGGAGACTTCTCCAATTGGATGATCTCAATGGTATCATCACATTACCTAATTCAGAAATTTTCACTAATATTGCTTTAATGGGGTATGATACATCTGAACAAAAAGTTACTTTCAGAAAAGGATGTTTTTGTCCCCATTGGAGATTTTTTATTCACACTCTTTTACATTGCCTAAGTCCTAAGAAAACTTCTTATGAACAATTTGCATCAACCATGGCTTATCCTTTGGTTTGTTTGGCAACTGATAGGACTTTCAATTTTTCAAAGTTTATTTTCAATAATATGAAAGGCAATGTAAAGAGTCAATATAAATTTTTGATGTATCCAAGGTTTGTGCAAGCAGTGTTAAATGAGTTTCAACTGCGACCTCACAATAGAATTTATGAACCTTCCAGCCTAAAGCCAAAAGTTTTTCAAAACATGTGTAAGGCTTCAGATCTTTGGAATGGGGAGGTTCATCCACTTTTTCCTCAAATGCTTGCTAAAATTGCTCAAGTACAGGGTGAAGATGCAACCATCCCAGTTGTATCCCAAAACACACCCACTATTGTTGTTCCACCAATTCAACATACCCCTGCTGTAACTCACACTTATGAGAGAAGGTCTAAATAGCCAACTTCTCTCATCTCAACATTGCATGTTGCTGAACCTTTTGGTTTAGGAACAAGCAGTGGTGGTTCAAGGCTTAATCCTAGTCCAACTAGGGAAGAGCCTGAATCAATGCCTCATGATTCACCTCTCCCAGCAGGTTACACAGTTGGAAGTGATGAAGGCAGTGTGCAACTATCTGAATTGATGGAAATTTGTACCAAATTAGTCAAGCAGGTTCAAGCTCTGGAGAAAGATCTGGCACAGACCAAAGAACAACATGCCACAGAGCTGAATACATTGAAGGCTGAGATTCAAAGATTGCAGAATGAAGTTGAGAATCTCAAGAAGAAAAGATCTAAAGTTGTGTTATCTTCATCATCTTCACCTCAGGATGAGCTTTCTGCAAGTTCTACTAAAGTTTTGGGAGATTCTTCCAAACAAGGGAGGAAAACAGATGCAGAGCTTAAGGGGAGGAGTAAAAATTTTGAAAAAGAGTTTGCTAAGCTCACTGATTCTGATAATGCTCAAGCAAAAGATGACGTAGCTGAGATTGAGGGGAGGAAATTAGATTTTGAAGATATAGATGCTGATGCTGGTTTTAACTTTGATGATTTAGTTGGAACTGCTCAACCAATTTCCACTGAAGCAGAACAAGTTTCCACTGATCAACCAATTACCACTGCAAGTGAAAAAGTTCCCACTGCTACTTAAGAAATTACCACTGCAGAGGAAGAAACTGCCAGAATAAGATCAATTAAAGGAAAAGCTATTGTGATTGCTTCAGATCAAGAGACAAGAAAGATTTCTAAGAAAGAACAAGCTCAGATTGACTTTGATGCAAGATTGGCAGAGCAACAACAAGAGAATGAAAGAAAGAGAAAGCTAGAGGAAGATGAAGTTGCTAGTTTTATGGAAGCTAAGAGGTTGGATAAACTTGAAGCTGTAATGGCAGAACCTATTTCAAGTGTCTCACCAACTGTCATACATGAGAAACCTCCATTATTCACTTATGTGCCTACAGAAGAAGACATTGACTACTTGATTAATAATGATCAAGTAATCAGGAAGAAGGCTATTGAATTGATTGCAAATACAACATTGGATGAAGAACAAAGGTCTGCTCAATTAAAAGACTTCATTCAAATGAAGAATCAGCAGGCTCTTGATCAAATCATTGGGGATGTTAGAAAAAGGTCAAAAGAAGCCAAGGAAACTTACAAAGGCACAGATCATTGCTGAGATGAAGACTTTTTGTTGCCATGTTGGTAATATGAAGATGGCTCAATTCAAAGGAATGTCACATGATCAGGTTGAAGGTATTTACTACAGGATCAAAAGACAAGATAGTAATTTCATTCCAATGGATCAAGAACCAATAACAATGAAGACAAAAAGGACTTGAGTGAGTCTTGAATCAAAAGATGCAAAGAAGTTGAAGACTCAGAAATCATCTCAAGCAGAAGAGGGTCCTAGCAAGTTGACAGAAGAGCAAGTTACAAACATGTTGTTCATAGAGACTGATGTACTTAATATTGAACCTCTACAAGCAAAATATCCAGTTGTTGGTTAGGAGATCTTTTCTGATAGTTTTGGTGTAGCTTGGAAGATCATCAGAACTGGAAGTGTCACAAGCATTTGCAGAGATTTTGAAGATATAGTTAGATCTTGTGATAGAGAAGATTTGGATACTTTGTGGAGAATTGTTCAAGATCAGTTTAAGAAGGATGAACTTGTTGATGTCAAGGCTAAGGAGTTATGGGTCCATTTCAGAAGATTATATGAACCTGACCCAAGTGATAGATATTGGAGATTTGAAGCTCATGGTACAAGAACTTTGTGGAAATTCTATGATTCAAGTTCTGTGCATCATATTTCTACTCAAGATGGAGTTGATGTTTTTATGCTGACTGAGAAAGAATATCCATTGAGAGCTGGAGTATTGACAGTGATGTTGACAGAGAAGCTTAGGTGCTGGGAAAGAACTGAAGTCATAGATGATTTGATACAAAGGATTTAAGAAGAAGATAAGTGTTTGGAAGAATTCCCATATCCTCATGTTTGCTGCATACTTGAAGAAACTTATTGATTTATTTATTAATCATAAGTTAGGGGAGGATTTTTGGGAATTATACTAACAGTTACCACGGCTAAGAGAAGATGTTACAACTGCAGAAGATTGTACTTGCAGTGGAAACTCATTACCACTGCAAGAACATATATTACCACTGCTTATTAGATAACTGTTAGAAAACGTGTTTAGATAAATATAGAATAGATCTTGTGTATATCTTATTCTATTAGCTTTATACTTATCTTGTAGAAGAGGAATCCTTGTACTATAAAAGGAGATCCTAGGTTAAAGGTTTGATATACGTTTTTCTAGAGCTTCAAGGTGTAACCCTAGTGATATCAAGATCACTCGTATTATTATCATTAATAATATTGGAGCTAATAGTTTGTTTACATACATTGTTCTTATTCATATACAACTGTCTTACTCACAATCAAACTTCTAAGTGTTACTAAGTAGATTCCGCATACTTAGTGATATAACTCAAAGTATCAATCTAACACAAGTTCAAGGTGTATAGATCCATCAGTCTAGGTTAGAATCTCTTTTTATTAGGTCTACTTGCTAGATTCCTTTCTAGTAAGATTTTATTTTTATTTTTAGGTTTTCTTTAGTCTATCTTTTTCTTTGTGTGTTTGTTCGTAATTCTCATTGACTATTCCGTTCACCATTATGGAGAACGCAAATCCACCATACTACCGACCACAAAATTCACCCACTTCTAATGACATCTTGATGTTTAAACAACATGAAGATGAAACTATCTATGATGCATGGGCTCGCTTTAAATATTTACTCCGAAAAGTCCCTCATCATAATTTCGATCTGTGGTCCCAGATTGAAATATTTTACCATCGTGTCGACCACTATAACCAAATGGACATTGACCATGCCACAGATGGGGACCTTTGGAGACTAAGTGTTGATAAAGCATGGGAAACCATAGAGAATTGTGCCATACTTGCCAAAAAAATGGACAACCCAACAAACGTTGTTACGGATCAATTGATAGCAAGTTTAAGGGAACAAGCAAGAAGATTGTTTGGGGATAAACCTATAGATGAGATAACTGGGCACACGGGGTGGTTTGATTTCACCACAATACAAGCTGAGCACATTGGTAATCCTGATAAGATGGAGGATAGAGTTGAAAATTTAAACCCACCAAGTACCCCACAAGTCCTACCATCATTTGAGGCATATACACCGCTCGTAACTTATTCGGATGAAGTAGAAGAGACTTTAGGAACCCCAATAGAGGTAGAACCTTTGAACCAAACACAACTAGAGGATATAGGTTTGAATACTTATAATGATAACCTTACTCTTAGTTCTAGGGAAGTTCCTAGTTTTGAAGAACCGGAGCCTCAACCAAAACCGTTACCTAATCTTCCATCCTTGGATGAAAATTCAGGAATTGAAATAGGTCCTGATCCACCCATCAAACCATATAGTTCGGGTAGTATTAGGATAAAGGTTGTGGACTCTAAGCCTTGTAGAGAGGAAGCCCATATAGGAGTGGAAAATGACCTTACATACTTACATCACCCATTTATGATCGATCACAAGACACATTATGGGTTTAAACCGGGTTTATTAGGTCAAGATGGATTCCCAACTAGGAGTCTCTTGAAGTTGATAGAAAATGATCCCTTTCTAGGAGAAAATCATAATACACCCATTAACCCGATTGAATTAGGTAAGGTTATGATGATAGGAGCACACCCTTTTGAGTATATAATTCATCCACCACTCTTTCCTCACATGGCATATTTCCACCATAAGGGTGTGTATCGCTACTTTCACTCGCACTTAATCCTAAGTGTAGGGAAAACTTCCCCTATTTTTGTTAAATAAGGGTAGAGTCAGGCTCGTGACTCGAACAAAAACAAACGCTTCTTGGGAGGCAACCCAAGCCCCTTTTTATTTGTTTGATTGTTTGTTTGTTTGATTGTTATTTGCTTCCGTATGCATGCTTTATATTTATTGTTGGTAGATCATGTTTCTAAACTAAATAGTGGAAATACTTTGATTTGTTGTTTTGGCCTAGTTTTAACTTCACCCAAAAGGTATTTTTGCAAAAGATAAGTGTAAGGGGAAACCCCAAATATGTTTTTAAGAAACAAACCGATCATGATTCTCCATAATATTAAGTGAACATGTATATTCGTATTTGTTAGAGTCAAATGCTTGTATTGAGTCATAATGAAGTTTTGCAGGATTTTCCAGGAAGTAGGACCAAGTTTTTCCAGAAACTTAACATAAGAATTTCTGCAGGTCACTTCTGACAGCGTCATGAGCTTGCTCTTGATGGCGTCACGTGTAAAAAATCTGGAAATTTTACCAATTTTATTTTTCTAACGGAGTTTTAAAGTTTTTGTTGAATTATTAAGTTTTATAATCTCCAGGAAATCTGCAAACTTCAATCCACAAGCATTATATCTTATTTTGTTTTCTAGGATTTAGTAACTTATGTAGATTGCCGCCGATTTTATGCGAGGTTGCTTTGTCTGTTTTCTCAGGATTTACAGGTTATGTATGACAAGAAGATGATTTATTTTTCTGGAAGGGAAGCTTTGATTGTTCATTTTCTTGGAGGAAGATCTAACCTGGCCACCTTATTATCCATACCGAGCGAATCAGGGGAGTATTTGATTTCATTTGTTTTACTGTTTTCACTTTTACATTCTTTACTTGAACATTGGGGACAATGTTCATCCTAAGTGTAAGGGGAGGGTAAAATGATGATACCTTACAGATACACTTTCGCTTGAGTTTGTTTGTTTGATGGTAGATGTGTAATAAAACTATGAGAAATACTTGTTAGTGCAATTTTAGCGCCAAATTTAAATTTTTTTACAACATTTAGGAGTGAAACTTTAGCCATAGCAAGCGTCTCATGGATAGGAGATTGTATGACTAGCACAAAACCGTACTTTCAGAAAAATTTTCCACCCAAATATGTGAGGTTCGCCTTTAGATTTGATAGGAAAAGCATTTACTATTAGTGCTTATGAGTGTACCGGTAGCATTTAGATTCTAGAACTTGCGTTAGTGATGCATCCCGAGACCGCTAGTGAGACTACATTCGTGTAGTAGGATTTACTACATGATAAGAGGCATTAGAATCACCCTTGTGTTAAACCCGTATCATAATTGCTTGACCATTTAAGTCATATTACTTGGCTAGTTAAGTCAACTAATTTTTCTCACACCCTTAGCGTTGTACTCATTTTTAGTACACAAAACCCCTAGTACACCCCTCCGAGCCTATCTTTTCGTTTCTAACTTTAAGCATCTTACTTAAAGGAAGAATTTGTTACACCCAACTTAAATGTACACCCAAATCGCCTTAGCCTTCCGTGTATGCACTCATCTTTAGTGCATTATTGTTATTTGTTAAACCCTAAGTTAATTATCTTAAGTATGCACTCATCTTAAGTTGATTACATGGTTGCTAAGTCGAGTCATATCCTTGTACATATTGTTTTGGGACGATTGGGACTCATGGGTAAAGTACTTATTTTATGGAGTAATGGGGAAGAACATCATTTATTACCCCCATATGTGCGTTAATCTTAAAAGTACTCCAAGTGTTTTGATTTTCTTAATTCGAGTCATTAGATTAGTTTATTGTAAAGTATGTAAAGATTCAAGTGTAATGGGAACGTTTATTCCCTATGATGTATTATTTTGGATGGTAGGGTAAGAATGTATGCAAAAAACACACAAAAAAAAATAGAAAAAGAGAAAAGAGAAAAGAGAAAAACATACGGACTACCATCCCTTTTTATTCTATGTTCATTTTATGTTTTTGTTATTTTTCATTTATTAGCTTAAGTCGAGTCTAGTCTTGGCTTAGCAACGCCACATTGTACATGTAATTGACCAAGATTGTTAACTCGCCACCAGTAAAGACTGCCTATATCCAACAAAACCGTGTATTTCATATCCCTACACCTAACGTTACAACCCTTTTAAAAGACCTCTTTGATAGTTTATCCTAGGTGCTTACACCATGTGGTGGAGGTTTGATCCTTTCCCAAGCCTATGGTAATCTATTTTGCTATGACAGGTAGTGAGAGATATCTTCCGTTTCCATATTGTAATTTATACTTTATTACACCCGAGAGATGTGAGTATCTAAACACTATTTGTGAGGTGCTAGTATATGACCTCCGTGCTTGTCTTTGGTCTTTGGTGGAACGATTATTTGTTGTAATTACTTTTATATTACCGTTAAATGACCCCTAACTTGTATTTTGATTAGAATAAAAGCGCATTTGCTTGAGGACAAGCAAATCTCAAGTGTAAGGGTATATGATGAGGCGAAAAATGATCCGTTTTTAGGGGGTCATTTAAGCCCGAAATTGAATTTATTTGATCAAATATTGCCCTAAATCGTTCCTTTTGTGATTTTAGGTACTTTGGGAGTGAAATCTGGAAAAGGAAGCAATTCGGACGTTTTTGGAGCATAAAAGTGAAGAAAACGCCAAAGACTTAATTTTCCATGTTGGGAACAGTGTGTGACGGCGTCAAGAGTAAATACCATGACGACCCAGTACAGAAATGAAGGCATCACAAGTAGAGCGTCAAGAGTTAAAAGTGTGACGGCCTGCAAAAATGGACAACATGACGGCGTCAGATGTAGATCAAGGCAGTCCGAGGATTATTTTGGCGGCGAGATGACGGCGTCACCCATTTGTTCTTGACGCCGTCAGCCTCTAATATCTATATATAGTTTTCTAATTTTCATTCATTAGGAAGAAACAAGTTTGGAGAAACCCTAAGGCCGAACCATATACGAATTTTACAGCTTTTCAAGGGTTTTCAACCCTTGAATCCTTACATGTGTTATTAAGATAAGTCTTTTCTTAATTCAATCAATATGTCTATGTGTTGGTTGTCTATATCTTGTGCTTGGCTTGATTCCACCATGCTAGGCTAGATTTATCTTGTGTTTGCTTAGATCTAATGAAACCTAGATGTTGATTATGTGTTGATTACTTGTTTATGGTTGTATTGGATGAATGATTTCAATGTTAGGCTTAAGAAAACTGGCAGATCTCCAAATGGTAACATGCTTGAATGTCTTAGGAAACATGAACCGATGTGTTGTAAGTTTTATTGGTTGTATTTAATGCATGAGTAAATTCTAATGATCCCATGTTAGGAGCTTCTTGCAGGCTCGACATAGGAGTGAAGTAGGCACCCATAGGATTGGGGAAGTAAGTACGCCACCCCATGAATGGTATTAAGGAATACAATCCGTCATCCATGTAACTATAACAAGTAATTAATGTGTAAAAGATATCTAGAGAGTAGTGAAATCTAAGTAAACACATTTCTCCCACTTATTGCTCACAACTTTAGTTTAAATTAGTTTATTTTCATTTTAGTATTTTATTTTGATTGCATCTTAGTATTGGGTTAGTTGACTAGCAACTAATTCCTCCCCAAATCCTTCAAAACCCGAGATTTTAATTTGCTTTCATAAAAATATAAAAATACAAAAAGAATCATCCTTCATCTTTAGAACTAGTATTTAGGTTTTCTAATCCTAGCGACACTATTCCTAGCTGAACGATCAATCCCCCGGTACTTGTCACTATACTATACTACAACGATCAGGTACACTGCCTGGTGGGGGTTGTAAGCTTCTCAAGATCCCTTGAGAGGTAAAGCCTGGTGCGATTCCCACGTATCAGTGTCTTCACAACGTTTTAGCATATCGTATAAATGGGAGAGACATGATTGGAACGAATCCCCAATGACCGAAAAATCGTCCATAAAGACCTCCATAGTTTTCCCGATCATGTCGGAAAATATGGCCATCATACATCTTTGAAACGTGCCCGGAGCATTACATAAACCAAATGGCATACGTTTATAAGCAAAAGTTCCATAGGGGCACGTGAAAGTGGTCTTTTCCTGATCTTGTGGATCAATGGGAATCTGAAAGTAACCCGAGAAACCATCGAGGAAGCAATAATACTCATTCCCCACTAATCTCTCGAACATCTGATCCATAAAGGGCAGAGGAAAATGATCCTTGCGGGTGGCGTCATTTAACTTGCGATAGTCAATGCAGACACGCCAACCCATAACCAAACGAGTTGGAATCAACTCATTTTCCTCGTTTGTGACAACAGTGATACCACCCTTTTTTGGAACACAATGAATCGGGCTAACCCAAGGACTGTCCGAGATAGGGTAAATCAATCCGGCATCAAGAAGTTTTAAAACTTCTTGTTTGATTACCTCATGAATTTTTGGATTCACCCCTCTTTGTTGTTGGACTGCTGGTTTGAAGTCATCCTCCATTAAAATCTTGTGGGTACAAAATTCAGGGTCAATGCCCTTAATGTCGGAAAGTCGCCAAGCAATTGCTTGTTTATGTGACTTCAAAACTTTTATGAGAGTAGCCTTTTCCTCAACGCTTAAATCTTTGGCAATTATGACGGGTAATTTATCATCACCCTCCAGAAATGCATATTCAAGATGAGGTGGCAAGTCCTTAAGTTCAACCTCGGGAAAGTCATCAGTTTTCTCAACATTTTTGACTTCCTCCTTATGAAGTTGTTGTGGTAGAACAGGAAGAGGAGAGGGATCTTCGTTTAATAACTTCTCAAGCAGGAGAATATCCCTCTCGGGGTCAATCTCTTGGTTATCGATTCCATCAGGAATCGAATCACTTTTGAGAAAGGCCTCAATTTCTTCTAAGATGATGTCACTTCCCTCAAACGGAGTGAGGGAAGGAGAAGAAATGGCAATGATGGGATGAGAAGATTGAGTGAGGTTTTCAATCGAATAATCATCAAAGAAACCTAAAATCTCTTGAGCATACTCCTCAGTAGCAACATCGATGACATCTATTTGGTTCACCGATTCACAATCATAATTGGGGGAGTATCTCGAAGTTTGATTTAGGTTGAAGGTGATGGCTTCCGTTCCAACACGCAATGTGATCTCATGCTCAAATACATCGATAAGAGCGCGCCCAGTTCTAAGGAATCCCCTTCCAAGAATAAGAGGGACCCTAGAATCGGCATCAAAGTCAACAATCACAAAATCTGCCGGAAAATGGAACTTTCCCACTTTAACGAATACTTCCTCGGCAATGCCAAGAGGACGAGAAATCAAACGATCGGCAAGCTCTAAAGTCATGCACGTGGGAGTGAGTTTTGGAAGAGAGAGTTTCTTCCACACAGAATATGGCATCAGGTTAATGCTAGCACCTAGATAGGCTAAGGCGAAGCATTCAACCATACCTGGGAAAGTACAAGGAATGAGAAATTTCCCAGGGTCTCCAAGCTTTTCAGGAAGCTTTTTCAAAAGAACTGCTGAGCAGTTCGCATTCAACGGAGTTCTTGCTATCTCAAAGAATTTTTCCTTATTACTTAACAGATTTTTGATTGTTGATGCAAACTTGGGCATCAACAGAATAGCATCCGCGAAGCTAATATCAAAGTGCAAATCTTGGAAGATTTGTAAAAATTTATCCATTTGGTGATTAGCTTTTTCGCGGAGCTTTTGTTCATTGAGACGTGATGGATAAGGAATAGAAGTTTTGGATTTAGGGTTGTCCACTGGAGTTTCTGGTGGTTCAAAGACAACTCCAGGCTTACATCTGGTTTCAGGAATAACCTGAGGTTGGACATGTGCTGTACTTCGTGGGCTAGGAGTTTGCACCTTGTCCTTTCTTACCTCAGGTTCATGTTCCACTACCTTTGGAGGAGAGGGAGAAGAGGTAGTAGGAATCGTGGGTTCATCATATGAAGCACCACTTCGTGTTGTGATCGCCTTAGCATCGCCCCTCGGGTTAGCGATCGTGTTGCTCGGTAAAGTAGTACCTGAGCCCGAGGGTTGATCATTTAAAGACTTCTTGATATCAGAAATCTGGCTGACCAGCAACTTCTTCAACTCTTCTTAGGACTTCATGAATTGCTTTAACAACTCATCAGATGAAGGCCGGTTGGAACAATGGCTTGATTCGGATTAGGAAAATTTTGAGCTCGATTGTTCGGGTTGGGACCTTGGTTGAAATTTCCTTGGTTTTGATGTTGGAAATTCCCTTGATTCTGGTGATTGTTTCCATGAAAATTCCCGGGATTGAAATTACCCTGACCTTGGTTCCGGTTAAAGTTTCCTTGATTTTGGAAACCTTGGTTTTGATTTTGGAAACCATGACCCTGATTGAAGTTACCTTGGTTCACTCTATTTTGATTCTAGCCACGGTTTTGGGCATTTTGGTTTTGATTAAAACCGGGAGGTCCAGGATAATGATGAGGACGATAGTTCGGGTCCATAGGAGGGCGGTATTGATTGCCTCCTTGATTTAGGGACCCAACAACAGCATGAGCTTCATATGGAGTACCATCAGTAGTTGTGCAATTGTAGTAGGCATGCGGCCCACCACAAGTCACACAGACTTCCACTTTTTTAACCTCAGCAGGAGGAGGATGTTGTGGAAATGAAACTTTCTTTGTTTGGGTGAGAACCAAAGCTTGAATCGCTTCAGTGAGCTTGTCAAGCTTAGCATCCGTGCTAGATTGACCCACAGAAGATGAAGTGGAAGGACCCGCATTGATTTGAGAAACAATCGGTTTGCTTTGTGTAGAGCGGACCTTGGACTTGTTTTCTATGATCTGTAAAGCTTCTTTCGTGGTTCTACTCAAGAAATTACCTCCCGCGGAGGCATTGAGAGAATCCTGATCAGCTTGGCTCACGCCATTGTAGAAAGTATCAAGTTGCATCAACTCTGAGAAACCATGAAGTGGACACTTGCGAAGTAATTCATTGAAACGATCCCACGCTTCACCAAAAGATTCATCATATTTCTGAGTGAACTTGGTGATTTCGTTCTTAAGACTCGTGGTCTTGGTAGGTGGGAAGAATTCATTCACAAATATTTTCACAAGATCCTCCCATGTCTCAATAGATCGAGGAGGTTGTTTTTCAAGCCAAATTCGGGCTTGTCCCTCCAGTGAGAATGGGAAGAGAAGAAGTTATATTGCTTCACAAGGGACATTCTTGTACTTGATGGTCGAAGTGATTTTATTGAACTATCGAATGTGAGCATGAGGATCGTCCCTCTCAAAACCGTAGAATTGAGCTCAAAATTATCAGCCACGATGGCTGGAACAACAATGGCATCTCCGTAACCCTCGATGGGTGCTTGGAGAAGCTCACACATGGGGCGGTCTTCCGCCATGGTGACAGTGGGTGAGGCAACAGTACGGATCTCAGATCCGACTGTTGGTGCAGAACGTCTACGAGGCCTTCGAGGTTTCCGAACAAGCTCACGTAATGGGCTAGTGGACCTTGAAGAACGAGTGCGCATGCACTAGGGATAAAAACCAATCAAAACAAAATCGAGGCAAATCCACAGTGAACTTAAACCAATAATCACAAGCAAGTGGCTTCTTTAAGAAAGGTACACCACTCACACGGATACAAAGGCAAGTTTTAAATCTTAGGTTTGGGAACTTATTATGTTCACACCCCCAGTTAGTAGGTGTTCTGCCTTGCGACGGTTAGTTTCTATGTATGATTATTATTCACAAGAAAAGACGGATGTTTTTGGGTTTTGTGTATGGGTGAAAAACTTTTGGACAATATTTTTGGTATCGTCTCGTAATCTAAAATCATTTCTCTTTAAGAATCACCTTAAAAGAAAACCGATTCAGAAAACGTAACGATCTGTTTTGTTGTTTTTTATTTTTTTGGTGTTTTAACACTTTAGGAAAAGTGTTAATGATTTTTTTGTGTTTTGATTTCAAAATTTACAAAAGTGGTGGTATTTGTACAATGATAGAGGTGAGATAACACTAATCTCAAAAGACGCTGCAGAAACGCGCACACCTCCCCGGCAGCGGCGCCAAAATTTGATTGACTCCAAACGGTCAACCTAAATTGACCAAGGGATGGTCAACAAGGTCAAACTGCCTAGAGTCAATGCTCCGCGGAATATAGTGTTTCCCCGGGTCGTTATACCCCGACGAGGTGTGAAATGTATCTGAGCGCGTTTGTGATCGGGTGATTATTCACAGAAAAGGGTGGTTATGAGAATTATTTGGAAATTATTAACAGAAATAGCTTAGGAAAGCTATGTGATTAATTACTGGAATTTATATTACAAAGAAGTTAACTAAAACCTAAAAACCGTACGTTTGCTGAAAACGTGAACAAACGTACGTAAAATAAAAGTGAGAGAGGTGATCTGAAAAGGCTACTGGTATGAAAATGATATTTTTACAAACCTAATGATTAAAGAAAATTTTTGGAAAATTAAAATTAATTTTTACACTATTTTTATAATTACTAATAATTAAATACTAATTTCCTATTTAATTTTAATTAACTAAATTAACCTAAAATACAAATAAATATGAAATTAACTTAGAAAAATAAAATTTAAACTTAGAAAAATCTAAAATACTATAAAACTAATTTTAGAACTGAAAATTATTATCTAATTATTAACTACTTTTTAATTATTTAAATTATCCTAAATTCTAATTAAATATGAAATTACACTAGAAAATTGAAAATAAAATTTGGAAAAATCAAAAATAACTAAAAACTAATTTTAAAACTAAATTTATATTTTTCTGATTTTCTAATTAATTAATATTAATTATTAACTATTTAATAATTATTAAAAACTAATTTAAATTAAGAAAAATACTAAATGATGCAAGAAAAATCTGAGAAAATTATAAAAATTATTTTTATATACCAGAAGCCTAAGAAAATTATAAAAATGAGATTAGCTTATAAATAAGCTGAGGTAATAAGCTAATTGGCTTAAATAGAAGTTATCACTTCTATTAAGTTGGACTTTTTTGGATTTTTCTTTTTAAAACCTGTTTATATACTCTAAATTAGCAACTTTAACAAAGCAACTTTGGTTGGAAACCAAGAATAAGCCAGATGTGAGCTTATGATTAAGACAGAATAAGCCACAAGCTTATTTTGATTTTGATTTGATTGAATAAGCTAAGCTACTGTTCCAAAGACCAAAATAAGCTTACAACTAACAGTGATAGCAATAAATAAGCACAAAGTATCCTAACAATTCCACAGAATAAGCCAGAAAAAACCAATAAGCACTTTGCTTATGTGACAGGCCAAATAGGCCAAAGAGGACCAATTGTGGGACTCTGTGGGGGTTACAAAAGAGGTCAGAGGTCCAAACTTGGTGTTGAACCCTCAAGTTAGACTGGGTGGCTTCTCAATAAGCCAAGGGTCAGGCCAATAAGCTCACAAATAAGCTCTCAATGAGCCTAAGAAATAAGCTCAATGAGCTGAGCTCACAGATGTGTAGGGTAATTTGGCAAGTTGCAGGACTGTGTGGGGACCACACCAAGGATCAGGGGTCCAAAATTAAGCTTGAAATGAAAAGATAAGCTGTTTGGCTTTAGAATAAGCCAAAAATTAAGCACTAATTCCCACAAATAAGCCAAATGAACTCAAATGAAATGTATACAAAACCTGAATACTCAGTACACTATTGTGAAATGAACAACAAATAAGCACTGATTAATGGGGCTAAATAAGCTCACAACTACAAAATAAGACCTGAACTAGAAAGATGGCTTATTGGGGATTCCTAAAAGCTAATAAACTGAGAGTGGGCCCAACTAATGAACAAGATACATGCCTAAGAACTTGGTTCTCAATACTGAGTGTCTCAGTATAGGGTCTGAGGTTAGGAGACCAAAGTAAGCCAAATAAGCTAAAGCAGATAAGCTAAACTCAAAAACAAGCTATGGGCTAAACACTTCTACTGATAAGATACTTAAAAGCCAAAGGGCTTGGTGTGGGGTCCACTGGATTGGTCACAATAGATCAAGGAAAAAGGGGAAAATCCCTGGTGCAGGGGAGGTTGCTTTCCCTACACCCTAAAATAAGCAGTTGCAATACTCAGAGAAAAATTCTAAAAAATAAGCCATGAATGGATTCCTATAGTTAAGGTGGTGGGCTTTATCCACAAAAAGTTTCAGGCCTTAACTCTCAACCCAAAAATCACAAAAATTCCTTGAAGTTTTGGAAAATCTGAGGGATGCACATTTGACTTTTTATGAAAAACTTGATATTTGACTTTTATGAACTTTGAACACTGATTTATGGATTAGGTTAGGTTATTTAAGATAAATGAACACTAATTTAAGCCTTGGTATCTACTTATCAGCTGTTATGAAGGATTTGCTACCCTAAAACTCACTCAGACAGAAACTAGGCCAAGATTGTGATGATTTTGACTTTTTGTCTGTTGGTAACTGATTTGTTGCTTGGTTTGGTTTATTTAGGCAGTAAATGAGTTACATGAACAAGTCTCAAACACTGAGACCAACTTAAGCATTCAAACACAGGTAATCTAAACACCACTTATCCACACAGAATGTAATAAAACTTGATTTAAAGAGAACTAAAACACAATCTAGTGACTGAATCCTATCTAATGAATGATAATCAAGCAAAATAAACAATAACAAGCAATAAGTATAAGCATTTAGGCACAAACACAGATTTGGAGCAAAATCCTTACAAATGCTTTCCAAGCCTAGCAGCCAAAGAACAAGGACCAATTACCAACCTACTGACTTCCACAAGCCCCTAACCCACAACCATCCATAATGTACTGTGCTCCATGCCTTCTTTAATCCTGCAACATACTTTCTCTTTTTTTTTATTTTTTTTATTTTTTTTTATTTTTCTTATATTTTTGATTATTTATTAAAACTGAGTCACTGATTGTTGTAGAAGCTTGTAAGGCTTCTAAAAACTTTATATTTGAACTTGTAAGAGTTTACAAACAGCTTTTGATCACTACTAAACTTGATAATGGGAATTTAAATATTTGGATGAAACTTGAAATTTGAGAACAAGAAAATAAACTTACAATGGAATTTTCATTACTTGGAAACTGATTACAAAGGAAAAATAAACATTACATTAACTAAGAATACAATACTACATGCCATTTAAGGCTTACATTAGCCTAATATATATACTATGAGATGACTAGGTACCCCCAAGCTTCCACATGGCTTCTCCTTGAAAATTAGCACTCCCATTGGTGTTTTTGTTGACCCTTGACCATATCCTCATCGTCCAATTAAGATTTGATTCATGCAAACCCTTGATTGCTATTTTCCCGCCAAAAACTAATATGGCAATTCTGAGTGGGACGGGTGAGGCGTTTATTGTGGTGGTGGGGGTTGGTTAGGTTGGTGAGGGGTATTAATTGTGGGGGGCTATGTTGGTGAAAAGGTGAGAGGAGGGGGAGAGAGTGAGGAGGGAAACCAGGGAAACGGTTGGGGAAGATGGTGTGGTTTGACCGGGGTTTGACCCTGTGTAATATAAAAAAGGGAGTGGGCCTGGTTGGTGATGGGCTTGGGTGGTTGGGATTGGGCTTGTGTTTGGATTGGGTTGATTTGGTTTGGTTTATATAATAAAAAGGGTCCGTTTGGTTAATTGTATCACAAGGACCAATTTTGTAATTTGCAAAATCTTAGGGACTGATGTTGTAGATTTCCCAAAGGGCTACCAAGGACCAATCATGCCACAATTCCAAAATACAAAAACCAATTTCTCATTTTTCCATTTTTCAAAATTCCCAGGGACCTTTTCTGCCATTTTTGAAATCTCAGGGACCAAACATGTAAATTTGGAAACTTATGACCCAAGTATCATATTTTGTGATATTTGACTTTCAAAAGCTTGGGTTGACTTTTTCTTTCAAAATAAATGCATAAGGACTATTTTTGACAAGTTTTGAAACTTGGGGGACTGAAACTGCCAATATTGCAAACTTTGATCGTTTTTCATTTATTTTTGCTCATTTTGCTTTTAAAACACATAAAACACAATCCCTGGGACAATTTAAGTATTTTGATAACTTTTTGATTGTTTTTGTATGTTTTGGCAGTTTAAATACGACAAAAATGATGAGTGTTTGAGCACTCATCAGTTACAGAAGGAGGTGATTAATGAGTTACCATGAATAAGTTTTTTGATATTTTTTATGTTTGACTTATTTAATGGCTGTAGGAGGAGCGTTTGGGCGAGTGATGAGTGCTCAAACACTCATCATTTTTCGCCAAATCTGAACTGCAAAACATACAAAACACTCAATAATGCATCAAAATACTGAAAATATTTCAAAATTGTGTTTTATATGTTTTAGATGCAAAAAGAGTAAAAACAGATGAAAAACGTACAAAGTTTGCAAAATTGGCAGTTTCAGTCCCCTAACTTTCATAAAATGACAAAACTAGTCCCTGGTCATTCAAAATATGGAAAATTGTCACCAAAGGTCCTTTTAAAATCATAAGTGGTCATATTTAGTCCTTTGGTGAAAAATTCTAAAAGTTATGAGAAATTTACAAAATTGGTACCTGAACTTCATAATTTGGCAGAATTGGTCCCTGGTGGGATATTTTTGAAAGAAAAATCAATTTTGGTCTTGTGGTTACTTATTTTGGCAAGTTTAGTCCTTGGATTGAAAGTTTGGTGAAATTTGCAAGTTTAGTCCTTGGATTTTGGAAATTGGCAATTTTGATCCCCGGGTATTTCATTGTGGAAAATAAACATTAAAGGTCCTTGTACTATTCATTATAGCAGAAATTACCCTTGGATCACACTTTGGAAAAATGACAAATTCAGTCCATAAATTTCAAGAATTACAATTTTGGTCCTTGTCATTTATTTCTAATACAAACCAAACTAAACCCTTTTATATATCACAAACCTAGCCTGATCCACTAAACCCTTAGCCCACCACCAATCCGGCCCAATCCTCTTATTAAATAAAAACACCACCCTGGTCGTTTGACCAGGTCAAACCAATACCCAAACAGCAAACACTGTACACCATCTCCTTCCCAGGTTTCACTCTTCCATGTCTCCCCCCTCCTCACCACCAATTTCCCACAAAACCCTCACCAACACTCCCCCTTGTCTCCCACTCAAACCCCCACCATTAATGCCCCTTACCAGCCAAACCAACCCACCCCAATTACAAAAATATAATTTCCCGCCAAAATTAACTTCAACGGCCAAGATCATTTTAATCCAATCAAAGGGCTCAAACATGGTGGGAAAGTCAGAGGTGTACTCCAGGACCTATATATTTGAAGAAAAATGAAGAAAAGAGCATTAGATAATGTAGAATAGATTAGAGTAGCCTAGTTAATGTTAATTTAGCTTAATCATCTGTCTTTATTGTAATTTTTAGTTTGAAAGCTCTGTATTTACCAATCTCAGTGTATTAGAAACTTATTCCATCTTTAAATTCCAAAGTTTCAGTTTTAAATTCCAAAGTTGTGTTTTAAGTAAAACTCCAAATTGTTGTTGAGATACTATAAGCTGTTATTTCTTGTTAGTTTAAGCTCACAGAAGCTTAATTGTAAGCTTTTGAAAGCTTGTAGCTGGTTTAGTATAGTGAAAATCATAAAAAGTAAAAAAAAAAATACTAAAATATCAAAAATGAAAAGGCAAATAGCATTAACCTGCGGAAATAAGCTTGTATAAGCTCTAAACTCCTCCTGATAAGCTCAGGAAACTCCTTGATAGTTTCCCTGAGCTTATCTCATGATGCGTGGGAATCGCAACAGGCTTTACCTCTCGAGGGATCTCGAGAAGCTTACAACCCCCACCAGGCAGTGTACCTGATCGTTGTAGTATAGTATAGTGACAAGTACCGGGGGATTGATCGTTCAGCTTGGGAATAGTGTCGCTAGGATTAGAAAGCCTAATTTACTAGTTCTAAAGATGAGGGATGATTATTTTTGTCTTTTTATGTTTTTATAAAAGCAAGTAAAATCCCGGGTTTTGAAAGAGTGGGCGGAATTAGTTGCTATTCAACTAACCCAAAACTAAGATGCAATCAAAATAAAATAATAAAAATGAAAATAAACTAATTATACTAAGGTTGTGAGCAGTGATTGGAGAAAATGTGTTTACTTAGACTTCATTACTCCCTAGATATCTTTTACACGTTAATTATTTGTTATAATTGCATGGATGACGGATCGTATTCCTTAATACCATTCATGGGGTGGCATACATAACTCCCCAATTCTATGAGCTCTTATCTCCTCCTACACCATGACCCAGCACAACTATAGGGATTGTAAACAGTGGCTCATGCATTAAATACAACCAATAAAGACCTAGTACGCCTCGGTTCATGTTTCTTAAGACGTTCAAGCATGTTACCATTTGGAGATCTGCCAGTTTTCTTAAGCCTAACATATAAAATCATTCATCCAAGAACAAGAATAAACAAGTAATCAACACATAATCAATATCTAGGTTTCATTAGATCTAAGCAAACACAAAGGAGATCTAGCCTAGCATAATGGAATTGAGACAAGAACAAGATATAGACAACCAACACATAGACATATTGATTGAATTAAAAGAACACTTATCTCAATTACAATGCAAGGTATCAAGGGTTTGGAACCCTTGAAAAACCTGCAAAAGTTGCACCAAATTCGTCTTTAGGGTTTCTCCAAAACTTCTCTCTTTTAATGTAAAAACTAGAAAACTATATATAGGAAAACTGGGCTGACGGCGTCAAGACAACTATGTGATGCCGTCACCTCGCCGCTAAATACTTCCTCGGACGGCCTTGATCTACTTATGACGGCCTGTGTGACGCCGTCACCAACCACGGTATTTTATTCTTGGCACTTTGACGCCGTCAGGATGACTTTTGGCACCGTCATCAACTACGGTATTTTATTCATGATGTCTGACGCCGACAGGGTATAACTCTTGACGCCGTCACCTAGTGTATCCAGCATGGAAAATTGATACTTTGCCGTTTTCTTCACCTTTATGCTCCAAAAATGTCCAAAATGGCTTCTTTTCCAGAATTCACTCTCCAAGTACCTAAAATCACAAAAGGAACGATTTAGGGCAATATTTGATCAAATAAAGTCGGATTCGGGCTTAAATGACCCCCTAAAAACGGATCATTTGTTGCCTCATCATATACCCTTGCACTTGAGATTTGCTTGTCCTCAAGCAAATGCGCTTTTATTCTACTCAAAAGACAAGTTAGGGGTCATTTATCACTAATATAAAAGTAATTACAACAAATAATCATTCCACTAAAGACCAATAGACAAGCACGGAGGTCATAGACTAGCACCTCACAAATAGTATTTGGATACTCACATCTATCGGGTGTAATAAAGTAATATAACATTATGGAAATGGAAGATATCTCTCACTACCTGTCATAGCAAAATAGATTACCATAGGCTTGAGAAAGGATCAAACCTCCACCACATGGCGTAAGCACCTAGGATAAACTATCAAAGAGGTCTTTTAAAGGGTTGTAACGTTAGGTATAGGGATATGAATTACACGGTTTTGTTGGATAAAGAAAGTTTTACTGGTGGCGAGTTAACAATCTTGGTTAATTACATGTACAAGATGGCGTTGTTAAGCCAAGACTAGACTCGACTTAAGCTAATAAATAAAAAATAACAAAAACATAAAACGAACATAGAATGAAACGGGATGGTAGTCCGTATGTTTTTTCTCTTTTCCTTTTTCTATATATATATATATATATATATATATATATATATATATATATATATATATATATATATATATATATATATATATATATATATATATATATATATATATATATATATATATATATATATATATATATATTTTTTTTTTTTTTTTTTTTTTGCATACACTCTTACCCTACCATCCAAAATAATACATCATAGGGGATGAGAATTCCCCTTACACTTGAATCTTTACATACTTTACATTAAACTATTCTAATGACTCGAATTAAGAAAATCAAAACACTTGGAGCACTTTTAAGATTAACGTACATATGGGGGTAATAATATTATGTTGTTCCCCATTACTCCATAAAACAAGTACTTACCCATGAGTCCCAATCGTCCCAAAACAATATGTACAAGGATATGACTCGACTTAGCAACCATGTAATCAATTAGAAAGTTAACTTAGGGTTTAACAAATAACAATAATGCACTAAAAATGAGCGCATGCACGGAAGGCTAAGGCGATTTGGGTGTACATTTAAGTGGGGTGTAACAAATTCTTCCTTTAAGTAAAATGCTTAAAGTTAGAAACGAAAAGATAGGCTCGGAGGGGTGTACTAGGGGTATCGTGTACTAAAAATGAGTACAACGCTAAGGGTGTGAGAAAAATTAGTTGACTTAACTAGCCAAGTAATATGACTTAAATGGTCAAGTAATCATGATACGGGTTTAACACAAGGGTGATCCTAATGCCTCTTATCATGTAGTAAATCCTACCACACGAATGTAGTCTCACTAGCGGTCTCGGGATGCATCACTAACGCAAGTTCTAGAATCTAAATGCTACCGGTACACTCATAAGCACTAATAATGAATGCTTTTCCTATCAAATCTAAAGGCGAACCTCACATTTTTGGGTGGAAAATTTTTCTGAATATACGGTTATGTGCTAGTCATACAATCTCCTATCCATGAGACGCTTGCTATGGCTAAAGTTTCACTCCTAAATGTTGTAAAAAATTTTAAATTTGGCGCTAAAATTACACTAACAAGTATTTCTCATAGTTTTATTACACATCTACCATCAAACAAAACAAACTCAAGCGAAAGTGCATATGTAAGGTACCATCTTTTTACCCTCCCCTTACACTTAAGATGAACATTGTCCCCAATGTTCAAGTAAAGAATGTAAAAGTGAAAAAGTAAAGAGAATGAAATCAAATACTCCCCTGATTCGCTCGGTATGGATTTTAGGTTGGCCAGGTTAAATCTTCTTCCAAGAAAATGAACAATCAAAGCTTCCCTTCCAGAATATAAATCATCTCCTTGTCAAACATAACCTGTAAATCCTGGCAAAATAGACAAGACAACCTCGCGTAAAATCGGCGGCATCCTATATAAGTTACTAAATCCTAGAAAACAAAGTAAGATATAATGCTTGTGGAATGAAGTTTGCAGATTTCCTGGAGATTATAAAACTTAATAATTCACAAAAACCATAAGACTCCGTTAGAAAAACAAAACCGGCAAAATTTCCAGATTTTAACTCCTGACGCCGTCAAGAGTAAACCCCTGACGCCGTCAGAATGGACCTGCAGAAATTCTTATGTTAAGTTTCCGGAAAATTTCTAGAAAAACTTGGTCCTACTTCCTGGAAAATCCTGCAAAACTTCATTATGACTCAATACAAGCATTTGACTCTAACAAATACGAATATACATGCTCATTTAATATTGTGGAGAATCATGATCGGTTTGTTTCTTAAAAACATATTTGGGGTTTCCCCTTACACTTATTTTTTTGCAAAAATACTTTTAGGTTGGAGTTAAGACTAGGCCAAACAACATAGTAAAGTATTTCCACATTTTATTTTAGAAACATGATCAACCAACAATAAAAATAAAACATGCATACGGAAGCAAATAACAATCAAACAAATAAAAATCACACAAAACATGGGTTGCCTCCCAAGAAGCGTTTTTCTTTATTTACGAGTCTTGTAGCTAGACTCAAGGCTATGGGTTACTACGTGATTCCATCATTGGTTCCACTCTCTAGGTCGTCTTCTAAACCAGTTTTGTATTTCGGACCTAGTTGCAAGCACTCTTTGTAGAAACCAAGCATCCTATTCTTTACATATTCTACTCCCCTACGTCTATCCTCCTCATTCCTACAATAAGCCGCTTGCCTATGTTCCTTTTCGAAATTAGAGAGAAGGCGGTATTGTTCGATCTTGTAGGGCATTTGATAAGCAACCTCATCATTCTCTTTCTTGAATCTAACTATCCCTAAAGTCGGATCATAACTCATCCTAGTGGCCTCAACAAATGGTTTTCCGAATATTATTTGGCTTAGGTTAGCATCAATCACCGGACGAGTGTCCTCAACTATCATAAAATCGATCTCATAAGTGAGATTCCCTATAATCACATGCAATCCCTTCACTCTTCCTGCAAAATTACTTATCAGATTCTTACCGGGCATCATCCTGAAATTGAGTTGCTTCTTCATCACCCAATTGTAATAAGTCCTAGTCATGATGTTCACGGGGGATCTAAGGTCGATGTAAGATTTCCATATATGCATGTGCCCGATATTGCATGGGATGTTAATGTTAGAGGGGTCTCCCATTTTGATAAGGGGGTCGCCAAAGATATATGTTCTCTCGGGACTATCGAATAAATCCTTATGGTATTCCCGTTCTTCCTTGGTTGGCAACTTATCAAAGTATTCTTCTATAGGTTCTACCTCCTCTAGTTCCTCATCCTTATTAACCTCAACTTCTCTACTCTCATCCTTACTATCGGCTTCTATTCTAACTTCATCCTTGTCACTCTTCTCTATCTCCTTATTTATCGGCTTAATGGTGACAACATTTACAAAGTGGACATGTTTGGATGATGAGGGGTCCTTAATTTGGCTTCCACTATTGGTGTCCCTAGTGTCCTTCCTAGGTGTGATTAACGCTTGGTTGTTGAGGGCTTTCAACAAGTTGTCAATCTTGTTGGTCATCTCCGTTTGTTGTTGGTCGAATTCGGTTTCAAACCTAGCTATGCGAGCTTTTTGAGATGCCATGAACTTCGACATCAATCCTTCAAGATTGTTGGTACTACCATAGTTGTTAGAAGGATTGTTGTTGAAAGTACGGTTGGATGGTGGACCGTTCAGTTGGTAACGATTAGGTGGGTTGGATGAATTGGGTTGATTTTGTTTCCACCTAAGGTTTGGGTGATTTTTCCATGAGGGGTTGTATGAATCACCGTAAGTGTTTGGCTCGGGCTTGAAAGTGTACCACTTATCTCCCGCTTCGTCGGTACGCGTGGATGCGTAGTCCGCAAAAGCTGTTCCGGGGAGTTCCACACAATCACGAGTGTCATGGGGACCACTACATAATTCGCATGAAGAAGTGATTTTGTTCACTTGGCTTGAAGGCTTAGGAGCATCGTAGAATTTCATGAGAAACTTGACTTGGTCCTCAAGTTCCATGATCCTACGGTCGGGAGTGCTAGAATTGTTCGAAGGCAAAGATATTGCCTTGACCGTTTTGTTCAAGTCACGGGGATCATTCCAACTTTCGTTGTCATAGAGAGCAAGATCTTCTATGAGTTCCCATGATTGTTCCCCACTAAGATCACGTAGCTTACCACCGGCCGATTGGTCAATGGCTCGCCTCGTGGAGATGTCGATATGGTCATAAAAGATTTGGACTTGGAGCCAAAGATCTATGCCATGATGAGGGACTTTTTGGAGTAAGTCCTTGAAATGAGTCCATGCTTCATAAAGAGATTCATTTTGACGTTGTTGAAACATCAAGATGTCATTCCTAAGCTTAGTAGTTCTCCCCGGTGGGAAAAATTGAGCAAGGAAACGAGTGGTGAGATCATCCCATGTGGTGATGGATCCCGCGGGTAAACGCTCAAGCCATTGACTAGCTTGATCCCGTAGAGAGAATTGGAATAGGCGTAAACAGGTAGTCTCTCTAGTTTCAACACCTAGGTCTATGGAATCTACGATTTTGAGAAAGTCCTTAAGATGTTGGTTTGGATCTTCGGAACGAAGTCCATGGAATGCACATCCGCTTTGCACCAACCGGATGGTGTCGGATCGCAAGGGGGTCACATTGGCTCCGGTGAGCTCAATGGTGTTTCGGTAGCCTTGATGGCTAGGTCGGGAGTACTCTCCTAAGGTTCGGGGCCTAAGGGGTTCTAGTGGTGGGTTTTGTTGTGGTGGGAAGACGGGTTCAAAGATGTTACCACCTTCCATGATGTCGGATGGTAAAGAGTTACGAACAAAGGCACGAAGAAATAAGATAGACTAAAGAAGACCTAAAAATAAAAATAAAATCTTACTAGAAAGGAATCTAGCAAGTAGACCTAATAAAAAGAAATCCTAACCTAGACAATAACTATTCCCCGAGCTGCGGCGCCAAAAACTTGATGCGTGGGAATCGCAACAGGCTTTACCTCTCGAGGGATCTCGAGAAGCTTACAACCCCCACCAGGCAGTGTACCTGATCGTTGTAGTATAGTATAGTGACAAGTACCGGGGGATTGATCGTTCAGCTTGGGAATAGTGTCGCTAGGATTAGAAAGCCTAATTTACTAGTTCTAAAGATGAGGGATGATTATTTTTGTCTTTTTATGTTTTTATAAAAGCAAGTAAAATCCCGGGTTTTGAAAGAGTGAGCGGAATTAGTTGCTATTCAACTAACCCAAAACTAAGATGCAATCAAAATAAAATAATAAAAATGAAAATAAACTAATTATACTAAGGTTGTGAGCAGTGATTGGAGAAAATGTGTTTACTTAGACTTCATTACTCCCTAGATATCTTTTACACGTTAATTACTTGTTATAATTGCATGGATGACGGATCGTATTCCATAATACCATTCATGGGGTGGCATACATAACTCCCCAATTCTATGAGCTCTTATCTCCTCCTACACCATGACCCAGCACAACTATAGGGATTGTAAACAGTGGCTCATGCATTAAATATAACCAATAAAGACCTAGTACGCCTCGGTTCATGTTTCTTAAGACGTTCAAGCATGTTACCATTTGGAGATCTGCCAGTTTTCTTAAGCCTAACATATAAAATCATTCATCCAAGAACAAGAATAAACAAGTAATCAACACATAATCAATATCTAGGTTTCATTAGATCTAAGCAAACACAAAGGAGATCTAGCCTAGCATAATGGAATTGAGACAAGAACAAGATATAGACAACCAACACATAGACATATTGATTGAATTAAAAGAACACTTATCTCAATTACAACGCAAGGTATCAAGGGTTTGGAACCCTTGAAAAACCTGCAAAAGTTGCACCAAATTCGTCTTTAGGGTTTCTCCAAAACTTCTCTCTTTTAATGTAAAAACTAGAAAACTATATATAGGAAAACTGGGCTGACGGCGTCAAGACAACCATGTGACGCCGTCACCTCGTCGCCAAATACTTCCTCGGACGGCCTTGATCTACTTATGACGGCCTGTGTGACGCCGTCACCAACCACGGTATTTTATTCTTGGCACTTTGACGCCGTCAGGATGACTTTTGGCACCGTCATCAACTACGGTATTTTATTCATGATGTCTGACGCCGTCAGGGTATAACTCTTGACGCCATCACCTAGTGTATCCAGCATGGAAAATTGATACTTTGCCGTTTTCTTCACTTTTATGCTCCAAAAACGTCCAAAATGGCTTCTTTTCCAGAATTCACTCTCCAAGTACCTAAAATCACAAAATGAACGATTTAGGGCAATATTTGATCAAATAAAATCGGATTCGGGCTTAAATGACCCCCTAAAAACGGATCATTTTTCGCCTCATCATCTCACATTCTAAAGTTCACTCTTGTTGCATGAAGCCTTGATTCCAAAGTAAGTCTCCTATTTTACCTAATCTGTGTTTGTTGTTAGTGTGTTATTTTATGGCTTTTTATTGTTTATTTTACTTAATTATAGCTCACTAGATAGTTTTTGAATGATAGATTAGACCCTGGTTCAACTTTTAGTTAGTTTCATTCATATCATTAGTTTTAAGGAGTGTTTGGTTCAAGTTGTTTTAGTGTGCTCAGGTCTGTTTGTATATTGGTTCTGGGTTCAGACATAATCAACTAGGTCACATCAGGTCATATACAACATAAAAACTCAGGTTTCTAGTACAAATAGTCAAAATCTTCAAGATTACTCCTTGTCAGTCCATTGTTGTGGGTTTAAGATCCATAAACCTTTAATTCAGTCCTAAACTAGTTTATGTAAGTTAATTTAGCTTATTCTAGGGTTAGTATAACTTAAGTAATCATCTAGGATTATCCCAATCTCAACTTAGTCAACTTTCATCAAAAACTCAAAAGTCAACTTTATACCTTTATACCTTTGTGCAGTAATCAGCTAGGATTATCCCAATCCCAATCTCAACTTACAGGTGCTTAAAGACACCTGCAGGGCAAGGAATTGCCCTGCTACACAGACCATCATGTTTGCCCTCTTTTCAATAGTCTCTCCTGGCTTCATTAGTGGGTCCCACAATGAGCTTATTGGCTTTTTGAAAAGCCAATAAGCTCATCTTTAAGCATTAAGTCTTACTTTTGGGTTTTGAGCTGATTTGTTAGGGCTGCTATGCCCCTTAACTTTGTCCTTTTTCCTGATACAAGCTAGTCACTTAGCTTATGTGCCTCACTTCCATGCCCCCTCCAGTGTACAATAATGGGACCCACAGCTTAATAGTTGGCTTTTTGAAAAGCCAATAAGCTCAGCTTATTGGTTCATTCTTAAGTTTGGACTCCCAAGCTCATCTGTGGGTTCCACAGAACCTTGTAGTTGGCTTGTGTGGCCTGTGTGGTCTGTGGTGCTTGTGGGATTGCTTATTGCTAAATTCAAGCTTATCACTTGTGTTTTTTGGTTTTATTTGGCCTAACTCAAGTCCCCTTTTATCTGTCTTAGCTTATTTGTCTTTGTTGTGGTTGTTTATAAGCCTAATCAAGTTCCACTTGTCCTAATAAGCTATTATGCTTATCTGTTAAGCATTTGGGATCTCATTTGCTTATTTATAAGCTTCTGGCCAAACTTCCTTTTTTAAAGTTGTTTGTTTTTAGTATTTAAACAGTTTTGTAAAAAGAAAATCCAAAAAAAAGACAAATTTTCAAGAAGTGATAGCTTCTATTTAAGAAGCTTATTGCTTATTAGCTTATTTTCCTTAAGCACTTAGTGATTTTATATTTTTCTTAGGTTCCTTATATCTTAAAATAATTTTAGAAATTTTTTCAGATTTTTCTTTTATCATTTAGTACTTTTCATAATTAATATTAGTTTTTATTAATTAATAATTCGTTAATACTTAGTAATAATTATTTAAAAAGTCTTAAAAATATATTTTCTGTTTTAAAATTAGTTTTATATTACTTTAGATTTTTCTAAGTTTTAATATTATTTTTCTAGGTTTATTTTACATTTTCTTATTAATTAGTGTATTATTAAATAGTTTAAATTAGTTTTTAATTAATAATAATTAGATAAAAAGTCTTAAAAATATAATTTTAATTTTAAAATTAGTTTTATAATATTTTAGATTTTTCCAAATTTATTTTTCATATTTTTAGTGTGATTTCATAGTTAGTTATAATTTAGGTTAATTTAAATAATTAATAAGTAATTAGGAAATAGTATTCAATTAATAATAATTAATGTAGTAGTGTAAAAATTAATTTTAATTTTCCAAAAATTTTCTTATATCATTAGGCTTGTAAAAAGTTAATTTTCATATCCGTAGTCATTTTATTTCTCACGTTTCACGTTTTATTTTGTACGTTTACGTTATTTAAAATGTAAACGTACGCGTTTTTAAATATTAAGCGTTTCTAAGTATCTAGTTTTCACGTAATCATTCATATAGATTATTTAAGCTATTTCCTTGTAGATTCCTTAGTGTAATCAAACACAAACCCCTTTCTGTCCAAATTCACCCGATCACAAACCCGTTTTGATTACCATCACACCTCGTCGGGACATAACGACCCGGGGAAACCCCTATACTTCCACGGAGATTGATTCTAAGCTGTTTGACCTAGTTGACCATCCTTTGGTCAATTAAGTTGACCGTTTGGAGCCAATCAAATTTTGGCGCCGCTGCCAGGGAGGTTGTGCGCGTTTTCCTAAAAATGGTTTGCTGATTAGTGCTTTTGGAATTCAATCCTTTGTATATTTACCATCCTTGTTCATATTTTCTTATTATTATCATATAAAAATAACACTGTTCCCGAAAACATTTTAAACTCAGTTTTTTATGCGTAGGGATTGCACCAGACTTTACCTCTCGAGGGATCTCGAGAAGCTTACAACCCCCACCAGGCAGTGTACCTGATCGATGTAGTATAGTATAATGACAAGTACCGGGGGATTGATCGTTCAGCTAGGAATAGTGTCGCTAGGATTAGAAAACCTAAAGACTAGGTCTAGAGATGAGGGATGATTCTTTTTGTTTTTTTATATTTTTATAAAAGCAATTAAAAATCTCGGGTTTGAAGGAGTTGGGCGGAATTAGTTGCTAGTCAACTAACCCAATAACTAAAGATGCAATCAAAATAAAATACTAAAAATGAAAATAAACTAAATTAATTAGAGGTGTGAGCAATATATGGGAGAATTGTGTTTACTTAGATTTCACTACTCCCTAGATATCTTTTACAGGTTAATTACTTGTTACAGTTGCGTGGATGACGGATTGTATTCCTTAATACTATTCATGGGGTGGCGTACTTACTTCCCCAATCCTATAAGCGCCTACTTCACTCCTATGTCGAGCCGGCTAAGAAGCTCCTAACATGGGATCATAAGAATTTGCTCATGCATTAAATACAACCAATAAAACCTAGTACACATCGGTTCATGTTTCTTAAGATGTTCAAGCATGTTACACAATGGAGATCTGCCAGTTTTCTTAAGCCTAACATTGAAATCATTCATCCATTACAACTATAAACAAGTAATCAACATATAATTAACATCTAGGTTTCATTACATCTAAGCAAACACATGATAGATCTAGCCTGGCATGTTGAAATTAAGACAAGCATAAGATATATTCAAACAACACATAGACATATTGATTGAATTGAAAGAGGACTTATCTCAATTGAACATGAAAGGTTTCAAGGGGTGAAAACCCTTGAAAATACAGTAAAAAATGACCTAGGGTTATTAGGGTTCGGCCCTAGTATTCGCCACACAAGTTCCTCTCTTAATGAATGAAAAATAGAAAAGTATATATAGATTATGAAAGGTGACAGCGTCAAGAACAAATTTTTGACGCCGTCATCTCGCCGCCAAATAATTTCTCGGACTGCCTAGATCTGGGTTTGACGCCGTCATGTGTATTCCAATTGCCGGCCGTCACCAAAAATACTCTTGACGCCCTTCTCTTGACGCCTTCAAGTTTTCACTAGGTCGTTACGGATTTTACTCCTTACGCCGTCATGATTTTCTTCTTGACGCCGTCAGGTACTGTTCTCAGCATGGAAAATTAAGTCTTTGTCGTTTTCTTTACTTTTATGCTCCAAAAACGTCCAAAATACTTCCTTTTCCATAATTCACTCCCAAAGTACCTAAAATCACAAAAGGAACGATTTAGGGCAATATTTGATCAAATAAATTCAATTCCGGGCTTAAATGACCCCTTAAAAGTGGTTCATTTTTCGCCTCATCAGTTTTCAACGAACAAAACAAAAAAAAAAAAAAAAAAAAAAAAAAAAAAAAAAAAAAACATTTTCTTTCTTATTTGTACAAAATGTTTTCCAAAAACTCCAAAAATATTCACCTGTACCCTCTCACATCTTTGATTCTTCATCCCTACCCCTCTGTAAACCTTTGATTCTTTCTATGTCGTATCCACACCATTGTGGTTGTCAATGGTGAGGTGGTCCTCATAATGGTGGGAATTGTCCCGGCTGTAGCATGGTAGAGTCAGGAGATGGGTCTGTCTATAACCAAGCTCCTTATCCTTACCATGACACATATGATTCATCTTACCAGCCACCACATCATGAGATACTGACATATCTGTGTGAGTTTTGTGGAGGTCCTCACCAAGGATTTGAGTGTCAAGCCGGAAACATGTTTGTCTATGAACAGTTCTCCGGTAATGCTCAGAACTTTGGTTATGACCAATACCCAGATGATTCACCAGTCCAGACTCAACAGTTTTACTGTTGTGATTACTGTGGAGGTCCACACTTCAGCTCAGATTGTCAAACGGGGAATCCATATCCTTATGACAATTTTGACACACCTTATTATGACCAACCTCCACAGTACCAAATGAATCAATCAATTCTTCCAGAAATTCAAAATGTACTGGAAATACTTGATGAGCTTAAGGGTTTAGTTAAAGACTTTGCCCAAAAAGACACTCATCAAAAATCCATGGAAGAATTGCTAGCTGAAGAACATGCTGCTAGAATAAATTCCCAAGATGCCTATGAAAAATCTATTAGGGAATCAATTGCAAAAGAAAAAGCAGCCAGATCTAGCTCTCAGTTCCGTTTTATTCCTGATGACAGTGATGATGAAGATACACTTGATATTCTTCAATTTTATAAAAATTCATCAAGTTCATCAGTGGATATTCCAGCAGTTGAGATTCCATCTCAAACAACTGCTATTACACCCGAAGTTCACACTCACTCTCTGAACATGGGGATGAGCATCCTAGCACTGTTCCTGAAAAGGAATCAGACGAATTCATAAAGTCTAGTGTTGAGAACCTTTTCCCAATCCCAAGAGAGTCACAGGGAACTTTTGAACTTACGTGTGATTTACCTTCCCCTCTTGAGTGTCCAAAGATCAAATTGAGACTTTCTCCGATTGTAGCGAAGATTGTGCATCTTATGGAGACATCGAATATGTTGAGGCATCAGTTCCACATTCTGATGCTGATCATCTTCTTGAGGAGTTCTCCGATGAACTTACTCACATCAATCCACTTTCAACGGAAAGTGATGATGGTCTCCTTGATTTCGTAGCCGATCTGGGAGAAATTGAAAGTCTCCTTTATCATGATCAGTCACTCACTTCTTATCCCAACAATCCAATAGAGAATGTTAATCACTTTGTTCCCGAAGCATTCAATACTACTCTCACCAATCCTCCATTTGAATTCGAATCTGAATTCACTTTGATTTCTGATAATCCAATCTTTGGTATTCGGAATGAGGATTGTGATGAGTCTATTCCGGAACATGAGTTCACAGATTCAAATCTTGTGAATGATTCTCTTCATGAGGAGTTCTCCGGTGAACTCACTCATCATATCATGACTCCTCCGGATTTTGATAGCCCGGGAGGAGATGCACTCAATCATGAGGATTTGCAAATTCCCACCCACCCTCCCGGGATGTTTTTGAGCTTAACCCTTGAAATCCAAACTCAGGCTAATGAGCCTGCTCTCGAGGAAGAAGATCTAATCATGATTTTCATCATGGTTTTCTTCCTTTTCTTCACCTATAAGGTGACTTCTTCTCTTCTTCACTCCTTCGGGAATGAAGATACCATCTTTGATCCCGGCATTTTCATTTACCATTATCTTGAGCCGGGATTATATCTCATCGGTGTTGTTGATATAAATAATTGACTAAAAACATTATTTATATCTTCCGATATCTCTATGTTTTGATAATCACAAAACTTAAACTAATCAAATCCAAAGATCATGACGTAAACACGTATTTAGTAATAAATAATCACTTTCACCAACAAATCACTTAAGGTATGAATAAACAAAGTGTTTAGTGCTATGTATGATCAAAGGGGTATTTAATTAACTAATACAAAGTTTATTTAATTATATAATCTTATTATATATTTTTGAAAAACACTTTTGGTAATAAGGAAAAATGTTTTAATCATACTAAATATATGATTTCAAATATTTAACCAAAATCAGTTAGTTTTTCACCAAATAAACTTTCCCCACTAAAAGACAAGTTTTCTGGCCGTTACAGTTGGGCGGCCCCCTTAATTATAAGGGGCGGCCCCCTTAATTTTAAGGGGGCCGGCCATGCTTTAAGGGGGCCGGCCACGCTCCTCTGTCAGAACTTGTTGCCTATAAATACCACCTTAAACCTGGATTTTTTCACTACCTTTTTGCACAGAAACTTTCTGTTATAGATCTCTATTTCAATCCTAAAAAATCCTTTGATCATTTCATTTCATAAGCCTTTGTTTCCAAGTGATCCAAAGCCTCATTCTTTCAAGTGCAAAGAGAAGAATACTTCTATTAGAAGTATTACAACTTAGTATCATCTTGCTATCTAAGTTGTTTGTTTACATTTCCTTGTACATCTTTCATACTTTGGTGAATAAGGTGTATGTATTAGTTAACTAGATTTAGTTGAAGAATCTAGAATTGTTGTAAGTGTGAAGTGTGACTTGAAGTGAAGAAGAAGGGTTAGATAGTAGTGGTGATAGGAGATTGTAGCAATAGGAGCTTGTAGTGAAGAAATTAAGGATCTCTAGTGGAGTAGACTAGAAGACATTTGTAGATTGAAGTTGTGAAGACATTAGTGGCTTGAAGGTGTCAAGACATTAGTGCATTGAAGGTGTGAAGACATTAGTGGCTTGAAGGTGTCAAGACATTAGTGCATTGAAGGTGTGAAGACATTAGTGGCTTGAAGGTGTCAAGACACTAGTGCATTGAAGTTGCAAAGATATTAGTGACTTGAAGGTGTCAAGACATTAGTACTTTGAAGGTGTGAAGAGAATAGAAGATCGGTGTATAGAAGATTGGTGTGTAGAAGATTGGTGTGAAGAAAATAGTAGATTGGTGTGAAGATTGGTGTGTAGATTGGTGTGTAGATTGGTGTGAAGATTGGTGTGTAAATTGGTGTGTATATTGGTGTGTACGGTTTTCTCCGCCATAAAGGAGGTCTTTGATCTAGTGAAGAAAACTCTCGAGTAGGTGACTCGGGGAGTGGAGTAGGGCAAGGAAGGTGTCCTTGTAGCCGAACCACTATAAATCCTTTGTGTCTCGGTTTGATCTTTCCATCCCTCACTCTTTGATTTATTACTTACTTGCATTTCATACATAGTCATAATTGATAGTATTGTGCATATGTTGATTTCACATAAAGATCAAACTAAAATCCATTCATAAAACTAATCTTACAAAAAAAAAAACAACCTAGTACATAAAATTATATCTATACACTACTACTACACATATATATGCTTACATAAAATATATGAAATTGTATATTCTTTCCTAACATTATACATAAGCATTGTATATATAAAACCTTTAATAAATCTTGTATTTGTACTTTTGTAGTTAAGTGTTTTGAAATTGTACATTATACATAAGTAATATTTATACAAAATCATAAATTAACTAGTATATATATTTATGTATTAAAGTGATTTGAAGGTTTCATCTTAGAAACTATCTTTTATAAAATAAGCAAAACGAAAAAGACGTAAAACTATTCAACCCCCCCCTTCTAGTTTTCCACAATTGGTACCAGAGCCACGTCTAACAAGATTTTTAAAATATACTGTATTTTAAAACTTGTAACGATCTATGGAATTCGAAAAATATCTAGAAGGAGAATTTACGCAAAAACCACCATTATTTGAAAATGATCATTTTCTTGAATGGAAAAATAAATTTGAAAATTATGTGAAATCAATAGATCTTGATCTTTGGCATATTATTTCAATTGGTGATCTTAAACTAACCAAAATGGATTTTGAAAATCAACATAATAATCTTCAAATAAAAATTGATAAAAATACTAAAGCTAAATTACTTATTTTCAAAACTCTACCAAATGTTGAATATGAAAGATTATTTCCTTGTAAAACGGCAAATGATATTTGGAAATGCCTTTTAAAGTTTCACCAAGAGAAATGTAAAACCAAAGATGATAAACTTGATATTGCACATGAAATTGTTACTCTAGAAAGTTTAATAGATAAATATTTAGTTGAAATAAACACATGTACTACTAGTTCAAATGTGATCATTGAAGGTACCAATAATGAAGAACACATGTGTCAAATCCGAAGAAAGCATGTTAATAAATCATGGTGCAACAAGGACGATAAAGACGATGTAAATACGGAATACGTGAACATCCTAACAAATGTTAATACAAATAGTGATGACAAGGATTACATGCTCCAAGATCCAAGCAATGCTACAAACAAAACATGGAGCGACATGAAGAATGGAGTTGATCACCGTATAGCGAGTGAAGAGTGTACAAGTACAAATAAGGTACAATTCAAAACCAAACATTTTTGCTATGATCAATTTACATTAGAATTTTCAAAAATGGAAAATAGCTTCAAACACTTTTGCAACATTGACTCAAAAATTATTTTTAAAAATGAATCTTCAACATCCGCTGAAAATAAATTTGAAAAAGAAATAATTTTAGAAGACAAAATGTCTAGACTTGAAAGTAATATTGAAATTGATCTTGAATGTAAAAATTGTCAAGACTATAAACATGAAATTAAAATGGAAAAGGAAAAAGCTAAAATATTAGCAAAATTCGAAAATAGTTCTAAATCTTTAAAATATCTACTTAACATTCAAAAGTCATTTTATGATAAAACCGGATTAGGATATACGGCAGATGAGTATTTGACAAATACATCAAAACAAATAAAATTTGTTAAACCTAATGGAAAAATTTAGAACTATTATTATTTACATCCATTGATTATTTCTCTAGTCAAGAAAGTTATTGTGTGTTTGCTAAAACAAACAAATAATGAATTCTTGTACTTCTCGACGACATCCTCTTCATATGCATTTAAGTGCATTGGATGTTCGCTACTAATCAAATCGGACCCATGAGAATCTGGGTACCAAGCTCTCTGTCATGTGTAGATAATTAACGATCAAAGGAACTACCACTTTTTGGATCGCTCTATTCGCTTTCTTTCATTTGATGACCATTGTCTTTATGGTGTGTTCGTTACTACCTCATGACGAAGGATTCTCGTTCTACCATTCTTAATCTGCACGACTTGTGATGATTGGGGCGACCGATAGTGTTTCTATGATCAAGTCTCCTTGATCCTTTTCGCATTAGGATATTACTTCGCTTCTTCAACTTGCTTTGGGGAAAACCTTCCTGACGTTTTATATTGCTCTCATGACCACTCTTAAAGAAGAGTTGGACCTGAGGTAAGTTTTCTTTTCAAAAACTTGCCTACATTACATTAAGATAAAGTATGCTTCAATTAGTATATTAATATGATTTAATTTATAAGTTGCTATGCTTTTAGATCATGAATACCAATATATGCATACATGACATTAGGATAATTAACTCTCTTGTTGCTATGTCTATTATCATTTGTCTTAGTTTTCATCTATATTGATAATCTTCTATGATTTAAAGTAGAATGCTTGCCATTTATGCTATATGATCTTACTAGTTGCATTAATAGATGTGTTATAATTAAGACTTGCTAGTAACTCAATATTACAATGTGTCTTGTATACATGCATACATTCATATGCCTATATTGTATTCATTGATGATTTTCTTTGTCCCTTCCTATCTCATTGCATTTAGATGTTTAATGTCTACCATATCTCGTTCATATCTTTAGTTGCCAATTAGAGATTTTTATATGTGACAATGGGCTTAATCGATTCTCTTGAAGTGTATCTTTCACTTGAAATTTCTTGATTGTCAAAATCAAAACATCATATTTAAAATAAATAAAAAAAAAAAAAAAAAAAAAAAAAAAAAAAAAAAAAACTTCTTTCTTTGAATTAAAACCTTTCGAATATCTATTTTATGCTTTTTCAAACAACATGCTTAATCATAAGCTATCATAACATTATTTTGATCTTTATCAAGATAGAAACATTTTTCTTTTTAAAACAAAACAAATTTTGTTTTATTGGGATACTAACTTGAATGTATCTCAAAACATTAAGCTAAGTATTAGTGAATCAAGTAAACTTCATATTTGGTAATCTTCGATAGGTAAATTTAGGAACTCGATTTATTCTAAAAAGGAGAATGACTACTGGAGAATCTATTGACTAGAAATTCAATTTAACCTAACGGTTGAATTGCTTCTATGTGAGAAGTTGGGTGTGTGTAACCCGTAAAAACGGTCGTGTTTAGCCTGAATTGAGCACCACTAGTAATAGTCTCATACTCATTCTCCAACTTGATTAAATTGCACTTCCTATATATACCTAACGCTGATTTATTTATATGAACTTTGCTTCTCATTAGACTCTTTCATTCTCAGATTTATGGGATTAAGTGAAAACTTACTTTCAAACATTGTTGAATAAAACTAAAAACATTTTGTTTAAAACATTGTTATTATCTTCTCATATATGTCATACACTTATGTGAAATTGACATCTACAATTTAATCAAATCATTTCATGAGAATCATGGTTTGCCCATATGGATCTTGTTTGTAACAAGTCTTGAAGTTCATATAATCATATCTTCCCACGTGTTTATCATAAGCAATCTTCAATTTGTTTGCACTAAGCCTACTTACCATTATCTTTATATAGTTGCATGCTTAACTAGTTTGCTTTATTGCTTCCTTAGTTACCATACTTAATTGAAATATTAGAAAATAACATGATTATGAGGAATTTGTCGTTCACTTTTATTATTTCCTTACATTCATGAATAGTATGCTCTATATTGCCTCAAGAGTTGGACTTACTTGAATCCAAATCCAAAAACACAACCTTTTTGAAAATTTTCTGCCAAAAACCCATTTCAGCCTATACTTCCCAAAATTCACAAACATATTTTGTCCCATGTTATCCCTCAAAATTTACCTTCCTAAACCACATTTCTCATACACTATAAATACCCTCTTCCCATCATTAATGCCATCACACTCAAACATGTCATCTCCCAACAACCAAAAACCAAAGATTTCAAGAACCGCAAGGATCTCCGTCAAACCCGTTTGGAGGAGGAAACTTGATTCTTGTCATAACTCTTGTGATGTTGTTTCAAGTCAACCAACAACTCAACCTCAAACCCACTCAAATGAGTCATCCCACAACCTATCTTCCACTAATACCCTCATTAATGCTTCCTCTTTTGATGAGCATGCTCAATCCCAAAACAACAATCCAAATATCTCAATCAACACTTCACATATTGCTCATTCAACAAAGACATCATCCACTCATGAAGAAACTCTTCCACCCATATCATGTTTTCATGATTACCCAAGTTCAAACATATCTCCACCACCTAGAGTACCACCACCACTTCCTACAACCTCACATGCTACTCCAATGTTGCATGTGCAAACCTTCACCCAAGACAACTATCATGCTCCACCACAATCACCTTCCTCCGAACACTTGAAGTTCGTTGAGGAGCTAAAAGAGGCACATGAGCTTAGTGCTCTTTTAGCTTTACATCTTGCTCAACGCAATTTGGATCCACCACAATCAAGCTCACCATCATCACCACATAACAAAAACCAACTTGAGAAGCATGTTAACAATTGCCCTTGTTGCATCTTCCTTCAACAACAAACCATTGCTTTGAATGAGCACTTCACTTGGATTGAGTATCTTCTTACTAGATCTCAACAAACCCCATCACTTGAACAACATCACAACCCTCAACCAACAAACTCCACCTCAAATCCACCACCTCCAAGCTCTACAAACTCACCAACACTCATGGAACCAAGAGTTTACCTCCACTAAACCACCAAGCATTTGATATGCTTATGTTTTCTCATTTTCAAATAAAACTCCTCAACCATTTTGGGATTCAAGAAAGTTTGATGACACTCCTTGTTGGCACTATAGAATGTTCTATGTTATTTAGAATTCTATTTGTATTGCCTTTGTAACAATGATTATGGGTTGACATAATCATTTCTCTATTATTAAATGGTTTAATATATGTTTCTTATTACCTTGTGCCATGATTATTACTTGCTAATATTATGCTATATGTATTTGCTTGTGCCATGCTTGTGCTTCTAATATTTTTCTTGCAAGTATTACTTTCTCGAAACCTTGGTGCCCTCAAACGAGGGGGAGCATACATCAAGGGGGAGTTTTCTACCCGTTTAAACTTCTCTCACGAAGCTTATTCGGCCTAACCTTTTTGATTCTACAAAAAGGGGGAGAAGTGAATGTAAACTTACTAAATACTTGTCTAAATATTAATTTTTGGATTTAATAAGTTTAGGTTTTGTAATCATCAAAAAGGGGGAGATTGTTGATATAAATAATTGACTAAAAACATTATTCATATCTTCCGATATCTCTATGTTTTGATAATCACAAAACTTAAACTAATCAAATCCAAAGATCATGACGTAAACACGTATTTAGTAATAAATAATCACTTTCACCAACAAATCACTTAAGGTATGAATAAACAAAGTGTTTAGTGCTATGTATGATCAAAGGGGTATTTAATTAACTAATACAAAGTTTATTTAATTATATAATCTTATTATATATTTTTGAAAAACACTTTTGGTAATAAGGAAAAATGTTTTAATCATACTAAATATATGATTTCAAATATTTAACCAAAATCAGTTAGTTTTTCACCAAATAAACTTTCCCCACTAAAAGACAAGTTTTCTGGCCGTTACAGTTGGGCGGCCCCCTTAATTATAAGGGGCGGCCCCCTTAATTTTAAGGGGGCCGGCCATGCTTTAAGGGGGCCGGCCACGCTCCTCTGTCAGAACTTGTTGCCTATAAATACCACCTTAAACCTGGATTTTTTCACTACCTTTTTGCACAGAAACTTTCTGTTATAGATCTCTATTTCAATCCTAAAAAATCCTTTGATCATTTCATTTCATAAGCCTTTGTTTCCAAGTGATCCAAAGCCTCATTCTTTCAAGTGCAAAGAGAAGAATACTTCTATTAGAAGTATTACAACTTAGTATCATCTTGCTATCTAAGTTGTTTGTTTACATTTCCTTGTACATCTTTCATACTTTGGTGAATAAGGTGTATGTATTAGTTAACTAGATTTAGTTGAAGAATCTAGAATTGTTGTAAGTGTGAAGTGTGACTTGAAGTGAAGAAGAAGGGTTAGATAGTAGTGGTGATAGGAGATTGTAGCAATAGGAGCTTGTAGTGAAGAAATTAAGGATCTCTAGTGGAGTAGACTAGAAGACATTTGTAGATTGAAGTTGTGAAGACATTAGTGGCTTGAAGGTGTCAAGACATTAGTGCATTGAAGGTGTGAAGACATTAGTGGCTTGAAGGTGTCAAGACATTAGTGCATTGAAGGTGTGAAGACATTAGTGGCTTGAAGGTGTCAAGACACTAGTGCATTGAAGTTGCAAAGATATTAGTGACTTGAAGGTGTCAAGACATTAGTACTTTGAAGGTGTGAAGAGAATAGAAGATCGGTGTATAGAAGATTGGTGTGTAGAAGATTGGTGTGAAGAAAATAGTAGATTGGTGTGAAGATTGGTGTGTAGATTGGTGTGTAGATTGGTGTGAAGATTGGTGTGTAAATTGGTGTGTATATTGGTGTGTACGGTTTTCTCCGCCATAAAGGAGGTCTTTGATCTAGTGAAGAAAACTCTCGAGTAGGTGACTCGGGGAGTGGAGTAGGGCAAGGAAGGTGTCCTTGTAGCCGAACCACTATAAATCCTTTGTGTCTCGGTTTGATCTTTCCATCCCTCACTCTTTGATTTATTACTTACTTGCATTTCATACATAGTCATAATTGATAGTATTGTGCATATGTTGATTTCACATAAAGATCAAACTAAAATCCATTCATAAAACTAATCTTACAAAAAAAAAAACAACCTAGTACATAAAATTATATCTATACACTACTACTACACATATATATGCTTACATAAAATATATGAAATTGTATATTCTTTCCTAACATTATACATAAGCATTGTATATATAAAACCTTTAATAAATCTTGTATTTGTACTTTTGTAGTTAAGTGTTTTGAAATTGTACATTATACATAAGTAATATTTATACAAAATCATAAATTAACTAGTATATATATTTATGTATTAAAGTGATTTGAAGGTTTCATCTTAGAAACTATCTTTTATAAAATAAGCAAAACGAAAAAGACGTAAAACTATTCAACCCCCCCTTCTAGTTTTCCACAGGTGTGGAACTTTCACGTGCTTCAAATGTTTGTCCAAACATCTTGAATGAAAGTCCGATGGAGATTGTTTCTTCCACATCATGTTTCCCCAAGAACCAATGAATTCGGGGTCGAGTCAAGCTAGCGACTCGGTAAACAAAAACAGTAGCATGTACTTAGGGTTTTCACCCTAAGTGTGGGGGATTTACCCCTGCCGTGGTTACAAATAAAGTGAAAAAAAAATGGTGTTTCCACATTTAGCTTGTAATGTTGCCCTTTTACGTTCAAAGAGTCGGCATAATAGCCAGGACTTTGAATATTGGGGACAATATTCATTCTAAGTGTGGGGGGGGGGGGGGGGGTATTCTAGCGAATTTTATCACATTTTACTATCTAGTACCCCCGTTTTTGGCCAAAATTTCAAAAATTTTAAAATTTTTTCACTGGTGCTTCAAAATTTTTGTAGTTATCAGTCCGCCTTGTGTAACCAACAAAAGAATTGGCTAATCCAGGAGCAAACGGCTCTTGGTAAAGATATATCAAATCCGTTGATGGCTTGCAATTTGCCCAAAATTGTATGGTATCTCAACTCGCCATATCCTAAAAAGTGAAAGAGTTGGCTAGCCCGCAAGATTATGGCTTGTGGTAAAGGCAGTGGAAAACCATAATTGGTAATCAGCTCACCAAGATGTTGACTGTATCCATCAAGAGTTGGCTAGTCCAGAAGCAAACGGCTTTTGGTAAAGACAAATCAAATCCGTTGACAGCTGGTGGTTTGCTCAAAATCACATGGTTATCAAGTGGACCATAGTTCTTACTTGAACTGATACATTTGGCTACTCTAGAAGTAATGGCTTTTGGTAAAGAGGTTAAAATCCATTACATTTTCAAAACAGTTTATTGCTAGGGACTAGCAATATTTTAGAGTGGGGGATTGATGAGTGCTCAAACACTCATCATTTTTTGTCAAATCTGAACTGCAAAACATACAAAAACACTCAATAATGCATCAAAATACTGAAAATATTTCAAAATTATGTTTTATATGTTTTAGATGCAAAAAGAGTAAAAACAGATGAAAAACGTACAAAGTTTGCAAAATTGGCAGTTTCAGTCCCCCAACTTTCATAAAATGACAAAACTAGTCCCTGGTCATTCAAAATATGAAAAATTATCACCAAAGGTCCTTTTAAAATCATAAGTGGTCATATTTAGTCCTTTGGTGAAAATTCTAAAAGTTTTGAGAAATTTACAAAATTGGTCCCTGAACTTCATAATTTGGCAGAATTGGTCCCTGGTGGGATATTTTTGAAAGAAAAATCAATTTTCGTCTTGTGGTCACTTATTTTGGCAAGTTTAGTCCTTGGATTAAAAGTTTGGTGAAATTTGCAAGTTTAGTCCCTGGATTTTGGAAATTGGCAATTTTGGTCCCCGGGTATTTCATTGTGGAAAATAAACATTAAAGGTCCTTGTACTATTCATTTATAGCAGAAATTACCCTTGGATCACACTTTGGAAAAATGACAAATTCAGTCCACAAATTTCAAGAATTACAATTTTGGTCTTTGTCATTTATTTCTAATACAAACCAAACTAAACCCTTTTATATATCACAAACCTAGCCTGATCCACTAAACCCTTAGCCCACCACCAATCCGGCCCAATCCCCTTTTTAAATAAAAACACCACCCTAGTCGTTTGACCAGGTCAAACCAATACCCAAATAGCAAACACTGTACACCATCTCCTTCCCAGGTTTCACTCTTCCATGTCTCCCCCCTCCTCACCACCAATTTCCCACAAAACCCTCACCAACACTCCCCCTTGTCTCCCACTCAAACCCCCACCATTAATACCCCTTACCTGCCAAACCAACCCACCCCAATTGCAAAAATATAATTTCCCGCCAAAATTAACTTCAACAGCCAAGATCATTTTAATCAAATCAAAGGGCTCAAACATGGTGGGAAAGTCAGAGGTGTGCTTCAGGACCTATATATTTGAAGAAAAATGAAGAAAAGAGCATTAGATAATGTAGAATAGATTAGAGTAGCCTAGTTAATGTTAATTTAGCTTAATCATCTGTCTTTATTGTAATTTTTAGTTTGAAAGCTCTGTATTTACCAATCTCAGTGTATTAGAAACTTATTCCATCTTTAAATTCCAAAGTTTCAGTTTTAAATTCCAAAGTTGTGTTTTAAGTAAAATTCCAAATTGTTATTGAGATACTATAAGCTGTTATTTCTTGTTAGTTTAAGCTCACAGAAGCTTAATTGTAAGCTTTTGAAAGTTTGTAGGTGGTTTAGTATAGTGGAAATCATAAAAAGTAAAAAAAAAATACTAAAATATCAAAAATGAAAGGGCAAATAGCATTAAGCTGAGGAAATAAGCTTGTATAAGCTCCAAACTCCTCCTGATAAGCTCAGGAAACTCCTTGATAGTTTCCCTAAGCTTATCTCACATTCTAAAGTTCACTCTTGTTGCATGAAGCCTTGATTCCAAAGTAAGTCTCCTATTTTACCTAATCTGTGTTTGTTGTCAGTGTGTTATTTTATGGCTTTTTATTGTTTATTTTACTTAATTATAGCTCACTAGATAGTTTTTGATTGATAGATTAGACCCTAGTTCAAGTTTTAGTTAGTTTCATTCATATCATTAGTTTTAAGGAGTGTTTGGTTCAAGTTGTTTTAGTGTGCTCAGGTTTGTTTGTATATTGGTTCTGGGTACATACATAATCAACTAGGTCACATCAGGTCATATACAACATAAAAACTCAGGTTTCTAGTACAAATAGTCAAAATCTTCAAGATTACTCATTGTCAGTCCACTATTGTGGGTTTAAGATCCATAAACCTTTAATTCAGTCCTAAACTAGTTTATGTAGGTTAATTTAGCTTATTCTAGGGTTAGTATAACTTAAGTAATCAGCTAGGATTATCCCAATCTCAACTTAGTCAACTTTCATCAAAAACTCAAAAGTCAACTTTATACCTTTGTGCATAATTACAAATTTTCCAAGAATTCTTTTGAATTTTATGTTGGGTTTCAAGACCTGAAATTTTTACATTTTGTAGTCCCTCAGCTCAACTTTAGAAATCTACAATTGCCTTATTTTTAGGATTTTTCTTATTAGCTTTTACAGGTGCTTAAAGACACCTGCAGGGCAAGGAATTGCCCTGCTACACAGACCATCATGTTTGCCCTCTTTTCAATAGTCTCTCCTGGCTTCATTAGTGGGTCCCACAATGAGCTTATTGGCTTTTTGAAAAGCCAATAAGCTCATCTTTAAGCATTAAGTCTTACTTTTGGGTTTTGAGCTGATTTGTTAGGGCTGCTATGCCCCTCAACTTTGTCCTTTTTCCTGATACAAGCTAATCACTTAGCTTATGTGCCTCACTGCCATGCCCCCTCCAGTGTTCAATAATGGGACCCACCGCTTAATAGTTGGCTTTTTGAAAAGCCAATAAGCTCAGCTTATTGGTTCATTCTTAAGTTTGGACTCCCAAGCTCATCTGTGGGCTCCACAGAACCTTGTAGTTGGCATGTGGTGCTTGTGGGATTGCTTATTACCAAATTCAAGCTTATCACTTGTGCTTTTTGGTTTCATTTGGCCTAACTCAAGTCCCCTTTTATCTGTCTTAGCTTATTTGTCTTTGTTGTGGTTGTTTATAAGCATAATCAAGTTCCACTTGTCCTAATAAGCTATTATGCTTATTTGTTAAGCATTTGAGATCTCATTTGCTTATTTATAAGCTTCTGGCCAAACTTCCTTTTTTAAAGTTGTTTGTTTTTAGTATTTAAACAGTTTTGTAAAAAGAAAATCCAAAAAAGACAAATTTTCAAGAAGTGATAGCTTCTATTTAAGAAGCTTATTGCTCATTAGCTTATTTTCCTTAAGCACTTAGTGATTTTATATTTTTCTTAGGTTCCTTATATCTTAAAATAATTTTAGACATTTTTTCAGATTTTTCTTTTATCATTTAGTACTTTTCATAATTAATATTAGTTTTTATTAATTAATAATTAGTTAATAATTATTTAAAAAGTCTTAAAAATATATTTTCTGTTTTAAAATTAGTTTTATATTACTTTAGATTTTTCTAAGTTTTAATATTACTTTTCTAGGTTTATTTTACATTTTCTTATTAATTAGTGTATTATTAAATAGTTTAAATTAGTTTTTAATTAATAATAATTAGATAAAAAGTCTTAAAAATATAATTTTAATTTTAAAATTATTTTTATAATATTTTAGATTTTTCCAAATTTATTTTTCATATTTTTAGTGTGATTTCATAGTTAGTTATAATTTAGGTTAATTTAAATAATTAATAAGTAATTAGAAAATAGTATTCAATTAATAATAATTAATGTAGTAGTGTAAAAATTAATTTTAATTTTCCAAAAATTTTCTTATATCATTAGGATTGTAAAAAGTTAATTTTCATATCTGTAGTCATTTTATTTCTCACGTTTCACGTTTTATTTTGTACGTTTACGTTATTTAAAATGTAAACGTACGCGTTTTTAAATATTAAGCGTTTCTAAGTATCTAGTTTTCACGCAATCATTCATATACCTTATTTAAGCTATTTCCTTGTAGATTCCTTAGTGTAATCAAACACAAACTCCTTTCTGTCCAAATTCACCCGATCACAAACCCGTTTTGATTACCATCACATCTCGTCGGGACATAATGACCCGGGGAAACCCCTATACTTCCACGGAGATTGATTCTAAGTTGTTTGACCTAGTTGACCATCCTTTGGTCAATTAAGTTGACCGTTTGGAGCCAATCAGCGAGTATAAGGTGTTAGGAAGTAATGCATCACGAACTTGTACGCATTAAATAACCAACCAATCATAGCGAAGACACATCATAACATAAATTGCATAGGGTGCTTTAAGGAGCTTGTAAATTATTCTGGTTTATTAGTACATATAGATATAGATATAGATACCATTTTCAATATGTAACATCGACATAATTTACACAGTCATACCAAATATCAAAGTCACGCAATATTCCAAGACATTTAATTAAGAAAGTGACATTAACACATCGCAAGACAAAAAACTACATTAAGAGCAAAAATATTGAAATGCACCAACAAAGTGTGGTAATAATTATTGACTAAAAATTGAATGCTCGTCAAATAAACTTACTTGCTAACGAATCAATAGTATTAGCCCGTTTAGCGGTATTACATGAAGTAAAATATTGCATGTTTAATTTGTAACGTACTATTAATATGAATGCTAAGTATTCATCCCACCGGTGGTCGTGGCATTGTTCTCGTTGTTCTTGTTGTTCTTGTTGTTATTGTTGTCTTTGTTGTTGTTGTTCATTGGTCTTTCGCATGTTTTGTTCTTGATACAATTTTGTGACTTCTCGATCTCTTTATTTAATGCTTCTTGACGCGCTACAAAAAACAATTAGATATAGTTGATCATTAATAACTTAAATACAGTTAATCAATATGTTGCATTTTCGATCAAAGTAAAAATATTCATGCATGTTCCACTTAATTGATAAGACAACGATGTGTAAGATCTCTTAAACCATTAGAGAAGATGATGTTACTACCAAACCTCCTAAGCACAATCTTTATGTCCTACATTCTTACACACACAAAACACACATGAAATTAAATAAAATAACATAAATCAATATACTAAATAAGTAAGATGATATGATGCTTACTCTACCACCATAATAAGTTGTAGCCCAATGTGCACGCGGTGTGGAGGAAGTTGTGGTTTGTTGTGTGTGATTTTTGACACATTATATAGCTGATAAAATATTTGTAACTCATAGACGGGAAGGTAAAAAGACTAACCACTAATTGGTATGTTTAATTTATGCATTCATGACATTTTTTGTTTATATTCTTTGAGGTTTAGAGATGGCTTGAAACATGTTGTACCGTACAAACTTTTGTGCACGATTCCTCATGCAAAACATATTGTAGCATACAAACTTTTGTGCACAATGCCTCTTGCGCATTAAATTAAGCACTTCAATCTTTAGATAGTATAGAAGATATACTTTTCATGTTGTTTAAACTACTTTGTAGCGTACTACAATTTGTGCACTTTGCACATTAAATTAAGTCACACAATATTGTATAATTGATATACTTTTGATGTTGCTTACACTACCTTGTACCGTATAAATTTTTTCAATTACTTGAATCACTAATCTTATGTACTTACCCTTATGCATGACTATTAAATCAATGTACTAACACATGAAGCCTCACATTTCACTTTTAATTCTTGGGACATTTATTATGACCCCTTTATATTTATAAGGCTACTTAAACTTTATATATATATATATATATATATATATATATATATATATATATATATATATATATATATATATATATATATATATATATATATATATATAACAGGAGGCGTATGACGTCATTAATACCACCTCAATGCCAAGTAATTCATTATCAGACATGTCATCAGCCATGTCATCACATTCTAGCCATATAAGCAATTTCTATAATTTATTTTTTATTTTTATAACTAATTCTAGCCATGTAAGCATTTTTATAATTTATTTTGTATTTTTATAGCTAATTTCAAAATTTTGTACATTATATGTTATTTTTATTTTATTTTTCGTAAAATTCGGTTTTAAAAAATTATGGATTTAACAAGATTTACAGGATTCGAACATTGGTCTTGGTATCCAAACACAAGCACTTCAACCATTGGACCAAGCAAGATTTTGTGATAGATATTTGAAAACAATGATTACATACTTAAATTGATGTCTTATAATAACATCTCAAATACAAAACATATTATCCATTATTAAAAAAAACATACGTATATTTTTTTTTACAAAATAAAAACCCTAATCATCATAACTTGGAGACAATGGAACTTGATGTGGTGAAAAGAGTTCCAGGTTTCTCTTTAAACATTTGTTCAGCATTATGTTTATATTTAAATGTGTTATGTTTATTTTAATCATCCTTGACAGATGGTTTTGTTTATGTTCATGATACGTTTCAAGAAGGAAGCTGTAAAAAAGTAGAACATCATATCTTGATGAACTACGAATTTCAGCTTTAGTTTTTCACATTCACCAAAAAGTGAGCATGCTTGGAGCCATAGGTAACATTTGAGTTGGTAGCTGTAATTATGTTTCTTTTAATTATCTTCATCTAATAAAATCTTGCTGCTTTAGAAAATTAGTGATTATGATTGATTATTTTGTTATACTGTAGTATACAACATCGGTTCAAGATTTGACAAAATAAATAAACTCAATTTTATAACTATTTTTTTAATGAGAATAAATCTTATCCATGTGGAAAATATGTTTATGTGATTTGAGTGAGACCTTAATTTAAAGATCTAGATTTACTACAGTCACATAGATGTCTTGAAACATAGGAAAAATGAAAAGTTCGTTGGCATTGTTGTTTAACTTTGTTTAGTCTTTCTGTAACTTTTATATATATGAAATCGTAACAGGTGATGTGTAATTAGTTGAAACCTAAGTTTTAGGTAATTAGTTGGGTTTTTAGGTTATGGTGAATTATGCACACCCCTATAGCTAAATGGCTTTAGCTAAATGGTCAATTTCATCAACTCTCTAGGGCATGAGCATATCTGTTTCAAAACTTGGTTTCCAGGATCCCTGTAATCGTGGCAGCTACTGATTTCTAGAGGCTTGAGAAGCTTGCAGAAACCAACAGACTATGCAATGAGTTCGAACCAGAAGTTTCAGTCGCTCACCTCCAAGGTGATGTTTCCTTCAAACTAATATATTTGTGAACAAATTGATGGAAAAAATAAGCAAATAAATCTCTTTGTTCAATTGTTTGTCTTTTTTCAATCTAACTGGACAGTAGATCACTCTTATATGTGTTTTACAGTGCTAACACGTATTTATTTAATAAACGGTATAGACGTAGATGCGGCTATGTCCCAATGTATGGGGCTTCTTATCCAAGGATAGTATCTGTTCAGGTATTGCATCATTTAATTATTCGTTCCAAACAAAAATGTGTAACCGGTTACTATGTTAATCGCTCTCTAAAATTTTACCCCATTGTGGCCTGTCTTGCCATCTATATCTGATCCAAATATTTTATAATTCGTTTGCTGTAATCAAAACAACCATCTCTAAGTTTAGTAATGCATTTGGGGTTTTTTCTGAGGTAATTTTGAAGGGTGCCATTAGTGCACCGATGTTATCACTAAAAGGCCCTGCAATGGTGCAATCAAAATACCTTACTGCTTTTCTCTTGAACCATCAGCAGAAGGTATAGCTTATAACGTTTATTTTACATGTGAATTTTTAAATTGCATCCTGATCTACCCATGACCTAACTAATTACAGTAATTTGATCATAACCCAAATGCCCAATTACTTTGATTGTTGCAGGAGATGAAGCTTGCTTTGGGTTTAGCTGAATCTGACTCTCAATCAACAGCAATTGCAGCTGTTGTAAACGAGCTTTACAAGGTGGCTAAGTCTCATGGTTTAAGAGACCACGACTTCTCCATTGTTATTGAAGCACTTAAAGTCTAAACTTTTATGTTTTGCACAATTAAGCTAATACACATTGTTTTGCATGATTGATCCCCTTAACGTATAAAAATGAACAAAATTCTTTTTTTCATTATAAAATCCTTTAATTCTCTTTTTCTTTATAAAGAATTCTTCTTTTTAACTTAATTAATTCCTTTAACTCAAGAAAAAAAGACCTGTTCGGTCAGTTCTATATGTTACGGAATTTAACCATTAGAAGACAAAGTTCAAGTACTTACCGCGCAAAACAAGAAGTTAATATTCTGAAATTTGTTAGAGATGATCTCTTTGATATCATGTTTATTATTTGGAACTACGTTTTCAGTCTTTGTCTCATGTACTTTAATGCAGATCTTAGCTTAGCTCTAAGGTTGTGAGGATCCTACAAGAAGGTTAAAACATATGGCATCATTAGCCGTAACATTGACATCTACAAGAGTTGAGTTCAATAACAAACTGAAGTATATTCTTAGCACGTCTTTCAAACCCGCAAATAACTATACCTATGAGAAAGAGGGGATTCAGGTAAATCTTCATTAAACATTGTACAATGCTTTCTGATTTTTTTTATCTTTTTAGGTGATTGATGATAAGTTTAACCAATCGTTGATCAGGTTAGAGTTAATTATAAATTATCTGAATCAAGTGTAGAAGAAGAGTCGAAGTAATATCAACACCAGAGTATGATTTCAAAAGATACTTTGGGCAGATAAATGGATACCTACTATGGAATCAATGTTGGTGTTTTATCTTCTTTCCTCTTTATATCTGTCCTTAGGTGTGTGTATCGGTGGAACTAGATATAGTGATTGTTTACCTCATATATATTGTTATAAAAAAAAAGATTAAATTTCTATGGATAAGATGAAAAGAAGATAGATGGACCTGTTTTGATAAAGAATCACGAATGTGATTCGGTTTATACTAGATCCTCAAAATAAACAGCGCCGTAAAGAATATATTATGAGTTGTCTCTGTATGTGTCAAAATTTTTAGCTACGTCTTTTAGCCTTTAAAACATCAGATTTTAGATTTCAACAATCATGTGGTCACTCGGTTATGATAATTTCATGTTTTACGAGTGGCACGGATATCCGATAGTTCAAAAATGAACATATGAATCAAGATAGTGGATCATCTTTTATCACCGGGCATTAGGAATTCAATTGTTGCGTCCACATTGCACAATAGAAAGCAATGACATATGCGTGATGAAAGAGTTATTTCAGTTCTCAAGTCTCGCAGAAATAGCTAATATTGATGTTTGATTTTTTTTATGCTGAAGGTCATAAATGAAGCAAGGACTACAAATTCAAGGTTTATTTCAGCTCCCATATTTTGTCGTCCTTTTTTATGTTATACAAAATTACCCACTTTGAACATAAACCAATCTGACTGATCCGCCCGTTACGGCATGTGCTTTGAATCCATAATGTGATCCATATTAGGTGAATTGATGAGAGCTTATGGTTAGTCTTCGGTGAGATATATGATCTCAAATATTGTTATATTCATATGTATTATATGTTTACAGGCGCCCTCTACGGGTCTTTATTCATTCTTGCAATGCAGTGAATTAACAACATATCTATGTACACAAGAGGGGTCAATATGGTAAAGGTTGTGATTCCATTGAAGTGGATCGAAGATAAGCTTGGCCCAATATCGCAGTTGCTAAACCATGGATGTAGCTGTCAACACTTCACGATTTGATAACATAACAATGGCCTCCCGGGACCATATTCTTGGAGTATCTGAAGCTTTTAAGGCTGACACAAGTGACTTGAAGCTCAATCTTGATGTTGGTGCTTATCGTACTGAAGAACTTCAACCATATGTGCTTAAAGTTGCCAAAAAGGTAAAGGTAAATCTCCCTTAACTGAAATTGATATTTACTTGTGCGTTTTGTTATAATAGGCCTAAAAATCTTATGCTTTGAAGGGGAGAGAACAAAGAGGTACGTGTTGATGCTCGAACAAGATTATTGACAGGAACTACTATGGATTGCTATGAATTTCTTACCTTTGGTCTGAGTTTGCAGTTGCAACTGCGTGTTTTCATTTTTTGGATATGATGATGACAATAAGATTAGAAGCTGGTCTCCTAACAGGCACATGAAGTCACCAACTGTTATCATTCGTGCAGCTGTCATACCACGAAGATGGCATTGCTGGTGAACTAGGTTCATAAGCTCATGGTGGGTATGTTTCAGTTAACTTCCAAATCCAATCAAGAGTTTGTCATTAAAAGACACATTACACTGAATTTGATCACCTATATACTTTTTAATCACACATGATCTATGTGCAAAATTTCATCTGTGATCACTCACATCTCAATTTTGTATCTACAGGCACACCTTTTATGGGCTGGCCCAATGATTTTAGGACAGATGTATTAATTCCTTAATTGGTGGATATACTGCCATGCATATATTGCAGCTTGGAACAATGCTTGTGAGCATATAGACGAGATAAGTTATTTGCTTGTGAGCAGATGACAAAAAATACATTTTGGAGATAGTCGGTATACCTAAAAATAATTCAAATAGCATTTAGTTAACTGTGTGCTTCTTGTGCAGCCCCAATAGTTGTACTTTATCTGATATATAAGTTGATTAGGCTCTTTAATGCTTCTTTTCGCCTTCTTTGTGTTGTATTACCTCATGTGGAAGTTTCTTGCAATTGTAGGTACCATTAATGGAAATGGAAACTTTAACTAATTCTACCATCTATTCAATGATCGTGTTGTAACTAATTTTTCTGAATTGCAGCTGTCCCAGTCAAGAATGTGGAGAATAAACAAAAAGAATACAAAAAAGCTAAAAGGATTCTAAACTTCATATGTGATGAAATCGACATATTCTGCTTTTGTGATACCAACCTTCCTTCCCTATTACACTGGACTAATCTTTGAGGCTGTACGTCAAGATGCTTACAACGTTGTTCAAAAGATTCTAAGCAGCTCATTTTATACAACTGACTGTAAGAATCAAGATGGGCATAACATCATTTAATTAGCTATGATAAATCGTTCAGAGAGAGTATACAATCTTTTCTATCCAATCACTAAGAGCGTTGAATATTATAGCACAATGACCGATTCTTCCATGAACAATCTGGTGCATTTGGCCGGAAGATTGGCACCTTCATTTGTACTCAATCGTGCCACAAGTGCAGTACTACAACTACAGCGTGAGCTCCAATGGGGTGAGGTACCTCTCATATATGTTATGAAACATCATATACATTCTTTTGCTATTTAGTATGATGGGACTAAATTAGAAATCTTTGATAGTCAGTTTGTTCCCTTTTAAATAGATCGAAATGTACACTGTCATCGTCGACAACAATCAAGTAGCCAATTTTGGTTTAATAAGAATAACAACTGTTGTCTGTGTCATGGTAGACAGGAAACATGTCATTGGATTTAGCTTATACTGGTGGCCAGATCAAAGAGCTTGGAAGAAACACTACAAAGGGTATCTGTTTGTTTACACATGATCATCTGAAACTAATTAATGAATATAACATGAATTTAGTTCCCAACATCAAAATACCCCTAAAATTATTTTTAAATTAGATTTTCCTCCGATAAACTAATTTCTCTTTCATTTATTTTTTGTTGCAGCTTTTACTTTATTATGGTAACTGTCGAAAGGGATTTTATTTATAAAGAAGATATATCAGTTCTGTAATAGTTTGTTTTGAATTTATATTTCGCACATTAATAATCTGGATAATTATAAGCCTTTTTTTTAATACTTAATCAGTTTGACCCATTCAAGATACAACATAAATCAAATAGACCAACTATGCATGATCTAAACTTAGCTTTGTTTTTGTTAATCTAAATGTGGCCCATTGTCTACTCACCTCAGTGGCATCCAATAAGCAGTACGGAATAGGGTAAAAACAACAAGTGCTGCTGCCCCAGAACCTGAATCAGCTGCTACTCAAGCCCCTGCTCCAGCTGTGACATAGTACACTTAAGCTACTACATCTTTGTGTTCAGTAGCATCGTATTTGTGAGCCTATTTTTTGTGACATTTTCTATTCGGTTTGGATATTTTTTGCTATTTATTGTACTTCATGTGTGATTGCAGTCCTATATCTGTTCCATCAGTTACTCCAGGTGCAGCTCCAGCATCTATTGTGAATGCCCTGTAAGTATTTTTCCATTAAGATTGTCTGACTAATCAAATTGTGAATTAGTAGAATGCTAATTTACTGAAGTATGTTAATGATGGTTGTTCATATAGGCCGAAGAATGGGTATGATCAAGCAGCATCTAATTTTGATTGCTCGAAGTAATTTAGAAGGTACGGTCCAACATAATCTTGATATGGGTTTAGGGATTTGATATAGAGATACAATTGTTTGTGTTCTTTGTGCTGCATTCAATAATTGAAGAAGGGTTTTAGAGTATCTATATTTTGTAAGTTGTTTAGTAGTTCTGAGTTCTTAATTTTCCAAAAAGATTGGATCTTGATGAGAATGAGAATGAGAGTGAAGATGTTGTGGGATCATATGTAATGGTCGTTGATAATTTTCGCTAGATTGTGAACGACAACCACTTCCCAACAACAACTCCATTCTCTTCAGGTCATCATATGTTGGTTCAGTAACGGTTAGCATACTCTGATAATTTTAACCATATGCAGCTGGCCTAAAATTAAACCATATAAATAGATATTATTTGTAGTTGTTTATATATAGATCAACTTGGTTAAATATGGTATGATATCTGAAGTGGCAAAACATGGTGTGAAGTTTATATGCTAGATGAAAATTCTGAATTTCTTTTTATAAACTTGATCCATAGGCATTTTTTTTATGTTTTTAGATTCAGAATGTGTACAATTGAATAATCTTGATGTACTCTGCCTTTGGTGTTTTCCGTCCTTTATGTTTCTGCCTGTATGTTTAGTTCCAGTGGTTGGGTTAGAAATTTTATTATGTCGAATGTTTTAATTATCAAATATGATTACATAAAATTTTTTCTTTTAATTGAAATCCAGTCTTTTGCATAAAATTATTTAGGAGATTCGCTACATAAAAAACTAGCTTGCATGAGCTTGACTCATTTCCTTTGTAGCTAATTTATGTGAGTACCTGTTTGACATGGCCACATGGCCAAAGAAATTCTTAATCAACCCATTTAAATTTCACAGGTCGAATTCCATAGTATGTTATTTAGTCCTGACTTCTCACTTCTTTCCTAACATTTACATTCGTGTAGGCACGGATTTCTTTAAAAGTGACAGCTACACGATTGAAATCCTTTACGCTGCTTCTTTTGGCAACGAGAAGGAAAGTTTGTGTACAGTTGAAGCTCATATAGACAGGTTTGTTTACCAAATTAGCTTAACCAAAGTCTCATTTTTATGTGCGTCTTTGATTAGAGTTCATTTATTTGCTCAAGTTAGGTTTTTTCTACATTGACCAGTATTTCACACGGACAACTTTACATTGCTGTTTGTAGAGCGAAAACGGAAAAAATGTTCGAAGGTGCTTTGTTGTGACAAGGACGGCGAATACACAAACTCAACAACAAATGTTTTGTACAAATAAGTTTTATTTCGTATATGAATAATGGCTATTTATTTTTTTAACACTTATGATTGTTATGATTATAGAAATTAAACAAAACTTTAATTTTTACTTCAATTATTTTGTCCATAATATTTAACATTATTGATTATCTATCTAAGTACTATCGAAATTTGTCAAGTAATACTATAAGCATAGTCACATATTCCAATTGTGGACGCAAAATCATTACTTGCAGACCATGTAATTTAGTTGTTTTCATACTTTTGATTGTTCATTTTACATATAATACATGAACACTTTATTTTTATTTATTTTTTTACAATTTCAGTGTTTAACATATTTGTAGTTATTCATTATTTACTTTCCTTCAGTTAGATTTTGTCAAACAATAATATGAAGTGTATTGTTCTTTTTACATATAATACGTGAGAACTTATTCATTATTTATTTTACGCGTAAGCTCGCCCACCCATCGGACGGGCTATGCATCTACAAACGTTGTGTGTAAAGAAGCGTTATTTCACTAAGGAGTTTAAATCATATAATTAAACTAATAATTAAACTATTTATATCTAAACTTCGTGCGTGCACGAGTCTAATATGTGAAGCTGGTCACTCATTGGCACGGGTGTTCAAATGACCGAATTTTGGTTTAAGGAAGTTATTGGTTTGGACCATTCGGCTTTGCAGATAAATTATAACTGCCTAATACCCGAAACGAAAGTTGACTAAATCCAATCAAACCACCCAAACTAATTCCGGGTTAATGGGTTTGAGGCCAACAATCAAAAATAAGGGCAAAACTTTAATATAGTCTATTGAATTCAAGTTTAAATTGTGTGCCTATCATTTCGGTCGAGTTATGTCGTTAGTTTTTGAGTAACAAAGTGACGGTATAATGGAACTATAATATGGTCATCGAAATGAAGTTTTGTTTGGTTTAAAATAGTAGTTTTATTTTTATGAATAAAAAACATTTTAGTATATGTGATCATAATTGTTTTGTAAAAACCCGGTGCGTGCACGGGTATTATTTACTTGGTCATTATTATAACTACGAACCAAGTAGCTCATTGCTATTAAACGTTTAGCTAAACTGAATCAAACGGGAGGGGCAGTTGGCGCGACTACGTAAACGTGTTTGATTATTTTGCAGCCTAAAATAATTATTTGTTTAGTTTGCAAATAACTATCGACACTTAATTTGTTTGTATTGTAAAATTAATTAGTGACATTTTCTAATGCTAGGCATGATCCAAACAAGTATTTTGTCATTGTGTCATCTCCTATGAAAGTCCTCATTTGTCTTTATTCTTTGAACAAAGAATGTTCAAAGGAATTATTAAGCCCACCATATGTTATTTACTTTCTTTATTCTGTTCTGCTACATGTAGTTTGTTTTTCACTTTTTGTTTTGTGTGTGAACTTGACATGTATCTTAAGATACTAAATGAAGACTAAGTTAGCTTGCAGGAAAAAAAAAAGAACATTGTTTACACGACAGATACAATATTATTAATGATAAATTCAAATTACATGTTCACAATTACATAATATCACATATAGATGAATTGAAACCTACTATAATACCACATTTTAAAGTTCGATAATAACTTAATCACCAAGTCTTAAGTTTGAATGTAGAATACGTACAAACAAGCCTGTAATACATAACACTATATTTTGTATAAGGGGAGCTGTCACACCCCCAAAATACCTGAATGGCAGCGGAATTGAATGCCTGAGGGTGTAACGGTCATAGCACACAAGCAAGGATATATTGAACGACCTAAAGTGTCGTTTGGAAAATACATCGTTTGATTCATTCAAAATATTCAGAGTTATAAAACATAGGTCCCAAAAGTTGGAAAAGGTTTAAGGAAATAATTTAGTACAATCAAACGATAGTTCATAAGTGCATGAAATCCAAAAAGAGACGCGTCATCCTTGATACACAAAATGACTCCATGCATGCCATGAGAATATGCCTTAGTTACCTGAGAAATACATTGCGAAAACGGTCAACATAAAGTTGGTGAATAATCATAGGTTTATAAGTAATTCGTAAGTACATAAACCACAAGTATAAAGTAAAGTGACAAATTGTCAAAAAGTTACATTGTCTCTTAAGCTCATGACCCCGAAGCTAGACGTACTAAAATATGCCCCAAAGGAGTGGTTACCAGTCACTCAATAATTTAGACATGAAATGCATTCGTTTTCCTTATGGAGCAACCCAAACACGAATGGAGGCGTCACCCTCGATAGATCTATCCACTCACTCTCGCTTGGCAATATAATTAACGGTCCATGATAATAAAGGGGACTTGAAGTGGTAGTACTAGCAACTTAAGCAATGTACGGAATTTAATACTTGGGCATGTACAAAAATAATTGTGCAATGTATTCTCCCCCGTGGGATTTAAAATCAAATAAGTACTAAAAACGGGGCTATGAGAACTCACCTCGAAGTGATGGTACAAAGATGGTATAATGACGTAAAAGTAGTAGGGACAATGAGGCGCGAACACTAGCCGCAACCTAAATGAATAATCGTGATCTAATTAAGATCAAGCCGTAATGTAATGAATGCACATGCACATGATACCTATACCACTCGTAATTTGGAAATACTAGTTATCGTCATAGTAAAATAGTTTCCATACTTAGGAAAAATAAGTCTATATATAGAAGTATATAACTTGTCGTACTATCTTGTATGAAAACGTTAGGGTTAAATTCATCGTATCGAAAACCTTAAAATAACGTCGTATAATATTCTCTTGGGTCATACGTATTCATTGGTTAAGAATATAGTCCTTAGTAACATTTCTAGAAAATATACCATTTAGTGCGTAAGTTATTATTTTTATTTGTGACCATATATATATATATATATATATATATATATATATATATATATATATATATATATATATATATATATATATATATATATATATATATAGTTTTGACGATGTTAAAACGGGTATAACTCGGTCGTTTTATGCTCATTTTCCTCGTTCTTTATATCCACGGATTCGTTTTTGTATATACTAGTATATTTTTTATAACTCGGCTCCTCTAGGTTACGCTTAATGCCTCAATTTACCCGTCGAAATCTGCCAAACAGCAAGCAGTTTTTATAAAAATAGTTTTCGTCGTTAAATTTGCAAAAATCATATCTCCTTCGTTATAAGCTCGTTTTAATCCGTTCTTTCGCCTAAAGTTTCGTTTTTGAAAGTATTTTCTAAATCTTTGGTAAAAAATTAGTCATCAACCACTGATTTTCCCACGAAATAAAAATAGGGACAGTAGGTATTTCTAATGTTTCAAAAATCGTTTCTAGGGTTCTAATCTAGTTCCATCTTCATTCAAACCACTTTCAATCACCACAAAACTAATCTAATCCTACCATACACCTTCTTAGGGTGTCATGGGTTCCTAAACATCACAACCAAGTAGATCTAACAAGGATCTAACCAAAAATCACTTCTAGGGCTTGTAAGTTCCAAAAGTTTGTAAAAATATAGTGGTATAACTATTTTGTGCATGGATCAAAGCATGAAAGCTATAAGATATAAGTAAATACTTGATGAAAACATAAAAATTAACTTGGTAACTTACTTTGAAAGGTGGTGTGATTAGATGATAAAAACCTAACAATCCTTGAGTTTTTATCTCAAAACTCTAACAAGGACTACTATAAGAATAAGATTACAATATGATCTTTGAAAAATGATGTTTTCTTCCTTCTTGATTACCCTAGGCCGAGCACCCTTGAGAGAAAAGAGAGAAAAGATTTTCTTGAGCTAGTTGTAAATGAGATGAAAAAGGTAAAGTATAGTTTTATGTATTATTGGTATTATTATTATTTTATAAAAAGTTAGTATATGCATTAATGAAACTTGAGTGAGTTAGTAGATTTTGTAAGTGATTGGCAGGGGGGGGGGGGGGGGCGGCAAATCAAAGGGGGGGGGGGATGAATGTGTATACTTTTGATGTATTATGTATTATTATGTGTTATTTTGTAGTTTTAAAGTGTACCGGGTACCGGGTTAACTAAAAATAAATTTTAACGGAGTTAACCGGGATAAAATAAAGTTATAAAAATTATAAAAATAGGTTGGGTAAAATTATTAAGTGTTTAGATAATTATCGTTTAATTTCTACGAAAACCGTCAAAATTTTAGTAAACTTAAGTTAATAATTAAAATAAATATCCAAAATACCGGGTAAATTAATATTATAATTTTTATATTATAAAAATGAATATAAAAATATATTGGGATTATAGTTGGGAGTGTTGGACATGTTAGTCACATTTGTAGTTCACGTATTAGTGTTTATTTAAAATAAACATACGTAAATCGTTAATTGTACCAAAAGTATTAATTTAATTATCCTACGAGTGGAATAGTATGCAAGTGCCCTAATGATGATATGCAGACTAATTCTAGTCCGTATGAAATGTCCCTGATAATAATGCATGAATTCGCTCCTGAACCAATACGGTTACGCGAATTTGAACACTCGTAAACTAAATTTACGATGACATGAGTAATGCACGTGAATAGTGGTTTTCTCTCGGGAATGAATAGTGTCAAGTGAATAGTAAAATTTCTGAATGTGTCTCGGAATGTCAAATTGACCTAAAAAACGATGAATAGTAAAACGATGAATAGTTATCAATGAATAGTAATTTGTGAATAGTAGAATGTCGAAGTTTGGAAAAATGACCTGAAATTGTGGGTTGTGACAGTCGCCCATCCAAAAAGGAATTCAGTCCCTGAATTCAGTTAGTGTTGGTCTCGGTAATAGGCTCGGTGAAAAGTTGTGGATACTTGCGTCGCATTTGGTCTTCTCATTCCCAAGTAAACTCGGGTCCTCTTCGAGAATTCCAACGAACCTTCACGATCGGAATTCGACTTTGTTTCAACTGTTTGATCTCGCGATCCATTATTTCAACTGGTTCTTCCACAAAGTTAAGCTTGTCATCAAGTTGTATTTCTTCTAATGGTATAATGGCAGACTCGTCCGAAAGACATTTCTTGAGGTTCGAAACATGAAACGTGTTGTGTACGTTGCTAAGTTCTGATGGAAGTTCAAGCTTGTAAGCAACCGGACCAATCCTTTCCAGTATCTTAAACGGACCAATGTATCTCGGGTTCAATTTCCCGCGTTTTCCAAATCGTATTACGCCCTTCCAAGGCGAGACTTTCAACATGACCTTGTCTCCGACCTGAAATTCCAATGGTTTGCGTCGAACATCTGCGTAGCTTTTCTGTCGACTTCTAGCAGTTTCGAGTCTCTCTCGAATCTGAATTATCTTTTCTGTTGTTTCTTGTACCATCTCCGGGCCAGTACATTGTACTTCACCGACTTCGGCCCAACAAACTGGAGATCGACACTTACGACCATATAGTGCCTCGAATGGTGCAGCCTTTATGCTTGAATGGTAGCTGTTGTTATAGGAAAACTCGATCAACGGCAAATGGTTAGCCCAACCATTTCCAAAGTCAATCACACATGCTCTAAGCATGTCTTCAAGTGTCTGAATAGTTCTCTCGCTCTGACCATCGGTCTGAGGATGGTAAGCAGTGCTCATGTCTAACTTGGATCCAAAAGAATCTTGCAATGACCGCCAAAAGTTTGAAGTAAAACGACTATCTCTGTCGGAAATGATGGAAACTGGTGCACCGTGTCTTGAGACTATTTCCTTGACATAAAGTCTAGCAAGTTGTTCCATGGAATAAGTCTCTCTAATGGGTATGAAATGAGCTGATTTGGTAAGTCGATCAACGATTACCCAAATAGCATCGAAACCTCCTGACGTCTTTGGAAGTTTAGTGACAAAGTCCATTGTAATACGTTCCCACTTCCATTGTGGAATTTCTGGTTGTTGAAGTAACCCTGACGGTTTCTGGTACTCGGCTTTCACTTTAGCACAAGTAAGACATTTGCTGACGTACGTAGCAATTTCTGCTTTCATGTTCGGCCACCAATAAAGCTTTTTGAGATCCTGATACATCTTATCAGAACCTGGATGAATAGAGTACTTCGACTTGTGTGATTCATGCATAATCAATTCTCGCACTCCACCATAGAGTGGTATCCAACTTCGGTCTTTGAAACATAACACTCCATCTGATCTCTTTACAAAGCCATTATCGCTTTCTGGCATACCATAAATTTTCTCGTGTGGTCGATTTTCTTCCTTGAGAGCCTCAATCTGAGCTTCTAGAATTTTTGATGGTAACGGCGAAATGATAGTCATTCCCAATGACCTAACTCTCAAAGGTTTGAGTCGTTCTTTTCGGCTAAGTGCATCTGCTACAACATTTGCTTTTCCTGGGTGATATCGGATTTCACAATCGTAATCACTCAACAATTCTAGCCAACGACGTTGTCTCATGTTGAGTTCCTTCTGATCAAGTATATGCTGTAAGCTCTTGTGGTCGGTAAAAATTACGCACTTGGTACCATAAAGGTAGTGTCTCCAAATCTTGAGTGCAAAAACTACCGCACCCAACTCCAAGTCGTGCGTAGTGTAATTCTTCTCGTGTATCTTAAGCTGTCTAGATGCATAAGCTATCACCTTCTCGTTTTGCATTAGCACAGCTCCAAGTCCTTGATGCGAAGCATCGCAATATACCACAAAGTTCTCAATACCTTCAGGTAGTGACAAAATCGGTGCGCTACAAAGCTTTTGTTTCAATAACTGAAATGCGGACTCTTGTTTCTCTCCCCACTCGTACTTTTCATTCTTTTGTGTCAGCTTTGTCAACGACTTCGCTATCTTAGAAAACCCTTCGATAAACCTTCTGTAATATCCGGCAAGTCCTAGGAATTGACGAATTTCCGTAGGAGACTTGGGCGTAGCCCAATCCTTAACTGCCTCGATCTTTGCTGGGTCGACTTGTAAACCTTGGCTATCAATAACATGGCCAAGAAATTGAACTCTTCATATCCAAAAATCACACTTTGAAAACTTGGCATACAATTGCTCCCTCTTGAGTAGTTCCAGGATTGTTCTGAGATGTTCTTCGTGATCTTCCTTACTCTTGGAATAAATCAAGATATCGTCAATGAATACAATCACAAACTTATCAAGATACGGTTTGCACACCCTATTCATGAGATCCATAAATACCGCAGGTGCGTTGGTTAATCCGAAAGGCATTACCTGAAACTCATAATGACCATAGCGTGTTCTAAATGCCGTCTTCGGGATATCCTCTTCCCGAACCTTAAGTTGATGGTAACCGGATCTTAAATCAATCTTGGAATAAAAACTAGAACCTTGTAACTGGTCGAACAAGTCGTCAATTCTGGGGAGTGGATAACGGTTCTTAACTGTTAACTTGTTCAGCTCACGATAGTCAATGCACATTCTGAAAGTTCCATCCTTCTTCTTCACAAACAAAACCGGCGCTCCCCAAGGCGAGGAACTCGGTCTAATGAATCCTTTGTCCAAAAGTTCTTGTAGTTGATTCGACAATTCTTGCATCTCCGAAGGTGCAAGTCTATACGGTGCTCGCGCAATTGGTGCAGCTCCTGGCACTAATTCGATTTGAAACTCAACTTGGCGTGTAGGCGGAAGTCCTGGCAATTCTTCCGGAAAAACTTCTTGAAATTCCTTAACAATTGGCACATCTTCAAGTCGTTTCTCATCCGACTTCTTCTCCGTGATGTGAGCCAAGAATGCATAACAACCCTTCTTTATGTACTTCTCGGTTTTAATGCATGATATGATACTAAGTCTAGTTCCACTTCGCTCTCCACGAACAACCAAAGTTTCACCGTTATAAGGAAGGTGAACAACTTTCTCATCACAAATAATTCTCGCTCGATGCCGAGATAACCAATCCATACCGATAACAACGTCGAAACTTCCAAGTTCTACGGGCATAAGGTCTATATTGAATGGATGGTTTAGGAAATTTATAGTGCAACCACGAACAATGGTGTTGGTGTTAACTAAAGACCCATCGGCTAATTCAACGATATAGGAAATGTCTAATGGGGTTGGTTCTATGTTAAGTAAAGGTGCAAATGCAATAAACAAAACTCCTATCCGCTCCTGAATCAAATAAAATGGATGCATAACGATTATTAACGAGGAACGTACCCGCAACAACATTCGGGTCTTCTTTGACATCTTCTCCTCCCATAACATAAGCTCTTCCTCGAGCCATTCCATTTTGGTTTCCAGTTCCTTGATTCTTCTTCTTTGGGCACTCATTCTTAAAGTGTCCAAGTTCTCCACAGCCAAAACATGTTACCGGTGGTTTCTGATTGCCACCAAAGTTTGGACTCTTGCAATCTTTGGTGTAGTGACCAGCCTTCTTGCAGTTGCCACATAGATCTGGGCAACGTCCTGGGTTATGATGCTTCTGACACCTTTCACACTTGGGTAGATTACCCTCATATCCTTTCCTTTCAGTCGGTCCTGCAGCATAGGCCCTTGCCACTTCTTGCCTCTTAGGTGGCGGCTGAACAGCGTTTCCACCTTGGTTGTAATCAAACCTTCTCTTGTTGTTGTTGTTATTGTTGTTTCGGTTATTGGGATAGTTGCGGTTTCGATTGTTGTTATAGTTGTTGTTGTTTCAAGTGTTGTGGTAGTTGGTGTTGTTTGAACGGTTATTGTTGTTGACAGCAGATTTTCCTTTTACCACTTGGACCATGAGTTTCTGAGTTATACGAATAGCCTCTTCCATTGATTGAGGATCAAAAGAAATCACATCTCCTCGAACACTTTCAGGCAATCCACCAACAAAGTTTTCCATCTTTTTCTCATCGTCGGGAACCATAGTTGGACATAGTGCAGCCAACTCCTGAAACCTTCTGAAGTAGGTCTCGATGTCATCACCTTTAGTTACAAGCCCATAGAATTCTGCTTCCAATTTCTGTATCTCAGTACGAGGGCAAAACTTCTTAGACATCAGTTTCTTGAATTCCTCCCAAGTGAGCTTGTAAGCATTCTCCATACCAATCGGCTGAGCATACGAATTCCACCAAGACATAGCTTCATCAAGAAGCATACCTATAGCAAATTTTACCTTGCTGACGTTCGGGCATCCGCACATAAGGAATACATTCTCAGTCTTTTCAAACCAGCGGATCAAAGCAACCGCTCCTTCAGTGCCCTTAAACTTGATAGGATCACTAATCTTGAAATCTTTCCATGTACATTCCCGCTTAGTAGTGGGTGGTTCAATTGTTCCTGTATTAGAAGCAGTCTCAGCAGCCCTAGCAGCAACCTCAGCTCTCTCAATCTCCAGAGCCTCTGCAATACTATCCCTGACCAACTTGCGGATAGCGGCTTGAGTCATAGCGGGTGTTTCTGGTGCAGTCTTACTCTTCCTTGGTGCCATACTTCTGATAAATCACAATGGAAATAACCATGAGAAAAATCATAATAGAAATAGTCATCGAACCAAAGATATACACCCACAACATGTATAAATATATACAACCACAACAAGTATAAATACAACCCCGACATGTACGAATACAACCACAATCTGTCTAGATACAACCACGACATGTATATATACAACCACAACCTGTATAAATACAACCACGACATGTATATATACAACCACAACCTGTATAAATACAACCACGACATGTATATATACAACCACAACCTGTATAAATGCGATAATAATAAAGAGCAACCACGAAACATCATAAATATAATCATAACACATGAATATAATACATGAAAATTTCGGCCTACATGGACCGATATAATATATAGCACAACATTTCCAACATAGTAGAGTCGCACTTGATATATTTGTTTGTACAACAACCAAAAGACTACAAGTTCTTGAACTATGTCCCACACCCCGGGACTAGGAAAATAATAAAAGCTAATATAATACCAGTCTACGTCTAGGCTCCTCCAGGTGCTCTAGATGGTCCAGGCTCTCCCCTCAAGCGGCGAATCTCACGATCCATCGCAACCACGATCTCCTCTAGGTGCTGGACTCGTAACTGAAAAGAAGCATCTCTGCGCTCCAACACGACTAACCTCTCTCGGATCAATGCCAACTGGTCTACCTGCTCCCACTGAGTCTCCTGTGTCGCCTGAGCTCTATCTCGAATCTCAGGTAACTCATCCCTAAGTAGATCAATCTGCTCCTGGTGCCTCAACTGTCGTACCTCGAGTCCATGGTAAGACACATCAATACTAACTCTGCCCTGAATCAAATCCTCAACCTGCTCCTCGACAGCCTCAAGTCGAGTAGTGATAATCTCATCAACTCTATACCCCAAACTATCAACTTGCTCCTGCTGAGCATCTAACTGATCCTCTAGTGTAGCAGCTGTAGGCCCCCTAGCCGCAGCCGCTCTCGAACTCTCACCTATGTGGTATACTGGTGGTGGTGAAAGGTCAGCAGTCTCGGTAATAGGTGAATCTGGGGTGGTAAGCCTTGCACGCTTCCTGAGCGGCAAGAGTGAGGTAGGTATAGGAGTGGTAGTGGGTATGGCTGGTGGTGGTGGTGTAGGCACAGTAGGACTAGGGAGACTCCTATAAGTAGATGTAGTTGGGCAAACCCTCTTCCTAGCAACCTGAATAGTCTTACTCCTAGGAAACATAAGCCTCGGCTCTGAATGGATAGTAGTAGTAGGAGATGATGGTATGTCAGTGGGTACAGTAGGATGGACATGGGGAGTAGGAGCCGTCTCCTCCTCCTCGAAAGGCTCGGTGTCATCATCTGATGCCAAAAGTGGCAACTCAGGTGTAGGAGAAACAAGTGGTGAAACAGCAGTAGAGGACACAGAGCCCTCATCATCAGAGTCTGATATAGTGTAAAGTATGACAGTATTTGGATTCGAAGACATGTCTCTGTGATAATCAAGGTGAAATAAAAATAAATAACTCGTAAAAATGGAATCACCTGAAATAAGTAAATATGCACTTATGATGAAGTGATGATATGCTATGATGGTGTGGTTATAGTCTAGGGTCCATGATGCATCCTAGTTCGCTATAACCTTAGCTCTGGTACCAATCTGTCACACCCCCAAAATACCTGAATGGCAGCGGAATTGAATGCCTAAGGGTGTAACGGTCATAGCACACAAGCAAGGATATATTGAACGACCTAAAGTGTCGTTTGGAAAATACATCGTTTGATTCATTCAAAATATTCAGAGTTATAAAACATAGGTCCCAAAAGTTGGAAAAGGTTTAAAGAAATAATTTAGTACAATCAAACGATAGTTCATAAGTGCATGAAATCCAAAAAGAGACGCGTCATCCTTGATACACAAAATGACTCCATGCATGCCATGAGAATATGCCTTAGTTACCTGAGAAATACATTGCGAAAACGGTCAACATAAAGTTGGTGAATAATCATAGGTTTATAAGTAATTCGTAAGTACATAAACCACAAGTATAAAGTAAAGTGACAAATTGTCAAAAAGTTACATTGTCTCTTAAGCTCATGACCCCGAAGCTAGACGTACTAAAATATGCCCCAAAGGAGTGGTTACCAGTCACTCAATAATTTAGACATGAAATGCATTCGTTTTCCTTATGGAGCAACCCAAACACGAATGGAGGCGTCACCCTCGATAGATCTATCCACTCACTCTCGCTTGGCAATATAATTAACGGTCCATGATAATAAAGGGGACTTGAAGTGGTAGTACTAGCAACTTAAGCAATGTACGGAATTTAATACTTGGGCATGTACAAAAATAATTGTGCAATGTATTCTCCCCCGTGGGATTTAAAATCAAATAAGTACTAAAAACGGGGCTATGAGAACTCACCTCGAAGTGATGGTACAAAGATGGTATAATGACGTAAAAGTAGTAGGGACAATGAGGCGCGAACACTAGCCGCAACCTAAATGAATAATCGTGATCTAATTAAGATCAAGCCGTAATGTAATGAATGCACATGCACATGATACCTATACCACTCGTAATTTGGAAATACTAGTTATCGTCATAGTAAAATAGTTTCCATACTTAGGAAAAATAAGTCCATATATAGAAGTATATAACTTGTCGTACTATCTTGTATGAAAACGTTAGGGTTAAATTCATCGTATCGAAAACCTTAAAATAACGTCGTTAAGTCGTATAATATTCTCTTGGGTCATACGTATTCATTTGTTAAGAATATAGTCCTTAGTAACATTTCTAGAAAATATACCATTTAGTGCGTAAGTTATTATTTTTATTTGTGACCATATATATATATATATATATATATATATATATATATATATATATATATATATATATATATATATAGTTTTGACGATGTTAAAACGGGTATAACTCGGTCGTTTTATGCTCATTTTCCTCGTTCTTTATATCCACGGATTCGTTTTTGTATATACTAGTATATTTTTGATAACTCGGCTCCTCTAGGTTACGCTTAATGCCTCAATTTACCCGTCGAAATCTGCCAAACAGCAAGCAGTTTTTATAAAAATAGTTTTCGTCGTTAAATTTGCAAAAATCATATCTCCTTCGTTATAAGCTCGTTTTAATCCGTTCTTTCGCCTAAAGTTTCGTTTTTGAAAGTATTTTCTAAATCTTTGGTAAAAAATTAGTCATCAACCACTGATTTTCCCACGAAATAAAAATAGGGACAGTAGGTATTTCTAATGTTTCAAAAATCGTTTCTAGGGTTCTAATCTAGTTCCATCTTCATTCAAACCACTTTCAATCACCACAAAACTAATCTAATCCTACCATACACCTTCTTAGGGTGTCACGGGTTCCTAAACATCACAACCAAGTAGATCTAACAAGGATCTAACCAAAAATCACTTCTAGGGCTTGTAAGTTCCAAAAGTTTGTAAAAATATAGTGGTATAACTATTTTGTGCATGGATCAAAGCATGAAAGCTATAAGATATAAGTAAATACTTGATGAAAACATAAAAATTAACTTGGTAACTTACTTTGAAAGGTGGTGTGATTAGATGATAAAAACCTAACAATCCTTGAGTTTTTATCTCAAAACTCTAACAAGGACTACTATAAGAATAAGATTACAATATGATCTTTGAAAAATGATGTTTTCTTCCTTCTTGATTACCCTAGGCCGAGCACCCTTGAGAGAAAAGAGAGAAAAGATTTTCTTGAGCTAGTTGTAAATGAGATGAAAAAGGTAAAGTATAGTTTTATGTATTATTGGTATTATTATTATTTTATAAAAAGTTAGTATATGCATTAATGAAACTTGAGTGAGTTAGTAGATTTTGTAAGTGATTGGCAAGGGGAGGGGAGGGGGGGGGGGCGGCAAATCAAAGGGGGGGGGGATGAATGTGTAGACTTTTGATGTATTATGTATTATTATGTGTTATTTTGTAGTTTTAAAGTGTACCGGGTACCGGGTTAACTAAAAATAAATTTTAACGGAGTTAACCGGGATAAAATAAAGTTATAAAAATTATAAAAATAGGTTGGGTAAAATTATTAAGTGTTTAGATAATTATCGTTTAATTTCTACGAAAACCGTCGAAATTTTAGTAAACTTAAGTTAATAATTAAAATAAATATCCAAAATACCGGGTAAATTAATATTACAATTTTTATATTATAAAAATGAATATAAAAATATATTGGGATCATAGTTGGGAGTGTTGGACATGTTAGTCACATTTATAGTTCGCGTATTAGTGTTTATTTAAAATAAACATACGTAAATCGTTAATTGTACCAAAAGTATTAATTTAATTATCCTACGAGTGGAATAGTATGCAAGTGCCCTAATGATGATATGCAGACTAATTCTAGTCCGTATGAAATGTCCCTGATAATAATGCATGAATTCGCTCCTAAACCAATACGGTTACGCGAATTTGAACACTCGTAAACTAAATTTACGATGACATGAGTAATGCACGTGAATAGTGGTTTTCTCTCGGAAATGAATAGTGTCAAGTGAATAGTAAAATTTCTGAATGTGTCTCGGAATGTCAAATTGACCTAAAAACCGATGAATAGTAAAACGATGAATAGTGATCAATGAATAGTAATTTGTGAATAGTAGAATGTCGAAGTTTGGAAAAATGACCTGAAATTGTGGGTTGTGACAGGAGCTGCCTTGGACCCCCGGCTAGCCCGCTTTATAAAAATCAAGCTAGGGCTAACCAAGGCACTCGTGGTGCCTCAGACTTCCTCTTTCAATGGTTTGATCCTTACCCCCTGCATGCCCAGAGGTTCTTTTTTACCTCTGCTAATGCTATCTTATTCCTCATTTGTTGGAGTAGCAGAAAATGACCCAATAAACCAAGACTCACAAGCACCCCGTAAAATTTGATTATTTGACTTTTTATAATAAAAAATTCAAAATTGGTTTCACCATATTTCTTACCCGTATTTGTTATAAGTCCACAGTCCACATTTACGAGGCAAAGATTCAGAGGAACCTTACGTACCTTATTGCAATTGCTAATTCACAACCACAAGCATCCGCTGTTCATTTCATGTTTGTAAAAATACATTAAATATTGGAACAAAACTAACACTTATATATGCGCATGCAACTCATCAAAAGGGGAAAAAAATTCCAATTGCCTAAATGATAAATCCTAAAAAATTCATTTACTTATATAGAAAAAATAAAAATATGACTATTATGCAAAAATATAAAATGTGCCTACAATTATTTACCACCCTTCTTTCGCTATAGAAAAATATGTAAACGATATAAATAAGTCATGCCCGCCCATCGGGCGGGCTTTGAAGTCTAGTGTATATATATATATATATATATATATATATATATATATATATATATATATATATATATATATATATATATATATATATATATATATAATGAAGGTCGCCCTTACTGGGGCACCCAATCGCCTGAAGGTTGCTGGAAAGAGAAAACTGACGTGACAGAGAAAATGGGAAAAAATTTATTGCCCTTACTTGAGGCAGCCTTAGCAAACACTTCAAAAATAATAATAATAATAATAATAATAATAATAATAATAATAATAATAATTAAAAAAAATCAAGCTGATTTGCTAGTATTTTTCAATTGTTCCAAATCAAAGGATTGTTCTTGTAGCGGTGTACTCGCATTAAATTCAAGAACAAACTAAGTGTCTATTAATGTGCAGTTGAATTGAATCTTAACATTATTTGTCAATCAAGTGTTTTGATTAACTAGTCAGTTTTTATCAAGATTCAAAATGTGTTGTGACATATCATGTTCCAAAAAAAAAAAATCTAAAAACATAGCAAAAAAGAATTTAAAGTTCAACAATATAACAAGAATGCATTGTTTATTGACAAAATATTGGTTAAAGTTATGTAAAAGGATGTGATATCAATAAAGATAAAAAAAAATCTCTTAAATATACTATTTATAAAAAGTAAATTGTCAAAAAGTCAAGAAGTGAAAAGTAAAAAAATTGAAATTAAGATATTAACTAAATTACTCTTTGTTAATTTATCTTTGGCAACTTAGAAACTGTCTTAATAAAACTAAACTATCTTTGGAAACAATAATTACATTGCAACAAGCTTCCACTGCTCCTTTTATTTTATTTATTTCACTTTGCTCCATGGTTTGAAACTCGAAAGTAATTATTTACTGTTTTATGTATTAGTTTTAACATTACTATAGAATAAGTTTGAATGTGTGAAACGGCTGAAGCCGACAATAAAATGAACTTAAGTATACTTCTTTAATCTCTACCATGAGTGGGTAACTAAATTTAGTAATCTATATCTATATCTATACTACATATAAAAGAAAAATTGTCAATCTTGAAAAGTGAAAATCTTGAAAAATCTTATTAAAGGAAATTATGATATATAATTAATACTCTTATTAAAACACCTCATTACTTAAAAGTACAATAATTTATTCACATTGTACAACCAATTAAAAACATATCTACCTAATTAAATATAACCAATTAATACAAATCACAAACCGGGTTAACCCGGGACGCTTCAAACCAGACGGGTTGAACCGGTTTAATTTGACCCGTTTTCGACCCAACCTAGCAAGTTGACCCGGTTTAAATCGACCAATTTTTTGACCCGAACGGTTCACCCGGTTGAACCACCCGGGTCGAACTGGGTTTCAAGACATTATGTTTAATTCCTAAATATTTAAACTTTTATTATTTTTCATTTATAACCTATAAACTTTTTTGGATGAATAAACTATTTGTCGCTATAAAGAATGTATGGTCAAATCCTGAAAAGTGAAATCTTGAACGTCAAATGTGAGAGAAATGCATAGTATAAACACCTCATAACTTTAAAGTACAATAATTTATTTACATTATACAACCAATTAAAAGCATATATATCAAATTAAAAACAACCAATTAAAACACCCCTTACTAAAAATACAATAAAATTTTCACAATGTACAATTTAAACAAGCTACAACATAATCTAAATATAAAATAATTAACACACTAACTAATGTTATTATACACATTATACAAATTAATAAAACACACAAAGCTTCATACAAGCTAACAAGTTGATGGTACACATAGTTTTGAAAACTGGACCGGACCAACAGGTTCAACCAGGAACCGGTGTCGCCACCGGTTCGTCTAACTAATAAAAGCCATACGAAAACATATATTTCAAAATGAAACTATTAATACACATCGAAACCGGGTTGACCTGGGACGCTTCAAACCCGGCGGGTTGACCTGGTTTAATTTGACCCATTTTCGACCCAACCTGTCGGGTTCACTCGATTTAAATCGACCCATTTTTCGTTCAGAACGAGTCAAACCGGGTTTCAAAACATTATGTTTAATCTCTAAATCTTCAAACTTTTATTATTTTTCGTTTATAACCCATAAACTTTTTTTTATCACTAAATGATTTGTCGCTATAAAATCCCGTTGCTATGCACGGGTACTCGTCTAGTTATTTATAAAGCATTTACATCATTTTCTTTAGGAAAAATCACTTTTTCTTGAAAGTGAAAAAGTGAAAACTAAAAATGCAAGGCTGGACACAAAAACTATTGAAGGAAACAAGGTTGTATCCCAATGTGTTAATACAAACTTTTAAATGAAATTTCAAATAGTTTCCATAATATGCATGATATTAAAAGCATTTATATGTACAAAAAATTAAATGATACTTGATTAGTTTATTTAAATGAAAATATTACTAAACAAAAATATTATTATTTTTCTTAGATAATAGTTGATCACTTTACTTTTGATTTATGGACATATCAATGGGTTATGCACATGTTATATAAAAAGAGTCATATGCATATTGGAGGTTTCGAAAATAACTAGACGAGTACCCATGCATAACAACAGGTTTTCTAGCAGCAAACAACTATAGTAACACAAAACGTTACACAAAACACTTAACCAAAACATCACTATAACTATATGCCGTTATAAATCCCGTTGCTATGCATGGGTACTCGTCTAGTTAAGATTAAAAACTCAAAACTTTCCACCAAGATTAATCTCACTTTCAACCGGTACTCTCAAATTTGTATCAAAGTAAAGAGAAATGATACAACCACAAAATAACTTCCACAAAAACTTTTACAAAATGATGTGTCATTTCGTGATTGGTTTAATTAGAGAGAAAAGAGAGAAAGTATATAAAAATACACCAATCACAAAATGACAACTCATTTTGTAAGAGTTTTTGTGGAAATTATTTTGTGGTTCTATCATTTCTCCAAAGTAAAATCTATACACGTATTTATTAGTACACAACTACACATAATTTCTTGCCTTAAATAGTTGAACTTATATTTTGTGTTGATTGTTATTTCATTTTGCTAACGTGATAGAGCCTTAACAAAATTTGAAAGTTCCCCATTTGGTTGGCCTTCTTAGTTAACCAAGTATAGGACAACGTCAGCCCAACTTCTTCCAGCCCAATTCGCAAACAATATAGAAAACAACGCTCCCAATTCCCAAATATGTGTATGCCTGTATGGTATGATTCGATCATGGCACTTGTTACATTGTGTGCTGTGTACTAACAAAATGTTATATCTTTGAAAATCCCAGTTAAGAAATTAGTTGAGATTAATAATTCTCAACCTGGAAATAAAGTTGATGTATTAATTTTGTATATGTTTGTTTTTTAGTTATACGAGGCACCATGGCCCGTGCAATGCACGGGCTTTGTTCACCGTAAAGAATCATTGGTCTTGCAAGGGTTATGTGCATTTTGCTATTATGCTTAGTTTTGAACGCGGGTACTCGACTGAATAAACGAAGTTTGTTTAAGTAAGTTTCTGTGAATAGAATTGTTTCAAGAAAAAGGTATCATATACATGAGTGACTTTCATCATCGTAACGCAAAACATGTTATTTCAAACACATAGTTTATACTACACACAACTTAATCCTTTTTCTTTTGTCTCTTACACCAAAACTGATGTACCAGCTTCGAGTCTTGTCTTCCATCGTTAATGACAGCGTCGTTATATCTCCAAGTGGTATCGGTTGATATAGACATCCTCTAAATAAAGTCGTAACAAAGTATTAAAAAGTTGATATATTTATAGAAGATTGTCTTATTATTAATTCTATTGATATAGGTTGTAAAGATATTGGATTGTTATTGAGGGTACAATGGTCTATGATATCAAATTAGTTACGTAATAAATGAATGAATAAGTAATTTCTCAAAACAAACACCCGCTTGTATTTTTCTTTATCACTTTCAATTGATTTTTTTTCCTTCTCCCTCTCAACCTCAAATCAACAGCCAACGCATTCGTAAAATTTTCACCAAATTAAGCAAATGCATTAGATGAACAAAGAATATAGTCTTAATTCAAGGTCTAAAGTTTGACAGACATAATTATATTTATAATTCAATTTGTATATTATCTGTTTACTTACAATTTTCGTTTCAGTGGTTCAATGGCATTGGATGGAGTAGCAATGGTTGGACCTGTCTTCAATCTACATGGTATTTTATAATCAGTATTTTCTTTATAATAATGTAGAAATAAAGTTGTCAAGTGACATGAGCTAAGTTACATCCCTATTTAATAAAGAATATGTTTATTTAAGACTTTTAATATAAATAAGTTATTTTCCTTTTTTTTTTTTTTTTTTTGCCAATAGAAGATAACTGCAATTATGTTGATTGCAAACGCTAAAAAAGCCAACGTATAACCAAAGATGAATTATGATGGTGCAAAACATTGTTACTTGGAAGTTGACCACTCCTATTTCTAGTTCTTACATTGGTACATGCAGTACTTCTTGTGGCTGTTACATGTAGTATAGTACCAACCATTTCTAGTTCTTACATTGGTAATTTCCAGTTTGCATTTGAAAGTCACAGACTAAAGGATTAATATGTGAGAAAACAGTAGAGTAACTTGTTTATTGTATAGTTAATACGCGTCATTCTAGAACATTATTACATATTTTCTCCTTTCCGGTGCCCATTGCAATAGCTCTTCAATTGTTCTATCCCTTGCTTCAAATTGCATCGCAGGCGAGTCCTCTTCTAGCACAGCCACATCACTACAAATAATAATCATGTTATTATTGATTTCAAGTATTGGAAGCCATTCATAAAGTTTACGGATTTGATCACCTTTTTTTAGTTTTAAATTATTTTAGCACAGGTATTTCTTTATCGTCGAAAATAAGTGTTGATGGAGAGCTCGAGAGGCCTACCTTGTCTGGAAGAAGTGTTAGTGAAATGTTATATTTCTAACATACAAAACCGTATAGCAAATTTCTACAATCAATAATATATATGTATAATATGATTACTGTTGTAGTATTTGGCATTCATCGAAGTCAGCACGATGGCGTAGTTAGCTGCCATGTCTTTGGGATTTCTTTTATAGCCGGGCATCCCCCAATTTCCCCCACAACGTCACTTTGATTTTGTTGCCCCTATGTAAATAAACCATGATTAACATCAGTTTGAAGGTAACGTTGGACATGTCAAGAGTCGCACTAAAAAGATTCGGCTAGCAATGCATATAAATATATAATGATAGGAGGCAACATTACCGTTCGTTTGCGAGAATAAAATGAAGGGTCTTTGAGCCTGTCCTTTGTTGCATGAGGTTCCCGACACTCGTAACATAACCAATGACATCTCGAGGCAAGTTTTATTTTGTGTCAGTTAGTACTTAATTGCAATGTAATTTGTATATTAGATAGACAAAAGTATATTACCGACAAAGTATTTGTTGTTTGTAGGTTTGAGATTTTCGAGTTCAACGAACTGGAAAGGGTATCTTACGAAATTATAAGAGTTGCAGGCAACTTTGGTCACCGAAGTTGATCCATTCAACTCAATCATGTGAGTGTCATTCTTCAAGATCTGGTACTCCTCTTTGTTTGGTTCCACGCAAAAATCTTGAATCAAGTTAATGCAACCTTTATGTAACCTATTGATGAAACGATGTGATATATTGTTTTTGGTTGTGCAATGCATTACATTCCCCTTGCATAAACAACATGTAATAATTTATGTATTGTTACACATCACAAATGTGCAATATAAGATAAAGTAGAACCTTTTCATCTGAAACTATTAAGTCGGTGCTGAGGTATATTTCCCTTGAACGTTGCTTATGTCCCACTTGAGACAAACCATAACCTTGATTGGAGCATCAACATTTCCTTTCAATTGGTCAAGAAAAGTGTGATTTGCAGCCATATTGAGTTGTGATTTTGCTTCAAATGGGGGTGGGTGTGCTTCATATGAGAGTGATATTTATAATGTCTTATTTAGTGTGTTTGTCACATGATACGTTTATTTCAACGATTTAATTGCTAAGGCCTAATTTATTTTAATCAATAGGTTTTAATAGAAACCAACGTAAGGAAACTCAAAGAGTTGATCATTATATGAAATTATAGCAAAAGTTAATGTGTGGAAGTTATAACAATAAGGGGAGATGAGATCATTATGTAATTGTAAAGTAACGTCAATTATGCAGGCACCTTAACCTTTGATCACTTACAAATTATTGCATTTAATCAACTTTAGGATCAAGTCATTACTCACTTCAAACTCAACTTAATTCTTCCATGGCCTTTCGTTTGTAAAACTATTCAATAACTTTAAGAACTCTTAAAAGCTTTCAAAATAAGCTTAATATTAGCTTAAACTACATATTTGAGTTACTTAGCTTATGACATTAATGCTCGCATTCAATAGGGAACTCAATTTTATATATATATATATAGATTGTTTAAAAGGTTTGAGCTATGTTTGATAGAAGTTTGAAAGCTGAAAGACTAGAGTTGCCAAAGCTGGAAAGATCAAAGAGTTGGACTATAATTTTCACTGGTTTCTATATATATAATACTGAATTGAATTTACATAGTGGTGGAAGGCAAGCGAGCAACAAGCTGCGCCGCTAGCCCATTTTGAATTGCAAAACTAATCCTCTTAAAAACGACATTTGTGGATCTAGGTGTTACAACATTACTATGCATAGCACGTTGAACTCTGTTGAGTAGCTCTGTTGGACAATAAAGACTCTCATCAAGCTAGGTTTTCTCATAATCTCTCATCTGATTTATACACAGTCTCTCTCTATCTCTTTCTCTCTCTCTCTCTCCATCTCTCTCTCCCCCTTTCTCCCATCTCTCTCTCTCTCTCTCTCTCTCTCTCTCTCTCTCTCTCTCTCTCTCTCTCTCTCTCTCTCTCTCTTTGATATCAACTAAAACCCTGTTATTGTGATCTTCATTGTTCTGAGTGAGTTATTAGTTTTGAGTGTATTGTAGTAGAACTATTGATAAGATAGTCAATAGTCTTTTACATGATTAGCAGTGGCAAGGATTGTGGTGTTCTTGTGATTCAGTTTATGATTCTGATTAAGATCAGTTTATTGTTGATCTTGTAGGTTGATTTTTGGTTGATAATAAAAGATTTATCTTGAAGACTTGTTTTCTGGTTTGTACCCTTCTTGTATGGCAAACATTATAATAAAGTCAGCATGCTTTTCGGGAAGTATGGATGCGTGAATATTATTGCTTCAAATCAAGGAACGAACTACGGAGTAACTATTTAGCACTGCAGTATTTATAAACATGTCAAGATGGAACCGGACACGTTTCAAGTTGTTATACATTCATGCTATCAGTTTACTCGCGCAAACAATTTTCTAAATACCTATGCGTACGATGCCGAGACCCTACACATAGTGGTTTCATCAAAACCGAATGCGGAAAACAACTAAATAAATTACAACCTTTATCCAAATAGATTGAACAAAAAACACTAGCATTAGCTTATGTTGATCTAGTTGATTATCTTCAAAGTTGATAACCTTCTGTGAGATCTATTTTGCGATTTTCATACACATATCCTTGAGGCCAAAAGGAGTGTGCCATGAATCAAAGACATGACGACCAAATTCCTAAATTTTCTTGCATGGTATGTTTTCGCATGTTAACTATGAGAACTTTTGAAGTCCTTCCTGCAAAGTCTACAGAAGGGTTAGCAACATTTGATGTGGTCGAGCATTAATCAAGGACAAGTATGTGATATCACATATATGTGAGATCAAACAATATTGACATGAGGTTAAAAACATTAACAACTTACAACACCATTTAACTTTGGTTCGAAGTGTTATTTTTGTAAAAAGACGGAATTCTCTAAATGCACTCGATCAGGGACGGATCTAGCTTATACACAAGGTAATGCACGTGCATAACCTGTGTAAATTTGTAGTAGGTGAATCATTTAAATGTAGGTTGAACTTTTGATTAGCCCAAATTATGATGTGAGCTTTTGATATTGTACTTTGAGCCCACCTATTTTAGTCCCCGAAAGGCCCAACACTCAAAATTGAAACTTGCACATATTATTTTACAGTCAATTTGTTTTCATTTTCACTTAATTATGTTTACATTGAGCTCAATTAATGTTCACATATTAGGGTTTCATTTACAGTAAAGAACTATGATTAAAACTTACGAATTTAACATTAACGTTATTGCAAATATGAGATGAGCCTTGCTTTAGATCTTATCCAAACAACGCCAAAGCAACATGATTTAAGTTAAATGCTCTAAACCAACCAAATGATATAAGCTCGAATAACCCAAACTTGACAAAGCAGATCAACTTAATATCTAGGGGAAAAAAACGAAATAACCATATCTTACCCAAATCCCGAAAAACCCAACATGAATAATCAAAATTATTAATAACTTGTTAAAAATGTGCATACCCTACCCCGGAATCTTAGATCTGCCTACCTCGATCATTTTTTGTAAAAATCGAATTTTTGTTAATTTTTCCTTACATTTTGGTTATAAAAAATTGTGACAACAATCACTTTTAGTCATGGTTTCGTCAATAAAATACCGTACTAGAAAACATATAAACCAAATACAAGTTTATGTGTCTATTTTAGTTAAACTTCATAAAGTACAGGGGGTGTTATGTAATTTCACCAAACAAAAACTATAAATACCCAATTTTTATACCAGAAACACAGCTTCCAAAAAAATTTTCTTCAGAGGTAAAAACAAAAAATTAAAATTGATTTTGCACATTAAAAAAATGATATTGTTAATTGATTTTGTCATATTATCATGTTATTAGCTTTATAAAATGTTGTATTGATGTTTCTGAGTGCTTAGCTCCTTTTATTTTACCAAGTTTTGTTCTTAGGCATATATTTCGATTTTAAAGCTTTAACTATCCATGTATATGTGATAGGTGAGGTGTTTGCAAATTCAAAAGAGTGATGGAACGACTTGGAGAGGATGAGATCTTCTCCATTTTTGAACGAATTACCGACACAGAGAATAAAGAAGCATTTGCTAAAGTTTGCAAGAAATTCTTGAAAGTTGCATGTTTTCACCTTTGTTGGTTACGAAATACGTTTCCTGGTCTACTATTTGATATGCTAATTGCATGCCCAAGAATGTTATCATTTGAATGTTTCAGAACACTTTCGAATAACCACATGAAACTGATTGCCGAGTCATGCCCAATATTAAGTACCTAAATCTTTCATACTATAATCATGAGGTGGGTAAGTTGGAATTTGATGATGTTGGCTTGTGTGCAATCGCGGATGCTTGTGTAAATTTTGTTGATGTGGATTTATATGGGAGGTCAGGTGTTAAGGAGAAAGGAATTGGCTCCCTTGTTAGATCATGCAAGAATTTACGATTCTTATGTTTGGAAAATTGTGCGAATGTTACTGACAGATCAGTGAAGGTTATTGCAGAAGCAACTTGTTTAAAACGATTATACTTGGCATAGTGTTTTTTGATTACTAATGTGGGTTTGGGGTATTTGGCGAATGGGGATTTGAAGTTTTATTTGAAGACACTTCTTTTATGTAAATGTGACACGTACATGACTACCGATAATGGTATTATCCACTTGAAGAAATTGGTCAGTCTAACAACACTAGATTTGTCTGAGTGTGATAATGCCACCGATTATGGGGTTGTGGCCCCATGTGAGCTCCCAAACATTAAGGAATTAGAATTAAATTATTTGTTCAATATAACGGACATTTCATAGCTTGAAATTTCTCGCAAGAGTTTGAATCTTTTGTTGATAAGTTTAAACGGTTGCAACAGAATTACCAGTGTTGGTTTACATGCTTTTTCTGGTCACCAATGCCTAGTGAGAATTTTGTTGCACTTGTGTTACAATATTTCATGGAAAGATGTTAAGTCAGTTGCTTTGACCTGTCCAAGTTTGAGGCTTCTTCATCTCAGTAGCACATTAAAGAAGCAGATGTCAAGGCCAGATTATGAATATATTATTGGCAATCGCTTTACTATTTCTTGGGAATGATCTTTTTTGTCATTACCAATTTTATTAGGGATTTTATATGATTTTGCTAAACTTGTAAGCACTCACAGGTTAGTTACTGATTTTGCTTCTTTGACATTGTTTCTCTTGATGCTGCTTCCTATAATTCGTGTTTCTTTTTACGTATAGAAACAGAATGATAATGAAGCATCGTCACCCTCGTTTTGTTTCAAATTGGAGAAGAAGAACAAGAAGAAAATAAAGAACAGACGTATGAGGCAGAGAAATAAAGCAGTCGTTCGGTTTATTTTTGTCTAGTTTGTTATAATCTGTTAAGGTTTGTTTGGTCCATTTATGACATTTTGTTGTAGTAGAAACTAGTGAGCAATCACAATTTTTGGGTAAGAACTATGTTAACAGGCACACATCTGATGAGGCGAAAAATGATCCGTTTTTAGGGGGTCATTTAAGCCCGGAATTGAATTTATTTGATCAAATATTGCCCTAAATCGTTCCTTTTGTGATTTTAGGTACTTTGGGAGTGAAATCTGGAAAAGGAAGCAATTCGGACGTTTTTGGAGCATAAAAGTGAAGAAAACGCCAAAGACTTAATTTTCCATACTGGGAACAGTGTGTGACGGCGTCAAGAAGACTTTCCTGACAGCGTCAAGAGTAAATACCATGACGACCCAGTACAGAAATGAAGGCGTCAAAAGTAGAGCGTCAAGAGTTAAAAGTGTGACGGCCTGCAAAAATGGACAACATGACGGCGTCAGATGTAGATCAAGGCAGTTCGAGGATTATTTTGGCGGCGAGATGACGGTGTCACCCATTTGTTCTTGACGCCGTCAGCCTCTAATATCTATATATAGTTTTCTAATTTTCATTCAATAGAGAGGAACAAGTTTGGAGAAACCCTAAGGCCGAACCATATACGAATTTTACAGCTTTTCAAGGGTTTTCAACCCTTGAATCCTTACATGTGTTATTAAGATAAGTCTTTTCTTAATTCAATCAATATGTCTATGTGTTGGTTGTCTATATCTTGTGCTTGTCTTGATTCCACCATGCTAGGCTAGATTTATCTTATGTTTTCTTAGATCTAATGAAACCTAGATGTTGATTATGTGTTGATTACTTGTTTATGGTTGTATTGGATGAATGATTTCAATGTTAGACTTAAGAAAACTGGCAGATCTCCAAATGGTAACATGCTCGAACGTCTTAGGAAACATGAACCGATGTGTATTAGGTTTTATTGGTTGTATTTAATGCATGAGTAAATTCTAATGATCCCATGTTAGGAGCTTCTTGCAGGCTCGACATAGGAGTGAAGTAGACACTCATAGGATTGGGGAAGTAAGTACGCCACCCCATGAATGGTATTAAAGAATACAATCCGTCATCCACGCAACTATAACAAGTAATTAACGTGTAAAAGATATCTAGGGAGTAGTGAAATCTAAGTAAACACATTTCTCCCACTTATTGCTCACAACCTTAGTTTAATATAGTTTATTTTCATTTTTAGTATTTTATTTTGATTGCATCTTAGTATTGGGTTAGTTGACTAGCAACTAATTCCGCCCCAAATTCTTCAAAACCCGAGATTTTAATTTGCTTTCTAAAAAATATAAAAATACAAAAAGAATCATCCCTCATCTCTAGAACTAGTATTTAGGTTTTCTAATCCTAGCGACACTATTCCTAGCTGAACGATCAATCCCCCGGTACTTGTCACTATACTATACTACAACGATCAGGTACACTGCCTGGTGGGGGTTGTAAGCTTCTCAAGATCCCTTGAGAGGTAAAGCCTGGTGCGATTCCTACGTATCAAGTTTTTGGCGCCGCAGCCCGGGGAATAGTTATTGTCTAGGTTAGAATCTCTTTTTATTAGGTCTACTTGCTAGATTCCTTTCATACTTACATCACCCATTTATGATCGATCACAAGACACATTATGGGTTTAAACCGGGTTTATTAGGTCAAGATGGATTCCCAACTAGGAGTCTCTTGAAGTTGATAGAAAATGATCCCTTTCTAGGAGAAAATCATAATACACCCATTAACCCGATTGAATTTGGTAAGGTTATGATGATAGGAGCACACCCTTTTGAGTATATAATTCATCCACCACTCTTTCCTCGCATGGCATATTTCCACCATAAGGGTGTGTATCGCTACTTTCACTCGAACTTAATCCTAAGTGTAGGAAAAACTTCCCCTATTTCTGTTAAATAAGTGTAGAGTCAGGCCCGTGACTCGAACAAAAACAAGCGCTTCTTGGGAGGCAACCCAAGCCCCTTTTTATTTGTTTGATTGTTTGTTTGTTTGATTGTTATTTGCTTCCGTATGCATGCTTTATTTTTATTGTTGGTAGATCATGTTTCAAAACTAAAATAGTGAAAATACTTTACTTTGTTGTTTAGCCTAGTCTTAACTTCATCCAAAGGTATTTTTGCAAAAGATAAGTGTAAGGGGAAACCCCAAATATGTTTTTAAGAAACAAAACCGATCATGATTCTCCACAATATTAAGTGAACATGTATATTCGTATTTGTTAGAGTCAAATGCTTGTATCGAGTCATAATGAAGTTTTACAGGATTTTCCAGGAAGTAGGACCAAGTTTTTCCAGAAATTTTCCGGAAACTTAACACAAGAATTTCTGCAGGTCACTTCTGACGGCGTCATGAGCTTGCTCTTGACGGCGTCACATGTAAAAAATCTGAAAATTTTACCAGTTTTGTTTTTCTAACGGAGTTTTAAAGTTTTTGTTGAATTATTAAGTTTTATAATCTCCTGGAAATCTGCAAACTTCATTCCACAAGCATTATATCTTATTTTGTTTTCTAGGATTTAGTAACTTATGTAGATTGTCGCCGATTTTATGCGAGGTTGCTTTAGCTGTTTTCTCAGGACTTACAGGTTATGTATGACAAGAACATGATTTATTTTTCTGGAATGGAAGCTTTGATTGTTCATTTTCTTGGAGGAAGATCTAACTTGGCCACCTTATTATCCATACCGAGCGAATCAGGGGAGTATTTGATTTCATTCTTTTTACTTTTTCACTTTTATATTCTTTACTTGAACATTGGGGACAATGTTCATCTTAAGTGTAAGGGGAGGGTAAAATGATGATACCTTACAAATACACTTTCGCTTGATGATGAGGCGAAAAATGATCCGTTTTTAGGGGGTCATTTAAGCCCGAATTCGAATTTATTTGATCAAATATTGCCCTAAATCGTTCCTTTTGTAATTTTAGGTACTTTGGGAGTGAAATCTGGAAAAGGAAGCAATTCGGACGTTTTTGGAGCATAAAAGTGAAGAAAACGCCAAAATCTTAATTTTCCATGCTGGGAACAGTGCATGACGGCGTCAAGAGGAGTTTCTTGACGGCGTCAAGAGTAAAAGTCCGTGACGACCCAGAAGAGTTTTGACGGCGTCACGTAGGAAGGGCGTCAAGAGTAAAAGAGTCATAACGGCCTGGAAGTGTATAAGTCTTGACGGCGTTAGAAGTAGATCTAGGCAGTCCGAGGAATGTTTTGGCGGCGAGGTGACGGCGTCACCTATTTGGTCTTGACGCCGTCAGACCCATTTTTCTATATATAGTTTTCTAATTTTTCACATTTAAAAGAGAGAAGTTTTGGGAGAAACCCTAAGTACGATTTTGGTGTAACTTTACAGGTTTTTCAAGGGTTCCAACCCCTTGATACCTTGCATGATTAATCAAGATAAGTGTTCTTCTAATTCAATCAATATGTCTATGTGTTGGTTGTCTATATCATGTTCTTGTCTTAATTCTATCATGCTAGGCTAGATCTCTTTTGTGTTTGCTTAGATCTAATGAAACCTAGATATTGATTATGTGTTGATTACTTGTCTATTCTTGTCTTGGATGAATGATTTATATGTTAGGCTTAAGAAAACTGGCAGATCTCCAATTGGTAACATGCTTGAACGTCTTAAGAAACATGAACCAACGCGCACTAGGTCTTTATTAGTTGTATTTAATGCATGAGCCACTGTTTACAATCCCTATAGTTGTGCTGGGCATGGTGTAGGAGGAGATAAGAGCTCATAGAATTGGGGAGTTATGTGTGCCACCCCATGAATGGTATTAAGGAATACAATCCATCATCCATGCAATTATAACAAGTAATTAACATGTAAAAGATATCTAGGGAGTAGTGAAATCTAAGTAAACACATTTTCTCCAATTACTGCTCACAACCTTAGTATAAATTAGTTTAATTTCATTTCTAGTATTTTATTTTGATTGCATCTTAGTATTGGGTTAGTTGAATAGCAACTAATTCCGCCCACTCTTCCAAAACCCGAGATTTTTACTTGCTTTCTAAAAAATATAAAAATACAAAAATAATCATCTCTCACCTTTAGAACTAGTATTTAGGCTTTCTAATCCTAGCGACACTATACTATACTACAACGATCAGGTACACTGCCTGGTGGGGGTTGTAAGCTTCTCGAGATCCCTCGAGAGGTAAAGCCTGTTGCGATTCCCACGCATCAAGTTTTTGGCGCCGCTGCCGGGGAATATTTATTATCTAGGTTAGAATTTCTTTTTATTAGGTCTACTTGCCAGATTCCTTTCTAGTAAGATTTTATTTTTTATTTTTAGGTCTTCTTTAGTCTATCTCATTTCTTCGTGCCTTTGTTCGTAACTCTTCACCACTTGCCATCATGGCAAATGACGAATCCCTTAACCTTAGGATCACTAGGAGTCGTAGTTCCACTCGAAACCTTGTCTTGCCTTATGCGGAACCCGAAAGGGAACTGCATAGCTTGAGACAATATCACTCAACTTCTGAACCATCTAGCGTTGCCATCGATTTTGATGCACCTCTTTCTGAAGAAAATTCAGAAAACCATATCACAACCCCTAGCTCCCAACCCAACGATGACACTAGTACTCCCACAACCCCCATTCCTAAGCGTTTCAAGGACTACTCCTCCCCAACATCTCGTGGCTTCTCAAACGCCATTGTCTACCCAAACGAACACACCAACGAGGTCTTGCATGCAAACGATGTTTGGCTTGTCAAAAGTGTGTGTAAGTTTCGCGGACTAGACGAGGAAAATCCAATCCAACACATCAAGGACTTCCTGAAAATAGTAGACACCATCCATACGGATGGGGCTACTAGAAACACATCCCGATTGCGATTTTTTCCTTTCACCTTATATGAAAAAGCCCAAGAATGGTTTGACAAACTCCCTTCCGAATCTATTTTCACATGGGAGCAACTCATATCCAAGTTCTATGAGAAGTTCTTTCCACCTGGAAAAACCTCAGCATTTAGAGATAGGATCCTCCGTTTCCGGAAGGGGAAGGATGAACCCTTCCATAAATCGTGGACTAGATTCAAAGATTTAATAAGACAAGTTCCCCATCATGGCATTGAGCTTTGGCTCTTGGTCCAAATCTTCTACGATAATATCTCCTCTAAAGACCGAAACGGAATTAACCAATCTAGAAAAGGAAGATTGGCCAATCTTAGTGCCGAGGAAGGATGGGATATGATTGAAGAATATGCTCAGGACCAGGATGACACTTGGGATGAAACTGAGTCGACTGTTAGCATTTCTGAAATCACCTCGGATCGGTTGAGAAAAATTCACAAGAGAGTGGAATTCCTATCTGGATCGCAATTACCTAAACAGCTGCCAAATCCTTACTTGATCTGCGATTACTGTGGGGGCCCGCATGAGGTGGAAGAATGTGAAGGAGCAACCACAACTGAACATGCATGCTTGTCAGGAGGGGACATTTATGTTGATCCCTCCTTTTTGCCTTTTTACCAAAATGACGATTACACCCTTTGGGGAAATCTGGTAAAGAAAAGAGAAGGGGAGGAAGGCCCTGAATTCAAAATCAGGAGCAATTTCGAAGATGACCTTGGTCACTTCACTCAAGAAAAAGACTTGCAAATAAAAGGCCTTAATGAGCTTTTCGACGAGCAGCAGGAGGGTATTGGAGAATTTTTCAACAAGCTTAACTCAGCCCTAGATAATCTTCAAACACCATTAGTAAAAAAAAAAAAAAAAAAAAAAAGACCCCATGCTCGCGATAACTACACGAGCTGGAACGACAACCAAGGACCCTCCTTACCCAAACTCGTCTCCCATCACCCTCGATCCAGACAAACCTGGGGAGGAGGAGGAGGATGTCGGCGTTGGCACCCCAGACCAACCACCCGTGACGACCCCTTCCCCATCGGCCCTGCCTAACCAACCTGTGAGAATCCCATTCCCGTCCCGATTAAGGAACCAGAAAACTGAGAATGATAACAAGAGGTTCTTGTCATACCTAAAAGACTCCGTTGTCACCATACCTCTCCTTGATGCTTGCTATCACATGCCAAAGTATAGCACATACTTCAAAAAGCTACTCGCTAACAGGAAGAAACTCGAGGGTCTTGTGACCCTGGGGGAAGAATGCTCAGTGGTGACCCATCGAGGGCTACCAAAGAAGGTAGACGATCCGGGCAGCTTCACCCTGCCTTGCTCCATAGGACCTCTATCAATCAAGAATGCTCTTGCTGATCTAGGAGCAAGTATAAATCTCATGCCCCACTCTATGTTCCGTAGACTAGGATACTCTGGATTGAAGCCTACCCGTATGAACATCCAACTAGCCGATAGATCGGTCAAGTACCCCGTAGGGATATGCGAGAATGAGCTAGTCAAAGTTGGGAAATTCAAATTCCCGGTTGACTTCGTAATCCTGGATATGGAGGAGGATGACTTGGTACCCATCATCTTAGGTAGACCATTTCTTGCTACCGCTCGTGCTGTCATCGATGTCTACGATGGCAAATTAACATTACGAGTGGGAGACGATAGCACAACCTTCGACATTAAGGACTCTATGGACCTCTCCCTTGAAGTAGCCAACCGGCTCTATTTTATCGGGGAAGTAGATGAACTCACAGATGTCATTGATAGTTGTGTCGATGAACGGATCGATGAAGGCTGGCTACGTGACGAAGGCTTTCTGCCTTTGCTAGAGGTAGAAAAGATGGAGGATGTTAATGCAGTCTCCTTCTACCCCAGACAAGAGGCAACGGAACAGCTCGAGCTCCGAAAGCCCGAAAACAAGCTCAAACCTTCTATTATCGAGCCCCCTGACGTAGATCTCAAAGAGCTCCCTAACCATTTGGAGTATGCCTTTCTTCAGGGAGAAAGTCAACTCCCGGTAATCATAAACTCCTCCTTGGAACATGAACAAATACAAGGGGGTGCTTGCATGGAGTGTAGCCGACATTAAGGGGATTGACTCGACTTTTTGCACACATAAGATCCTCATGGAAGAAGATTATAAACCTACCGTGCAACCCCAGAGGCGCGTGAACCCTAACATTAAGGAAGTAGTGAAGAAAGAAGTCATAAAACTTTTAGATGCAGGATTGATTTACCCGATCTCGGATAGCCCATGGGTCAGTCCTGTACAGGTTGTACCTAAAAAGGGTGGAATGACTGTAGTAAAGAATGACAAGGGTGAGATGGTTCCCCAGAGAACTGTCACTGGATGGCGGGTATGCATCGACTATCGAAAGCTCAATGATGCCACGAGGAAAGATCACTTTCCCTTACCATTCATTGATCAGATGTTGGAAAGATTATCTGGACACGAGTACTATTGCTTCTTGGATGGATTCTCTGGATATTTTCAGATTCCCATAGCACCTGAGGACCAAGAAAAGACCACGTTTACCTGCCCTTATGGAACATTCGCCTACAAAAGGATGCCTTTTGGGCTATGTAATGCCCCCGCCACTTTCCAGCAATGCATGACCGCAATCTTTCACGAACTTATGGAAGACAGCATGGAAGTGTTCATGGATGACTTTTCAGTCTTCGGGAACTCCTTCGACCGCTGTCTTGCTAATCTAGAAAAGATGCTTAAACGGTGCGAGGAAACCAACTTTGTGCTAAACTGGGAAAAATGTCATTTCATGGTGAAGGAAGGGATTGTGTTAGGACATAAGATCTCAGGAAATGGAATAGAGGTAGACCAAGCTAAAGTTGAAGCTATATCTAAGTTACCATACCCCACGACTGTCAAAGCAATACGCAGCTTCTTGGGGCATGCCAGGTTCTATCGGAGATTCATCAAAGATTTCTCCAAAATCGCTCGGCCTATGACTCAATTACTTGTGAAGGATGCTCCGTTCGATTTTTCCCAAGAATGTAAGGACGCATTCGATCTCTTAAAAAGGGAACTCACTCAAGCTCCAATCATGATCACACCCAACTGGGAGTTACCATTCGAAATCATGTGTGACGCTAGCGACTTCGCTGTCGGGGCTGTATTAGGTCAACGACGCGACAAGCTTTTCCAACCTATTTACTACGCTAGCAAAACCATGAATCTCGCTCAAGAGAACTACTCCACCACCGAGAAAGAACTATTGGCCGTAGTATTTGCATTCGACAAATTCCGACAATATCTTGTCCTTTCAAAAACAGTCGTCTTCACTGATCACTCGGCTCTTAGATATCTCTTCGCGAAGCAGGATGCTAAGCCACGACTAATTCGGTGGATCTTGTTGCTACAAGAAGTCGATGTTGAGATTCGTGATAAGAGGGGAGCAGAAAATCTGGCCGCAGATCATCTATCTCGTCTCGAGAACCCCTTGGATGAACATGATAGAAGTGAGATTAGGGATTCATTTCCTGACGAACAACTCATGTTAGTGAGTGACTCGGAGCCGTGGTACGCCGATTTTGCTAATTACCTCGCAAGTAGACTCGTTCCTGAACACCTTACTAAGTACGAAAGGAAGAGGTTCTTCTCCCAGTTAAAATACTACTTCTGGGATGAACCCTTTTTATTCCGAAGGTGTCCTGACCACATTAAAAGGCGTTGTGTTTCGGAAAATGAGGCAGTAAAGATTATGAGGGAATGTCACTCTGGTCCCTCTGGCGGGCATCATGGGATAAACGTTACCGCCCGAAAAATTCTCGATGCGGGATTCTATTGGCCCACAATTTTCCGTGATGTAAAAGAAGTGGTGCAGGCGTGCGATGCATGTCAACGAGCCGGAAATATATCACATAGGGATGAAGCACCTCAGAACTTTATACAAGTTTGTGAGGTATTCGATGTTTTGGGGATTGACTTCATGGGACCCTTTCCATCCTCAGGGGGAAACAAGTACATCTTAGTCGCCATTGACTATGTTTCAAAATGGGTTGAGGCACAAGCCCTTAGGACCAATGATGCAAGAGTAGTCATTCATTTCCTGAAAAAGCTTTTCGCAAGATTCGGGATTCCGAAAGCTCTCATCAGTGATAGGGGAACACATTTTTGCAATGCACAAATGGAAAAGGTCATGAAGAGGTATGGAGTACCCCATCGATTCTACACCGCCTATCATCCACAGACCAATGGCCAAGTCGAAAACACCAATAGAGCTATTAAAAGAATACTAGAAAAAACGGTTAGTCAAAACAGAAAGGACTGGTCATTTAAACTCGACGAAGCCTTATGGGCATTCCGAACTGCCTACAAAACACCTATTGGAACGACCCCACTCCGCATGGTGTATGGTAAGGAATGTCACTTACCGGTAGAATTAGAACACAAGGCTTATTGGGCACTTAAGGCATGCAACTTAGATTACACAACTGCTGGAAATAATAGGTTTTTGCAGTTACACGAGCTTGATGAGCTTAGACTAGAAGCCTACGAATCCTCCATCACATATAAAGAAAGAGCTAAAAGATGGCATGACCAGAGAATTAAGAAACCCAAAGAATTTTTAGAGGGAGACAAGGTCCTATTATACAATTCTCGGTTGAGATTATTTCCGGGGAAACTTAAGTCTAGATGGTATGGACCGTTCACGGTAAAGAATTCTTCTAAATTTGGAGCGGTAGTGTTAATAGATGATGAAGGTAGGGAATTCACGGTTAACATACAACGTATAAAACACTACCAAGAAAATAACAATGAAATGATTAGTGAGGAGGATGTGACGTTTGATGATGAAGTCACGTAGTAACCCATGACCTTGATTCTAGCTACAAGACTCGTAAATAAAGAAAAGCGCTTCTTGGGAGGCAACCCATGTTTTGTGTGATTTTATTTGTTTGATTGTTATTTGCTTCCGTATGCATGCTTTATTTTTATTGTTGGTAGATCATGTTTCTAAACTAAAATGTGGAAATACTTTACTTTGTTGTTTTGGCCTAGTCTTAACTCCACCTAGAAGTATTTTTGCAAAAGATAAGTGTAAGGGGAAACCCCAAATATGTTTTTAAGAAACAAACCGATCATGATTCTCCACAATATTAAATGAGCATGTATATTCGTATTTGTTAGAGTCAAATGCTTGTATTGAGTCATAATGAAGTTTTGCAAGATTTTCCAGGAAGTAGGACCAAGTTTTTCCAGAAATTTTCTGGAAACTTAACATAAGAATTTCTGCAGGTCCATTCTGACGGCGTCAGGGGTTTACTCTTGACGGCGTCAGGAGTTAAAATCTGGAAATTTTACCGGTTTTGTTTTTCTAACGGAGTCTTATGGTTTTTGTGAATTATTAAGTTTTATAATCTCCAGGAGATCTGCAAACTTCATTCCACAAGCATTATATCTTATCTTGTTTTCTAGGATTTAGAAACTTATATAGGATGCCGCCAATTTTACGCGAGGTTGTCTTGTCTATTTTGTCAGGTTTTACAGGTTATGTATGACAAGAAGATGATTTATATTCTGAAAGGGAAGCTTTGATTGTTCATTTTCTTGGAGGAAGATTTAACCTGGCCATCCTATTATCCATACCGAGCGAATCAGGGGAGTATTTGATTTCATTCTCTTTACTTCTTTACTTTTACATTCTTTACTTGAACATTGGGGACAATGTTTATCTTAAGTGTAAGGGGAGGGTAAAAAGATGATACCTTACATATGCACTTTCGCTTGAGTTTGTTTTGTTTAATGGTAGATGTGTAATAAAACTATGAGAAATACTTGTTAGTGCAATTTTAGCGCCAAATTTAAAATTTTTTACAACATTTAGGAGTGAAACTTTAGACATAGCAAGCGTCTCATGGATAGGAGATTGTATGACTAGCACATAACCGTATATTCAGAAAACTTTTCCACCCAAATATGTGAGGTTTGCCTTTAGATTTGATAGGAAAAGCATTCACTATTAGTGCTTATGAGTGTACCGGTAGCATTTAGATTCTAGAACTTGCGTTAGTGATGCATCCCGAGACCGCTAGTGAGACTACATTCGTGTAGTAGGATTTACTACATGATAAGAGGCATTAGGATTACCCTTGTGTTAAACCCGTATTATAATTACTTGACCATTTAAGTCATATTACTTGGCTAGTTAAGTCAACTAATTTTTCCCACACCCTTAGCGTTGTACTCATTTTTAGTACACGATACCCCTAGTACACCCCTCCGAGCCTATCTTTTCGTTTCTAACTTTAAGCATTTTACTTAAAGGAAGAATTTGTTACACCCCACTTAAATGTACAACCAAATCGCCTTAGCCTTCCGTGTATGCGCTCATTTTTTAGTGCATTATTGTTATTTGTTAAACCCTAAGTTAACTTTCTAATTGATTACATGGTTGCTAAGTCGAGTCATATCCTTGTACATATTGTTTTGGGACGATTGGGACTCATGGGTAAGTACTTATTTTATGAAGTAATGGGGAAGAACATCATATATTACCCCCATATGTACGTTAATCTTAAAAGTGCTCCAAGTGTTTTAATTATCTTAATTCGAGTCATTAGATTAGTTAAATGTAAAGTATGTAAAAATTCAAGTGTAAGGGGAATTCTCATCCCCTATGATGTATTATTTTGGATGGTAGGGCAAGAGTATATGCAAACAAAAAAAAAAAAAAAAAAAAAAAAAAAAAAAAAAGAGAAAAAAACATACGGACTACCATCCCTTTTCATTCTATGTTCATTTTATGTTTTAGTTATTTTTCAATTATTAGCTTAAGTTGAGTCTAGTCTTGGCTTAGCAACGCCACATTGTACATGTAATTAACCAAGATTGTTAACTCGCCACCAGTAAAACTTCCTTTATCCAACAAAACCGTGTATTTCATATCCCTACACCTAACGTTACAACCCTTTAAAAGACCTCTTTGATAGTTTATCCTAGGTGCTTACGCCATGTGGTGGAGGTTTGATCCTTTCCCAAGCCTATGGTAATCTATTTTGCTATGACAGGTAGTGAGAGATATCTTCCATTTCCATATTGTAGTTTACACTTTATTACACCCGAGAGATGTGAGTATCTAAACACTATTTGTGAGGTGCTTGTGTATGACCTCCGTGCTTGTCTATTGGTCTTTAGTGGAATGATTATTTGTTGTAATTACTTTTATATTAGTGTTAAATGACCCCTAACTTGTATTTTGAGTAGAATAAAAGCGCATTTGCTTGAGGACAAGCAAATCTCAAGTGTAAGGGTATATGATGAGGCGAAAAATGATCCGTTTTTAAGGGGTCATTTAAGCCCGAATTCGAATTTATTTGATCAAATATTGCCCTAAATCGTTCCTTTTGTGATTTTAGGTACTTTGGGAGTGAAATCTGGAAAAGGGAGCAATTCGGACGTTTTTGGAGCATAAAAGTGAAGAAAACACCAAAGTCTTAATTTTCCATGCTGGGAACAGTGCATGACGGCGTCAAGAGGAGTTTCTTGACGGCGTCAAGAGTAAAAGTCCGTGACGACCCAGAAGAGTTTTGGCGGCGTCACGTAGGAAGGGCGTCAAGAGTAAAAGAGTCATGACGGCCTGGAAGTGTATAAGTCTTGACGGCGTCAGAAGTAGATCTAGGCAGTCCGAGGAATGTTTTGGCGGCGAGGTGACGGCATCACCTATTTGGTCTTGACGCCGTCAGACCCATTTTTCTATATATAGTTTTCTAATTTTTCACATTTAAAAGAGAGAAGTTTTAGGAGAAACCCTAAGTACGATTTTGGTGTAACTTTACAGGTTTTTCAAGGGTTCCAACCCCTTGATACCTTGCATGATTAATCAAGATAAGTGTTCTTCTAATTCAATCAATATGTCTATGTGTTGGTTGTCTATATAATGTTCTTGTCTTAATTCTATCATGCTAGGCTAGATCTCTTTTGTGTTTGCTTAGATCTAATGAAACCTAGATATTGATTATGTGTTGATTACTTGTCTATTCTTGTCTTGGATGAATGATTTATATGTTAGGCTTAAGAAAACTGGCAGATCTCCAATTGGTAACATGCTTGAACGTTTTAAGAAACATGAACCAACGCGCACTAGGTCTTTATTGGTTGTATTTAATGCATGAGCCACTGTTTACAATCCCTATAGTTGTGCTGGGCATGGTGTAGGAGGAGATAAGAGCTCATAGAATTGGGGAGTTATGTGTGCCACCCCAAGAATGGTATTAAGGAATACAATCTGTCATCCATGCAATTATAACAAGTAATTAACGTGTAAAAGATATCTAGGGAGTAGTGAAATCTAAGTAAACACATTTTCTCCAATTACTGCTCACAACCTTAGTATAAATTAGTTTAATTTCATTTCTAGTATTTTATTTTGATTGCATCTTAGTATTGGGTTAGTTGAATAGCAACTAATTCCGCCCACTCTTCCAAAACCCGAGATTTTTACTTGCTTTCTAAAAAATATAAAAATACAAAAATAATCATCTCTCACCTTTAGAACTAGTATTTAGGCTTTCTAATCCTAGCGATACTATTCCTAAGCTGAACGATCAATCCCCCGGTACTTGTCACTATACTATACTACAACGATCAGGTACACTGCCTGGTTGGGGTTGTAAGCTTCTCGAGATCCCTCGAGAGGTAAAGCCTGTTGCGATTCCCACGCATCACTTGAGTTTGTTTGTTTGATGGTAGAAGTGTAATAAAACTATGAGAAATACTTGTTAGTGCAATTTTAGCGCCAAATTTAAAATTTTTTACAACATTTAGGAGTGAAACTTTAGCCATAGCAAGCGTCTCATAGATAGGAGATTGTATGACTAGCACATAACCGTACTTTCAGAAAAAATTTCCACCCAAATATGTGAGGTTCGCCTTTAGATTTGATAGGAAAAGCATTTACTATTAGTGCTTATGAGTGTACCGGTAGCATTTAGATTCTAGAACTTGCGTTAGTGATGCATCCCGAGACCGCTAGTGAGACTACATTCATGTAGTAGGATTTACTACATGATAAGAGGCATTAGGATCACCCTTGTGTTAAACCCGTATCATAATTACTTGACCATTTAAGTCATATTACTTGGCTAGTTAAGTCAACTAATTTTTCCCACACCCTTAGCGTTGTACTCATTTTTAGTACACGAAACCCCTAGTACACCCCTCCGAGCCTATCTTTTCGTTTCTAACTTTAAGCATCTTACTTAAAGGAAGAATTTGTTACACCCCACTTAAATGTACACCCAAATCGCCTTAGCCTTCCGTGTATGCACTCATCTTTAGTGCATTATTGTTATTTGTTAAACCCTAAGTTAATTATCTAATTGATTACATGGTTGCTAAGTCGAGTCATATCCTTGTACATATTGTTTTGGGACGATTGGGGCTCATGGGTAAAGTACTTATTTTATGGAGTAATGGGGAAGAACATCATTTATTACCCCCATATGTGCGTTAATCTTAAAAGTACTCCAAGTGTTTTGATTTTCTTAAGTCGAGTCTTTAGATTAGTTTATTGTAAAGTATGTAAAGATTCAAGTGTAAGGGGAACGTTTATTCCCTATGATGTATTAGTTTGGATGGTAGGGTAAGAATGTATGCAAAAAAAAAAAAAAAAAAAAAAAAAAAAAAAAAAAAAAAAAAAAAAAAAAGAGAAAAACATACGGACTACCATCCCTTTTTATTCTATGTTCATTTTATGTTTTTGTTATTTTTCATTTATTAGCTTAAGTCGAGTCTAGTCTTGGCTTAGCAACGCCACATTGTACATGTAATTGACCAAGATTGTTAACTCGCCACCAGTAAAGACTGCCTATATCCAACAAAACCGTGTATTTCATATCCCTACACCTAACGTTACAACTCTTTTAAAAGACCTCTTTGATAGTTTATCCTAGGTGCTTACGCCATGTGGTGGGGGTTTGATCCTTTCCCAAGCCTATGGTAATCTATTTTGCTATGACAGGTAGTGAGAGATATCTTCCGTTTCCATATTGTAATTTATACTCTATTACACCCGAGAGATGTGAGTATCTAAACACTATTTGTGAGGTGCTAGTATATGACTTCCGTGCTTGTCTTTGGTCTTTAGTGGAACGATTATTTGTTGTAATTACTTTTATGTTAGTGTTAAATGACCCCTAACTTGTATTTTGATTAGAATAAAAGCGCATTTGCTTGAGGACAAGCAAATCTCAATTGTAAGGGTATATGATGAGGCGAAAAATGATCCGTTTTTAGGGGGTCATTTAAGCCCGGAATTGAATTTATTTGATCAAATATTGCCCTAAATCGTTCCTTTTGTGAGTTTAGGTACTTTGGGAGTGAAATCTAGAAAAGGAAGCAATTCGGACGTTTTTGGAGCATAAAAGTGAAGAAAACGCCAAAGACTTAATTTTCAATGCTGGGAACAGTGTGTGACGGCGTCAAGAAGACTTTCCTGACGGCGTCAAGAGTAAATACCATGACGACCCAGTATAGAAATGAAGGCGTCACAAGTAGAGCGTCAAGAGTTAAAAGTGTGACGGCCTGCAAAAATGGACAACATGACGGCGTCAGATGTAGATCAAGGCAGTCCGAGGATTATTTTGGCGACGAGATGACGGCGTCACCCATTTGTTCTTGACGCCGTCAGCCTCTAATATCTATATATAGTTTTCTAATTTTCATTCATTAGAGAGGAACAAGTTTGGAGAAACCCTAAGGCCGAACCATATACGAATTTTACAGCTTTTCAAGGGTTTTCAACCCTTGAATCCTTACATGGTTATTAAGATAAGTCTTTTCTTAATTCAATCAATATGTCTATGTGTTGGTTGTCTATATCTTGTGCTTGTCTTGATTCCACCATGCTAGGCTAGATTTATCTTGTGTTTGCTTAGATCTAATGAAACCTAGATGTTGATTATGTGTTGATTACATGTTTATGGTTGTATTGGATGAATGATTTCAATGTTAGACTTAAGAAAACTGGCAGATCTCCAAATGGTAACATGCTTGAACGTCTTAGGAAACATGAACCGATGTGTACTAGGTTTTATTGGTTGTATTTAATGCATGAGTAAATTCTAATGATCCCATATTAGGAGCTTCTTGCAGGCTCGACATAGGAGTGAAGTAGGTACTCATAGGATTGGGGAAGTAAGTACGCCACCCCATGAATGGTATTAAGGAATACAATCCGTCATCCACGCAACTATAACTAGTAATTAACGTGTAAAAGATATCTAGGGAGTAGTGAAATCTAAGTAAACACATTTCTCCTACTTATTGCTCACAACCTTAGTTTAATATAGTTTATTTTCATTTTTAGTATTTTATTTTGATTGCATCTTAGTATTGGGTTAGTTGACTAGCAACTAATTCCGCCCCAAATCCTTCAAAACCCGAGATTTTAATTTGCTTTCTAAAAAATATAAAAATACAAAAAGAATCATCTTTCATCTCTAGAACTAGTATTTAGGTTTTCTAATCCTAGCGACACTATTCCTAGCTGAACGATCAATCCCACGGTACTTGTCACTATACTATACTACAACGATCAGGTACACTGCCTGGTGGGGGTTGTAAGCTTCTCAAGATCCCTTGAGAGGTAAAGCCTGGTGCGATTCCCACGTATCAACATCCTTTCAGATGACTTAGATTTCCTTGAGCTTTTTTATATCTCCAGATGGATATTGGCATGGTCAAATGGCATTTTATAAAATTTATTCTCAGAATTTAAGTATTTTAAATTACTTTCATCATCACAGAAGATATCCCGGTAATACACTTCAGTCCAAAACACTTTATGTTTTCCATTCTGTGGAGTGCGGTGGTGGCTTTAAAGAATTAGCATGTTGTAGGTCAACAAGTATAAATCTCTGCTCATCATTTCCTATTCCAGTTGCAACTTTGATCCTCTCTGATTCAGGTTGGTCAATTACTCAATTTTCATCTCGTCTGTGTCGTAAACAATTATTATTTGACAAGCATTAACATTAGTTTGTTCAGGCACTAAGGTGTCACTATTCTTCACAATGACTGTGAACATCATCACCACCAACCGGGTTATTCCCATTTCCCTCTTTATTAGTCGTTCAAACTACTGGCTCCTGCTAATTGTCTTCTATCAGTTCCTCCCTCAAGAAAGTTGACAAAACTTTCTTTGTCAACATAACATTTGCCTTCAGTTAACAAGTTTCGGCTGTTAATTGTTCATAAATATAGTTAGGACAGTGAACGTTGCCTACATTATCTAAATGAGGCTTACAACCCATGCAACTCTTATAGTCTTGTGCATGGAAATATGGCAGTCGTCACCATTACAAGCAAAAGATTTCCGCCTTTATCACATAATACACATCATTGATTTTCTGTCTGATCCATTACAGCTTGATTACGGGAACTACTAACATTTGACATACTAAAAAAACATAGATTAAACCGCATTTAAGAACTATGCTAATGCTTCTGTGAGATAATTTGTTTAGCTTTTTTTACCTTTGCAGCAAACAACTATTAAAGCTGATATATCAAACAGACATAAGAGTGTTAATACAAACAAACTAAGCATATAAGGAGTATGAGGTTATAAACAAATCCATACATATATAGTACTAGCAATAATCAGCGTTAGTTCATAACCCATCTGCCTTTGTGTAACTTCTAAACTACCTAGGAAGGCTTGTTAATCTGATATGTATGCAGATGGGCTATCTCAAAGTAACTCGACTCATTATCATATCCTAGAGTAGAATTAACATTATTCCGTGCGTATGACCTATTCATGTTGTGATATCTAGGGAGTATAAGTTTTTAACATTTATACTTAAATTTCAAACTTCTTCTTAGGTACTCATAAGCTTTTAAGCACTTGCTAATAAGTCTTTGGACTAAAGTTTATTGTGTTTCTAGAAAAAGCTTAGCCGAACACTGTTAGATATTAGTATTATTATTAGTCCATAGTTTAGGGGTGTAATATGGAAGTTTAGTTCATAGTTTTGTAGTCAAATAGGGAATGCATGTATGTCGGTTCATCCATACATGTCAACTCCATATATACCATTAGAGGGTGTCAAACGATAGCTTAGTCCAAGCTATTCGTGAGTCTTTTTTCTCCCTTTGTAGCAGTCAACTTCAACTCATTTAGGGTTGGTTTTCTTCCCCCCCCCCCCCCCCTCATCTCTAAAACAAGGAGGTGAGGGGGGAGGGGTCATTGTACCGTATTCTTTTCCCTGTTCTCAATATATAAATCGTTTGGGAGCATACGTGTGACCGTTTACTTTCTGTCGTGTTCAACTACTTGTGTGTGTGTGTATCGTGCATTCAAAACAAGTCTATTCCGCATTCTAGTTTCCAGGTTTGTTAGTGGTTTTCTAACAAGTGGTATCAGAGAGCCGGGTTCGGGTCTTGAGTGGAAGCAGGTTGATTTGTTTTGAAGGTTTCTTGTTGATCGGTTGAAGACAACAAGTGTACGTGGTTCTTGCTATAGCGTTTCAAAACAGCAAGGTATTCTTGGTGATCGAATTTGGGCAGCAGGTTCTTGTTGTTCAAGACTTCGAAAACAAGGTTTTAAGTAGCAAGGGTTTTTGGTTTGGAAGGGTTCTTCTAAATCAGTATCGGCACAAGGTTGCTTTGAGATCTCGGGTTAGAGCTTCAAAAGGGGTCGAGGGTTTACTTGTTGCTTACACCACAAGGTACACGAGCAGGAAGGTTTACTTGAAGGGTTTCATTTGTCGAGGCTTTACGACAAGGTGTTGAAACATTCAAGGGTTCTTGAGGTTTTGGGTTTTCAAATCTTCAAGGTTGTCAAGTCTTTTGCAAGACTTTTGGGTTTACAAGAATCGGTTTGCAAGGTTTTATATTGACAAGGTTAATACTTCAAAGCAAGGTTGAGAATTTTTGATTGTTTTTAAATCTCCAAGGCTACTCGATTGTGTGACGGTTTTGTTCGCGGTAGAATTGTTTTATTGGAGGTTGATCAAAAATCTGTTTTTGAAGGGTTCTTGTCGATCAGATTAATTATCGACAAAAAGAATAATTTACTTCAAAAGTTTTTTTTTTTTTTTTTTTTTTTTTTTTTTTTTTTTTTTTTTTTTGTTTTCTATTTGAAAGGTCCACGATTGTTGGAAGGTTTTTCCAATGTCTAATTGGTTTTAAAACAAGAAAGATACAAGCTTTGAAGAGTTGTACACACGGGTATTTTGTTTAGTTCGGTGTTGTGAGGTTTATATCACAAGGTTATCAGAATAAACAAAGGGTTTAGAAAAAGATGACGGGGACCAAGTTTGACATCGAGAAATTCGATGGGAAGAATGACTTCACGCTATGGCAGGTAAGGATGAAAGCTTTGCTGGAACATCAAGGATTAGCTGCAGCATTGGAAGAGTTACCTACAGTTACGATAGCATCATACGATAACGTCATTCAGAAAAAATCTTACAGCGCATTGATCTTAGGTTTGAGTGATCGGGTCTTACAGGAGATCACCAAGGAGACGGTTGCAACGGGGATTTGGAAAAAGTTAGAGACTTTATACATGACAAAGTCTTTAGCTAATCGTTTGTACTTAAGAAGATTCTATATACTTTTCACATGCATCCGGGTAAGAGTCAGTCTGAACATAATGATGAGTTTCATAAGCTGGTAGATGACTTAGCGGCTATAGATGATGCTATATCGGATGAGGATCATGCATTATTATTACTCACATCTTTACCATCGTCTTTCGATAATTTCGTGGATACTTTGCTATATGGTCGGGATACTTTGAAGCTATAAGACGTGCTCGCGACACTTCATTCTAGGGAACTTCAGAAGATGACGGGAGCAAAGGTTCATGGTGGTGAAGGGTTGTTTGTGAGTAAAGGTAGTGCGTGGTCAATGTCACAAGGAAGAAGTGGTAAACTCAAGTGTTATATATGTCAGTCTCAGGAGCATTTGAAGAGGGATTGTCCCAGGTATAATCACAAGAAATCTCAAGGTTTTGTCAGGAATGAAGATCAGGTATCCGGTTCTGGAACCGATGGGTATGACAATGCTGATGTTATGATGGCTATGAGTGTTGAAAAGTTATTGTACTGGATCATGGATTCTGGGGGCTCATATCACATGACATACAAGAGAGAGTACTTGTTTGATTTTGAGGAGTATGACGGTGGTAATGTACTGCTGGGTGATGGTAGGGAATGCCATGTACGGGGTACAGGTAAGGTTCAAGTACAGATGAGGGAATGCTATATAGATGGTATGGTTTTTTCTTGCTGATGCAAGGCTGAGATCTGGGTTACCAAAGGTTTGCTGGATAAACCAAAAGGAAATATACTTGGTACGGAGATCATCAGAGATCAGAGTGGTAATACTCTGAGGGGGTTACAGTCCAAGTTTCACAACGGAAAGTTGGTACAAACTTTGTTGGAGGGACACTCCATACTGTCATTGGAGGGTAGTCTATCAGGGGACTGTGATGTGGAAAAGAATGGTAAGTGGTCATATATATGCGGTTGGAAGCCGGGAGTATCAGATGGTCTGCACGAGACCTGACATAGCATCTGCAGATGTGGGTATGTTGGATAGGTTCAATTGTTGATTACAGACAGACGTATAGGTTTTGTGGATTTTGACTACACTATGGGTAGATCGATCACTGTCATAGGTAGATCAATCACATGGTACGGGTTTATCATACAAGGATGTGCAGGAAGCTTGGAAGCTATGATGCTTCACATGGAGGCTTTGTCAACAACTGAAGTGGCATATATGATATTTACAGAAGCTGCAAGGGAGGCTATTTGGCTAAAGGGACTCTCGAAAGAGTCAGGAGCTGAACTAAGACTAGTAGCGATTGCTGTTAGCGATGCCTTGATAGAGGCGATCCCTGGTCTGAGGTTTCAGCACTAGTTGGAGTTGCTGAGTATCGGTATAGGTGATCGGCTCCAAACGGTCAACCTAAACTGACCAGGTGATGGTCAACTAGGTCAAACTATCTAGAGTCAATGCTCCGCGGAAGTATAGTGGTTTCCCCGGATCGTTATGTCCCGACGAGGTGTGATGGTAATCAAAACGGGTTTGTGATCGGGTGAATTTGGACTGAAAAGGGGTTTGAGTGATTTATATGATTACACTAAGATAGGAGGAATGAAAATAACTTAGAAACACTATATAAACAATTACTGATGATCAGATACACTAAAAACGTGAGTTAAGCATTAAAACGCGCGTTTGAATTTAAAATAAACGCGAACGCGCAAAATAAAAAGTGAAACGTGAGCAAATAAAGTCCTACAAATATGAAAATTACTTTTCTGAGATTCTAATGACAAAAGAAAATTTTAGGAAAAAGAAAAATATTTTTTAGACTTTTTATGTATTTATTATTAATTAAAAACTATTTTTAAAGATTTAAAAAAATAAAAAAAATAATAATAAAAATGAAAAGAAATATGAAATAAAGTGAGAAAAATGAAAATTTACTTTTGAAAAATCTAAAATAACCTAAAACTATTTTTAAAACTGAGAACTAATTTTTTTTTTGGGTTTTTATTTAATTTTTATGAATTTAAAATGATTTAAAAATACTTAAAAACTAATATTAAATAAGAAAAGTACTAAATGAGCTAGGAAAAATCTGGAAATTTTATGGAAAATCTAAAATATTATACTAAGCCTAGGAAAAATATAAAAAGTTAGATAAGCCCACTAATAAGCTGAATTGGACAAATAAGCACTTTAAATAAGCACTTCAAATAAGCACAAATGCACCAAATTGCACCAAAAGCTCAGGGAAGGTGTAATATACTTTAACAAACTCAACTCAATTGAAAAAACTCAGATAAGCCTTGGCCGCAAGCCAAAACGAGTGCTCAGGCACATTGTACTATTTAAACAAAAACAAAGCTAAATGACTACTTTAGAGGGCCTGAAAAGCTAACAAAAAAAATCACAAAAATAAAGTAAAAATATGGGCTTGAAGACAAGCTGACAAATAAGCTATAAACCAAGTTTCAGGTCCTCAGTACTTGAAACAAAGAAATTAAAAATGCTTGATTAAGGGGCTGTTGGACCGTTTTGTGAAGAATGGGTCAGCTTTGGTGGGTGGGATTTGCAGGCTAACAATCACTATCTACTGAGTTTAAGTCTTGAAAATAAGTTGACACAAGTTCAATTCAACTTATAGACTACCTCTAAAACAGATTTGAGACCCTAATTCCTAATTTAGCTAATAAAAAAAATGAAATCAAAAGTGGCTTATGGACTACTTGATTACTGATGTGCAGCAGGGTACAAATAAGCTAACAAATGGGCTTACAAGACTAAGATAAGCTGCAAAACATAAAGTCTACACTACTAGTCGTTTATAAAACTAATATCAAAACTTAAATCCTCATTTAACCTAACTAATCTAGGAATTAAAAGTGGTTGTGGTGATGGGTACCTAAATGTGCAGGCCTAGTTGGGTGAGTTTGGAAGCCAAAATAAGCTAGTACCCACAAGCAATTATACCCAAAAAGCTTAAGCACCTAAAGACAACCTGCCAAAGAACCTATGGACCAAATATGAGCCAATGTTGAGCCTTTTAAGGGCTTATAAAGTCTGCTGATGTGGGCATGGTTGGAGCAGGGGTACAAAATGGGTAAATTATGGTGAGTTTGACCAATGAAAGCCAAAGAGAAGGTATGGAACTCTTGTGAAATCAATTCTTGAACTAAGATAAAACAGGAACAACAATAGTAATATACCTAAATCTAATCCTACCCACTTTACTATTGTGCAACATTACACCAAGTTAACTAAAGGGACATTTTTAGAACTTAAAAAGCTACAAAAAAACTGCTAAAAGCTAGATAAGGGGGAATATAAGCTATGGAATACTAGGGGGTGTCCTAATACGCACTAAGGAACAGAGAATAAGCAATCTAACAAATCTAAAAGGCACTTAAAAGCTCTAAACTAGCAAATTCATATTAAGGGCTGCAGAAAAAAAGTGACTAGAGGGCTGTTTAGAGGCATAAAATACGCTGCTAAAAAAATCTAAAAAATAAATGAAAAATAGCATCAACTACATAAGCTACCCAATGAGAACCATACCAATTTTCAGAGCAAAAGGATTAAAATCGAAGAAAATAAAAATAAAAATCAAAACAGTTTTTGGACAAAAAATAAAAACAAGTGCTGGTCTGCTGGTTGTGGAGGTGTTTACGCTATCCGAAAGCTCTTAAAAAAATTCATAAAAATCAAAGGTAACTAGGGAACCAACCCATTTACATGCATACCAAATTTCAAGTAAAACGGACTTATAACGAACAAATGAAAAATCAAAAACTGATTTGCTGTTGGGCGACTTTTTTTGACAGCAATTCATTGGGTAAAATGGGTCAAAAACAAAGAATTTGACCAACAATCCATTGGTACCTGATGTTGTTCATGTGCAATAACCTATAAAGAACTATTTTGAAGCATAAACAAGAACTAACGGAGCCAAAAACTATATTATGCAATAACTAAATGCAAAAACAGTTAAATGCTTAGGTTTTTATAAAACTTATCCAAATTATATAAAACTAGCTGATAACGCAGAGAATTTCTTTTAAACTACTTTTGACAACTAATTAAAGCTGATTCAAAATTTATAAAGTGACTAAAACAAGTTTTACCTATTAAAATTCTACTATGCCAAACACCCCTTAAGGCGATGGTTGTGGGATTTTTAACACTAGAAATGCAAGTTTTAAGCTACAACCTGAAAGGAAATGATGAAATAAGCTATAACTAAGCTAAATAAGCATAAAGGAACAGGAAATGAACAAGAAGATAAGCTAATAAGCTACAACTAATTTTTTTGTATTTTTAGTTTTTTTTTTTTTAAAGTGAAAATGCAAACAATTGTAAGTAAAGCTGAGATAAAGCAAGTAAACAATAAATAAAAAACTAAACAAGCCTAAATAGGCACTAATAAGCACAGGAATAAGCTAATTAAGCAGTTTGACTTAGGTTGACTTTCGTTGATTTTTGAAATTAAAGACAGGAAACATGAAAACTCAAATTAAACTTTCATAGAACTTGAACAGAGATTACAAATTGAGATTAAGAGCTAAAATACTTAATTATAAAAATTAAACTAAAACTAATTCTACACTAAATTACCTACTGAGCCTCAAATGGCATACAACATAACTTATTTATACTAAAACTTAAAATTAGGGTTCCACTGCCTCTTGTGTGCTTCTTGTGATTAAATCCCAGCTGTTGAATCAACTTTGGATGAACCTCAGCCCTTGATGTGAGTAGGCGCCCAAATGGAGTAGTGGATTGATGACCTGGAGGTGGATACTGTGAGGAGAGTGATATATTTGGACTGATGTGTTTGGAGGTATAATGCTAGGAGAGGGGTTGAGTGTGGCAGGGGTGGTTTGCAGGATTATCAATGATGGAGGAGTGTGGAGTGGTGCAGGTCTGCTAGTGAGTAGGAGGGAGTATATTTTTGACTTTTTCGTTTGACCCTAAATCCCTGATAAAATGACCAGGTTGTGTTTGTTTTAGATTGGGGCCAAGGGTGAGATGGGCTTAGGTGGTGGAATGGATTGGAGTAATAAGGGGTTGGGTGGTAGTTTATTAAAGGCTTGTTTGGTTTGTTTAAGCTTAATAAGCCCAAGGACCATTGATGTAACAAGCTGATTTTTCAGGGACCATTCCTGCCAAGTCTCCTAATTTATTCCAAGGGCTGTTTTGCCAAGCATCCAAAGTACCCATAAGGACCAAACCTGCCATTTATCAATTATACATGGATCACAAATAGAATTTTCATTTTAAAAACACCCGAGGACCATTTTTGTAAATTTCAAAAGTTGAGGGACTTTTTCTGTCAATTGCCCAAACTTATGATCCAAGGGCTATTTGTGATAACTTAAGATTTTCCAAGGACCAAAAAATGATTTTTCTTCCAAAAATTCCCACCAGGGACCAAATCTGCCAAAAAGTGAAACTCCAGGGACTAAATTGCAAATTTCTAAAACTTTTGAGATTTTTCACCAAAGGACTAAATATGAAAACTTATGATTTCAAAAGGACCTTTGGTGACTTTTCTTTCCAAAAAAGTGCTCAGGGACTATTTTTGCCAATTTTTGAAAGTTGGGGGACTAAAACTGCCAATTTGCAAACTTTGTACGTTTTTCATTTGTTTTTGCTTATTTTGCATCTAAAACATATAAAACACAATTTTGAAATGTTTTTAGTATTTTGATGCATTTCTGAGTGTTTTTGTATGTTTTACAGTTCAGATTTGACCAAAAATGATGAGTGTTTGAGCACTCATCAATCCCCCACACTAAACTATTGCTAGTCCCTAGCAATAATTGTTTTGAAAAACTTGATGGATTTTAAACTCTTTACCAAAAGCCATCACTTCTGGAGTAGCCAGATGTAAGAACTGTGGTCCACCTGATAACCGTGTGATTTTGAGCAAACCACCAGCTGTCAACGGATTTGATTAGTCTTTACCAAAAGCCGTTTGCTTCTGGACTAGCCAGCTCTTGATGGAATAGTCAACATCATGGTGTGCTGATTACCGATTATGGATTTTCCACTGCCTTTACCACAAGCCATAATCTTGCGGGCTAGCCAACTCATTCGCTTTTTAGGATATGGCGAGTTGATTTGCCATACAATTTTGGGCAAATTGCAAGCCATAAACGGATTTGAGATGTCTTTACCAAGAGCCGTTTGCTCCTGGACTAGCCAATCCTTTTTTTCGTTTAGACATGGCGGACTGATAACCACAAAAATTTTGAAACTTTAGTGAAAAATTTTTAAAATTTTTGAGATTTTGGCTAAAAACGGGGGTACTAGATAGTAAAATGTGATAAAATTCGCTAGAATACCCCCCCCCCCCCCCCCCCCACACACACTTAGAATGAATATTGTCCTCAATATTCAAAGTCCCGGCTATTATGCTGACATTTTGAATGTAAAAGGGCAACATTACAAGCTAAGCGTGGAAAACACCATTTTGTTTTTCACTTCATTTGTAACCACAGTGTGGGTAACTCCCCCACACTTAGGGTGAAAACCCTAAATACATGCTACTGTTTTTGTTTACCGAGTCGCTAGCTTGACTCGACCCCGAATTCATTTGTCCTTGGGGAAGCATGATGTGGAAGAAACAATCTCCATCAGACTTTCATTCAAGATGTTTGGACAAACATTTGAAGCACGTGAAAGTTCCACACCGATGAGATATAATCCCGGCTCAAGATAACGATACATGAAAATGTCGGGGTCAAAGATAGTGTCTTCATTCCCGAAGGAGTGAAGAACAGGAGATGTCACCCGATAGGTGAAGAAAGGAAGAAAGATCTTGATGACAATCAAGATTGACTCATCATCATCAGAAAGAGAATTCAGGATTGGTGTATCATGAATCTCATTAGTAAAGCTCGTATGATCTAGACATATTATGGGTGGGAGGGTTGGGATTTTGATATCAATCAAATTCTCAAGGTTGAGAATATTTCCCTCCGGAAAACAAAGATCAACTTTGTCTAGATCAAAGTGAAAGTTATCATACTTCGGTGGAGATATGATATGAGTGAGCTCACCGGAGAACTCCTCAAAAGTGAATGAATCATAATCAGGGAGAGAAATTTGAGAATGAGAAGTGGTACTGCCACTAATCTTCTCTCCCATATGATCAAAGGTAAAGGCTTCAAACTTCGGAATAGGATCATCGGAGAAAATGTCACTATCCTTTATGGAGATAGGAGATGAAATAGGTTTCATATTGAAAGCCTCAATTTTAGAAATGAGGAGATCGACATTCAATAATGTTGCACGAAGTGCTTCATCCTTGATTTCAGTGTCAATCTCATCATTCTCTTCTTCTAAGCTAACTAGCTTAGAAGGTAATTCTTCCATAAAAACGATGTCTCCACAAGATAACGAATCGTCATCAGTAGAATCGGAGAACATCTCAACATGATCAGTCGGGAAGACAAGAGGAGGAGGAATATCACACAAATGATCAAGAATTCCCTGTGACTCTCTTGGGATTGAGACAAGGTTCTCAACACTAGACTTTATGAATTCGTCTGATTCCTTATCAGGAACAGTGTCAAGATGCTCGTCCCCCATGATCAAAGAGTGAGTGGGAACCTCGGGTGTGATAAGAGTAGGTTGAGATGGAATCTCAACTGATGGAATCTCATCTAATGAACCTGATGAATCTTTATAAAATCCAAGGATATCAAGTGTATCCTCATCATCACTGTCATCAGGAATGAAACAAAATCGAGAGCTAGATCTGGCTGCTTTTTCTTTTGCTATTGATTCCCTAATAGATCTTTCATAAGCATCTCGGGAATTTATTTTAGCAGCCTGTTCGTCAGCTAACAATTCTTCCATCGATTTTTGTTTTGGATTATCTGGGGTATGTGTGATTCCTCTCAAATCTTTCACTAAATCCAAAAGATCAAAGAGAAGACTTTGAGGAACTGGTGGAGATGGAGGTTCGTCATAATACGAGGTGTCAAAATTGTTACAAGGAAATGGATTCCTTGTTTGACAATCGGAGTTGAAGTGTGGACCTCCACAGTAATCACAACAGTAAAACTGATGTGGCTGTGAGTCGTATGTGCTAAAGTCATAATTGTTATCAGGAAGCTGCTCATAGACAAGCGTGTTTCCCGATTGACAATCAGAACTGTAGTGTGAACCACCACAGTACTCACAACAGTAAAACTGCTGAGACTGATGGTGTGGTAACTGATGGAATGAATCAGTAGTGTCATTGTAGGAATAAGGATCTTGGTTATAGACAGACCCGTTTCCTGACTCCACCATGCCACAGCTGGGGCAATTGCCACCATTATGAGGATTACCACACCAATGGCAAGTAAGAAGGTGTGGATAAGACATAGAAAGAATCAAAAGTTCATAGAGGGGTAGGGATGAAGAATCAAAGATGTGAGAAGGTAAAGATGGATATTTTTGGAGTTTTTGGAAATCATTTTGAACAAATGAGAAAGAAAATGTTTTTGGGTTTTTTGTGTTCGTTGAAAACTGATTTTAAAATGTTTTCGTGAACGGTTTTGTTTTGATAATAAGAAAATATGAACAAAGGATGGATAAATGTACAATGGAACGAATTCCAAAAGCACTAATCAGCAAACCATTTAGAAAACACACAAAACCTCCCCGACAGCGGCGCCAAAAATTGATCGGCTCCAAACGGTCAACCTAAACTGACCAGGTGATGGTCAACTAGGTCAAACTATCTAGAGTCAATGCTCCGCGGAAGTATAGTGGTTTCCCCGGGTCGTTATGTCCCGACGAGGTGTGATGGTAATCAAAACGGGTTTGTGATCGGGTGAATTTGGACTGAAAAGGGGTTTGAGTGATTTGTATGATTACACTAAGATATGAGGAATGAAAATAACTTAGAAACACTATATAAAAAAATTACTGATGATCAGATATACTATAAACGTGAGTTAAGCATAAAAACGCGCGTTTAAATTTAAAATAAACGCCAAAAATAAAAAGTGAAACGTGAGCAAATAAAGTCCTACAAATATGAAAATTACTTTTCTGAGATTCTAATGACAAAGAAAATTTTAGGAAAAAGAAAAATATTTTTAGACTTTTTATGTATTTATTATTAATTAAAAACTATTTTTAAAGATTTAAAAAAAAATAAAAAAAAAATAATAAAAATGAAAAGAAATATGAAATAAAGTGAGAAATGCAAATTTACTTTTGAAAAATCTAAAATAACCTAAAACTATTTTTAAAACTGAGAACTAATTTTTTTTGGGGTTTTTATTTAATTTTTATGAATTTAAAATGATTTAAAAATACTTAAAAACTAATATTAAATAAGAAAAGTACTAAATGAGCTAGGAAAAATCTCGAAATTTTATGGAAAATCTAAAATATTATACTAAGCCTAGGAAAAATATAAAAAGTTAGATAAGCCCACTAATAAGCTGAATTGGGCAAATAAGCACTTTAAATAAGCACTTCAAATAAGCACAAATGCACCAAATTGCACCAAAAGCTCAGGGAAGGTGTAATATACTAAAACAAACTCAACTCAACTGAAAAAACTCAGATAAGCCCTGGCCGCAAGCCAAAACGAGTGCTCAGGCACATTGTACTATTTAAACAAAAACAAAGCTAAATGGCTACTTTAGAGGGCCTGAAAAGCTAACAAAAAAAAATCACAAAAATAAAGTAAAAATATGGGCTTGAAGACAAGCTGGCAAATAAGCTATAAACCAAGTTTCAGGTCCTCAGTACTTGAAACAAAGAAATTAAAAATGCTTGATTAAGGGGCTGTTGGACCGTTTTGTGAAGAATGGGTCAGCTTTGGTGGGTGGGATTTGCAGGCTAACAATCACTATCTACTGAGTTTAAGTCTTGAAAATAAGTTGACACAAGTTCAATTTAACTTATAGACTACCTCTAAAACAGATTTGAGACCCTAATTCCTAATTTAGCTAATAAAAAAAATGAAATCAAAAGTGGCTTATGGACTACTTGATTACTGATGTGCAGCAGGGTACAAATAAGCTAAAAAATGGGCTTACAAGACTAAGATAAGCTGAAAAACATAAAGTCTACACTACTAGTCATTTATAAAACTAATATCAAAACTTAAATCCTCATTTAACCTAACTAATCTAGGAATTAAAATTGGCCGTGGTGATGGGTACCTAAATGTGCAGGCCTAGTTGGGTGAGTTTGGAAGCCAAAATAAGCTAGTACCCACAAGCAATTATACCCAAAAAGCTTAAGCACCTAAAGACAACCTGCCAAAGAACCTATGGACCAAATATGAGCCAATGTTGAGCCTTTTAAGGGCTTATAAAGTCTGCTGATGTGGGCATGGTTAGAGCAGGGGTACAAAATGGGTGAATTATGGTGAGTTTGACCAATGAAAGCCAAAGAGAAGGTATGGAACTCTTGTGAAATCAATTCTTGAACTAAGATAAAACTGGAACGACAATAGTAATATACCTAAATCTAATCCTACCCATTTTACTATTGTGCAACATTACACCAAGTTAACTAAAGGGACATTTTTAGAACTTAAAAAGCTACAAAAAAAACTGCTAAATGCTAGCTAAGGGGGAATATAAGCTATGGAATACTAGGGGGTGTCCTAATACGTACTAAGGAACAGAGAATAAGCAATCTAACAAATCTAAAAGGCACTTAAAAGCTCTAAACTAGCAAATTCATATTAAGGGCTGCAGAAAAAAAAGTGACTAGAGGGCTGTTTAGAGGCATAAAATACGCTGCTAAAAAAATCTAAAAAATAAACGAAAAATAGCATCAACTACATAAGCTACCCAATGAGAACCATACCAATTTTCAGGGCAAAAGGATTAAAATCGAAGAAAATAAAAATAAAAATCAAAACAGTTTTTGGACAAAAAATAAAAACAAGTGTTGGTCTGCTGGTTGTGGAGGTGTTTACGCTATCCGAAAGCTCTTAAAAAAATTCATAAAAATCAAAGGTAACTAGGGAACCAACCCATTTACATGCATACCAAATTTCAAGTAAAACGGACTTATAACGAACAAATGAAAAATCAAAAACTGATTTGCTGTTGGGCGACTTTTTTTGACAGCAATTCATTGGGTAAAATGGGTCAAAAACAAAGAATTTGACCAACAATCCATTGGTACCTGATGTTGTTCATGTGCAATGACCTATATAGAACTATTTTGAAGCATAAACAACTAACGGAGCCAAAAACTATATTATGCAATAACTAAATGCAAAAATAGTTAAATTCTTAGGTTTTTATAAAACTTATCCAAATTATATAAAACTAGCTGATAACGCAGAGAATTTCTTTTAAACTACTTTTGACAACTAATTAAAGCTGATTCAAAATTTATAAAGTGACTAAAACAAGTTTTACCTATTAAAATTCTACTATGCCAAACACCCCTTAAGGCGATGGTTGTGGGATTTTTAACACTAGAAATGCAAGTTTTAAGCTACAACCTGAAAGGAAATGATGAAATAAGCTATAACTAAGCTAAATAAGCATAAAGGAACAGGAAATGAACAATAAGATAAGCTAATAAGCTACAACTAATTTTTTGTATTTTTAGTTTTTTTTTTTTTTTTTTAAAGTGAAAATGCAAACAATTGTAAGTAAAGCTGAGATAAAGCAAGTAAACAATAAATAAAAAACTAAACAAGCCTAAATAGGCACTAATAAGCACAGGAATAAGCTAATTAAGTAGTTTGACTTAGGTTGACTTTCGTTGATTTTTGAAATTAAAGACAGGAAACATGAAAACTCAAATTAAACTTTCATAGAACTTGAACAGAGATTACAAATTGAGATTAAGAGCTAAAATACTTAATTATAAAAATTAAACTAAAACTAATTCTACACTAAATTACCTACTGAGCCTCAAATGGCATACAACATAACTTATTTATACTAAAACTTAAAATTAGGGTTCCACTGCCTCTTGTGTGCTTCTTGTGATTAAATCCCAGCTGTTGAATCAACTTTGGATGAACCTCAGCCCTTGATGTGAGTAGGCGCCCAAATGGAGTAGTGGATTGATGACCTGGAGGTGGATACTGTGAGGAGAGTGATATATTTGGACTGGTGTGTTTGGAGGTATAAGGCTAGGAGAGGGGTTGAGTGTGGCAGGGGTGGTTTGCAGGATTATCAATGATGGAGGAGTGTGGAGTGGTGCAGGTCTGCTAGTGAGTGGGAGGGAGTATATTTTTGACTTTTTCGTTTGACCCTGAATCCCTGATAAAATGACCAGGTTGTGTTTGTTTTAGATTTGGGCCAAGGGTGAGATGGGCTTATGTGGTGGAATGGATTGGAGTAATAAGGGGTTGGGTGGTAGTTTATTAAAGGCTTGTTGGGCCAAGGGTGAGATGGGCTTAGGTGGTGGAATGGATTGGAGTAATAAGGGGTTGGGTGGTAGTTTATTAAAGGCTTGTTTGGTTTGTTTAAGCTTAATAAGCCCAAGGACCATTGATGTAACAAGCTGATTTTTCAGGGACCATTCCTGCCAAGTCTCCTAATTTATTCCAAGGGTTGTTTTGCCAAGCATCCAAAGTACCCATAAGGACCAAACCTGCCATTTATCAATTATACATGGATCACAAATAGAATTTTCATTTTAAAAACACCCGAGGACCATTTTTGTAAATTTCAAAAGTTGAGGGACTTTTTCTGTCAATTGCCCAAACTTATGATCCAAGGGCTATTTGTGATAACTTATGATTTTCCAAGGACCAAAAAATGATTTTTCATCCAAAAATTCCCACCAGGGACCAAATCTGCCAAAAAGTGAAACTCCAGGGACTAAATTGCAAATTTCCAAAACTTTTAAGATTTTTCACGAAAGGACTAAATATGAAAACTTATGATTTCAAAAGGACCTTTGGTGACTTTTCTTTCCAAAAAAGTGCTCAGGGACTATTTTTGCCAATTTTTGAAAGTTGGGGGACTGAAACTGCCTATTTTGCAAACTTTGTACGTTTTTCATTTGTTTTTGCTCATTTTGCATCTAAAACATATAAAACACAATTTTGAAATATTTTTAGTATTTTGATGCATTTCTGAGTGTTTTTGTATGTTTTACAGTTCAGATTTGATCAAAACATTGCTTAACCAATTCCAAAATGAAACCCGTTTTGCCTTCCAACACGTTATAGAACGTTTGGATGCACTTTCCCACCCCAACAAATCCTAGGCAACCTATGAAGACCATTTGCCTCACTCTAGGAATGTAGGATTTTATTTTATTTTCTTGGTTATTTTTTTAGTTTTTGTGTACAAGTAGAAGAATAAGTCCACATTTCTTGTCTTTTGACTTTTATACGTCAAAATTTTACTTGGAATGATATTTCTTTCTACTTACTTTTGTGCATTGTTGGTTGATCAATCTTTGGTTTGTCAATGTGGTTGCAATGTGTGTGGTAACTACAAGCATGATATATATCACCAACTAACCATTTTTTTGTAGGTCTCAAAATCCATGTTTCCCATCTTGGCACTCCATTTAGGGGGAGTATCGACCAAGGGGAGCATTGGCATTATTCCGCTACGCTACTCTTCTTTTTGTTTCGACAAAAAGGGGGAGAAATATATTAAACCTTCAAATACTTGATATGCTTTTCGTCTCTTAAGTAAAACAAGGTTAATATAATTTTTTTTAAGTCTTGAAAACCAAGATTTTGCGTGTTACTTAAAAACAAAGTTTATGTTTTGTCATCAACAAAAAAGGGGAGATTGTTAATACAAATATCGCCTAAAAACGTTATTTATATTTTACGATCTTCGCTAAGTTTTGTTAACGACAAAATGTAAACTTTAGTTTCTAAGCAAAACATAATCTTAGTTTTTAAGACTTGCATAAACTAGACTTTTGCTACATTTTACATTTCATAAAACACAACACAAGTTTATTTCTAAAATTAGAAATTGTCACATCACATTTATGGCAAGTTTTGTCATTATGCATTTATGGAAAGAAATGTGTTTGACTAACTTTGTTGTTGCTTGCAAGCTTTGTATTTGACTTGTTATTATGAGATGTGACATTGTTTGGTTGCTAGGAGTTATGAGACAAGACCTTGTTTGGTTTGAAGAGTTATTGCAAAAACCAACTGCAAGCCTGGCGGTACCCTGGAGGTACACGGGCGGAACCCTTCTCAGGGGTCCGCCTGATCCGCCAGACCTGCAGAAGGTTTTGGCTATAAATATTGAGCCACAAGTTAAAATTTGGCTCATCACTTGACATTACATTTTACACACACATTCATTCTTTCATCTAACCTCTTAACATTTCATATGTGAAGTTTTTTTTTGTAGCAAAGAGATTCACGAGCTTACTAAAAGTAACAAGTATTCAACACAACGTTGCAAGACTTGTTAGCTTAGTATTGTGTAGACTTGTGTAGTTTACACTTCATTTGATTGTGTATTTTCAGTAGTGATCGGTTAGTATTTTAGTCCTCAAAATACAAAGAGTGTTGGGAGTTGTTTTACCCTAGTAAAAGAACTAACGGGAGTGGTTGTGCCCTTGTAAAAGAACTCGACATTTAGCTTTGTGTCGGTAAAAGTATAAGCGACGTGTAAGGTTTTCTCTGCCGGTGAAAGGAGCTTGTTGACTAGTGAAAGAAACTCTCGAGTTGGATACTCGGGGCGTGGACGTAGGGCAAGGAAAAAGAGTCCTTGTAGCCGAACCACGATAAATACTCGTGTTGTGGTTTGATCGTTTCTTTCATTTACTTGCATGTTATATATTATGTTTGTGCATATATCTTTGATCAAACGGAAAGTTTCAAAGCTAACTTAACAAGTTAAAAAGATTTTAATCGGTAAACTATTCAACCCCCCCTTCTAGTTTTCCACACTCATTACATAAAAGTAAAGGGTGTTATAATAAGAATACAAATATTCGTGAAAAATGTTATATATATATATATATATATATATATATATATATATATATATATATATATATATATATATATATATATATATATATATTCTTTTTAAAATAAATCTAAAAAAAATTACTGACATAGATGACATTGATGGATAAAAAAGTTGTGAAATAAATTTTTGAAAAAGTATTAGTTTTGATTAAAAAAGATTATGAAACAACGTTTGTGCATTAAGATTTCATAATTGATATTTTTTGCATCAAAAATTCGTTTTTGCATTCAAGTTATTTTTTGTATATGTATCAAAATTTTATTGTATATTAAAATATTACAAGTTGAAAATTTTATGCGCCAATAATTTCACTAAAATTTCGTATTTGTGCATTAATAAGAACGTATAAAAACTCGAAATTTAGAAAACTTCATTCACTTATTTTTTTTATTCACCAACGTCTTATATTTTGAAGAAAAATTTCATCATTTTTAAGAAGTTTTTAATCTTTTTATGCTTTTTTACCTTTTTAATGGATATTTGTCTTTTATTTGATGTTTTCATAAAAGTAAAATTCACACGGGCTTAAAATTATGAACACTTACATAAAAGGAGCCGGTTAGTCGGGCCCAAGAAGACTTAAGGTGGCCTTTTTAATTGTGAGAATTAATCGGCCCATTAATCTCAACATAATTACCTCCATTATAGCCAAAAATAGTGGTTACATGACCAATAAACGGGGTCATGAGTGTTGATGTAACTGGCATTTGAATAGGTCAAATCAGTTACATATTCAACCAGTACTCTAGCAGCAAAAACTCTACTCATCAGCAGAATCATACTACTAGCAGCAGAATCTCTGCTCTTCAGCAAAATCATACTACTAGCAGTAGTATCACTGCTTAACCACTATTTCAATCAGGGTAATCAGAGACTTAATAGGTGTACACTCCGTACCTCCAAACTCATTTTCAAGTATGATTTGATCCCTCAAGTGCACTAAATTTTCTAACATTATCGCTATAAAAGAATTTAGACCAAGCATTCAATTGTTGTATGGCTAGCAATATCGTTGTACATCTTAAAAAGTTAAGACCAAATGTAAACTCATTACATAAAAGTAAGGGTAGGGTGTTATAATAAGAATACAAATATTCGTGAAAAATGAGAGAAAGATTGAAATATATATATATATATATATATATATATATATATATATATATATATATATATATATATATATGTATATATTCTTTTTAAAATAAATCTAAAAAGAATTTACAACATAGATGACATTGATGGATAAAAAAGTTGTGAAATAAATTTTTGAAAAAGTATTTAGTTTTGATACAAAAAGATTATGAAACAACGTTCGTGCATTAAGATTTCATAATCAACATTTTTGCATCAAAAATTCGTTTTTGCATTCAAGTTATTTTTTGTGTATGTATCAAAATTTTATTGTATATTGAAATATTACAAGTTGAAAATTTTATGCGTCAATAATTTCACTAAAATTTCGTATTTGTGCATTAAAAAGAACGTATAAAAACTCGAAATTTAGAAAACTTCATTCATTTATTTTTTTATTCACCAACGTCTTGTATCTTGAAGAAAAATTCATAATTTTTAAGAAGTTTTTAATCTTTTCGTGTTTTTTTACCTTTTTAATGGATATTAGTCTTTTATTTGATGTTTTCATAAAAGTAAAATTCACATGGGCTTAAAATTATGAACACTTACATAAAAGGAGCCGCTTAGTCAGGCCCAAGAAGACTTAAGGTGGCCATTTTAATTGATCCATTGTTATTGGTAAATTATAAAATTATTTTCTTAGCGCATTGCGTAAAAATTCAGTCGTTATATTTTTGAAACAAGCACGTTGGCGGCAGCCACGTTGCGGGTGGAAATTTTTTCTAACGTGTTCTAAATTGTAACCTGTTTGTTGTGTGTCTCCGAAGCCGAGTGAAGAAAAAAAAATGTATGTTTTTTGTTTAAACGTTTTTGTGTATTTAAAGCTAACATAAATTTTAAACTTATTTGATAGATTAATAGTTCATTTTGAAAGTTCTTTCATTTAAGACCTACATATATATATATATATATATATATATATATATATATATATATATATATATATATATATATATATATATATATATATATATATATATATATATATATATATATATATATAATTAAACTTAAACATTTTTTTTTAAATTGTACGATTGTCAAAAGCATATCAATATTGGGCTTGTTTTGTACGTTATCGAGAGACCTTTTTACCGGTATTGTTTTGTTCAATAAATCGCGAGATATCTGTTAAATACTTGGTAAATAATATATATATATATATATATATATATATATATATATATATATATATATATATATATATATATATATATATATATATATATATATATATATATATGATTGGCTCTAAACAGTGAACCTAAATTGACCAAGTAAATGGTCAACAAAATCAAATTGCTTAGAGTCAATGCTTCCGGGTAATATAGGGTATCACCAGGTCGTTATGTCCCAGCGAGGTTTGATGGTATAAAAACGGGTTTGTGATCGGGTGAATTTGGACGAAAATGGTTTGTGATTGATTACACTAAGGAAATTAAAAAGAAAATAGCTTAAATAAGGTATATAAACAAGACTGTAAAGTTAGAAAACCCAGAAAAGTTTAAAACCTAAAAACGTGTACGTTCAATTTAAAGTTACGTGAACGTACGAAATAAAACGCGAGTTTTAGAGAAATAAAATACCTGCGGATATAAAAATTACAATTTTACAATCCTAATAATAAAAGAAAATTTATAGAAAAAGAAAATAAATTTTTACACTATTTAATTATTTATTATTAATTAATTACTAATTACTTATTAATTAACTAATTAAACTAATTTAAATTACTAAAAATACTAAAATGACTTAGATAATTATGAAAATTTTTATAAAACTAATTAACCATCACAGGAATCCTAAAAAATTATAAAAATTTTATATTATGTATTTTTTTAATTATTTTACTAATTATTATTCTAATTATTAATTAATTACTACTTAAACTAATTAAATTATAAAAAATAGAAGATTAACAATAAAAATTATGGAAAAATTCCTAATAATAATTTATATTATATAAAAGCTAGGAAAAATATAAAAACTAGGTAATGCTTAATAAAAACTAATTTTGCTATTTAATACTTAATTATTAATTAATAATCAATAAAACTAATATTAAATCTAAAAATACTAAATGACAATATAAAATTCTGGAAAAATTACTAAAAATACTTTAATATAAAAGAAAATTAAAAAAAATATAAAATTGCAAATTACTTAATAAAAAGCTAAAAAGGGAAATTAAAAAGATAAATAATATTAAATAGAAGCTATCACTTAATTTAAAATTGGATTTTTCTAGTTTTTCTTTTGGAAAACTATTTTATACTTAAAAACAAAGAACTCTTGTGAAAACACCTTTTCTAGAACTTAAAAATAAGCAATATGGACACAAAAAGCTAAAACAGTTGACTTTTGCTAGAAATAAGCTACTGTGGGGTCCAAAGGGTTAAATTTAAGTGCAAACAAGTTTATTGGACATGAATGATGCTAAAACAACAAGCTAAGGTCACTGAATAAGCCAATAAGCAGGAATAAGCAATTCCAAAACTTCAAGGCTGCACACAAAATGGGACAGATTTTGAGGGGTGAAACAAGGGGGCAAGGCAGCTTGAGACAAAAATGAACCTTGGAACAGAGAGACAGCTGGTGGAGCTTCTTAAATAACCTAAGAACAAGTTGTGGGGCCCACTGATGAGGCCTGTGGGGCCCACAGAGTGAAACTGCAAAGCAGTGTGCAGGGGAGCACAGTGGCCTGCAAGCCAGTTTAAGCTCTCCAATAAGCCACAAAAAAAAAAATTCACAAAAATAAGACAATGATGGGATTCAAAAGCCTAGGTGGGAGACTACAACTTCTGAAAAGCACAAGGTTTGAATCCAAACACAAAAATCTAAATAATTCCCACAAAGGTGGAATTTGACTTTTTATGAAATTGGACACTTTTGACTTTTATGGCTTTTAAACTGATTCTAATGATAGAATATGTTATATTAAGCTACATTGGGACTGAAATAAGCTAAGTTACCTAGATACGCAATGATATGATGAGAATTGGAACCTAAAAACACTAACTGATATGAAATTGGAAATGAATTTTGACTTTTTGACAAATGACTACTGGTTTTTATGTTTTACCTACACTAATACGACCTAATGCAAGTTGCCTAAGTGATTTATACTTACTAAATTCACCTTGAACACAGAAAACTTCATTGAACCAAACACTCCTGCATGTTACTTTGAGAGCTGATAAAGCTGGTTAAAAAATTGTAAAAATAAACAAAAAATGTTTTTAGTAAGACAAGCTGGGAGAATTTGATATCCCAGAAGATGAAAGACTAACTTTGAAAATTGAGCTCAAGAAAAATCTAGCAAAATCTGCCCATTTAAAACTTTTTCACTTTTTGACTTTTTGATTTTATCTTCTCATTTGACTTTGGTGAACTTCTGATGAATCCTACAAGCTAATCAAGTTGTATTAAGCTACAATGAACCTAAATTAAGCTAAAGCTACCACTTATAAGCTAAAGTGAGGGTCTATGGGTCTCAAATCCCTCACAGTTAACTGTGAGGGTACTTAAACTAGTATTTTGACTTTTGGTAACTTGGGACTTGGGTTTAAAGGTTACTTACACTTACTTGTACCTAGAATAACATAATGCAACAATAATAAAAACTGAGAACCTATATAAGCAGTCTAAACCAAACACCCTTTAAAGTCTATATTACCATTACAACTATGAGATAAAACTTTTAACCTACAAGTTTTTTTTTGTTTGAAACAGAATCTATGAACATTATAAAAGCTAAGTGAGCAAAAAGAACACAAAAATAATATCAAGCACTAATAAATGCAAAAAATCATATTTGTGACTTACAAATGGTTCAAGGCTGAGATCAAGTGACCAAGGTCCAAAAATACATCCAATGGCTTGTCACTAGGCCACTAGATTCCTTTCAAGCCAAATGAATCCCCTGCTCAGCTCATTCTTCTTCTTCATTGGATTTTTTTTTTTTTTTTAATCTATTTTATTTTATTTTTTTGTATTTTTGAATTTTTGAAACTAAAACTGTTTTGAATGCTCAGGAATCTTGAGGAAGCTTATAAATGAGCTAACTTTAACTTAAACAAACAATGAACAACAATTTCTCACAGTTTTAAGTAAAATGGAATTATGACTTGGAAATTCTAAAAAGTTAATTATATAAAGGAAACTTGAAATGGAAATAACCAAAGGTTTACAATGCACTAGGAGATTAGATTACAAGCTTTGGTAACTGAAAATAGCAACTGAAACACTAAAATTACATAGAATCGACACTAAACTAATTTAACTAACTACACTACACTAACTAATAATCTTTCTTCCATTCTCTTTGACTTATCTAGGCCCTGGTACCTTTCTCTTTCTTTCCCACTCTCCTCTGAGCCTTTGGATGGCCTCAGTTTGATTTCAGCCCTCCAAATTGATTTTGGCGGGAAAAAGGAAAATGGCAGTTTGGGTGGGGGGTTGGTGTTACAGGTGGGTGTAATTAATGGTGAAGTTGGTGAGAAAATGTGGAGAGGAGGGGGGAGACAAGGAAGCGTGAATTGGGGGGGGGGGGAAGAGGATGGTTGAATAGTGTTTTTGATCGGGGTTGACCGGTTGACTTTGTTTGACCGGATTTAATATTAAACGAGTGAGGAAGATGGGCCTTGGGTGGTGGATTGGGCTTTGGTGTTTCTGGATCAGGTATTGGATTGGGTTTTGTTTGGTTTAAAATAATACAAAGGGTCCGTTTGAATATTAATAGCAAAACACAAGGACCAATTTTGTATTTACTGAAATTAGGAGGGGCTGAAAATGTGATTTCCCTGAAGTTATCAAAAGGGTAATTCTTGCCAAGTACTAATAACCAAAGGACCATAAATTGTAATTTCCAAAATTTGAAATCCTAGGGACTATTTTTGCCAATTGTGAAACTTGAAGGACTAAACTTGTAAATTCTCAAAACTTTTTACCCAGGGACCAATTTTGATAACTTTTGAACTCAAAGGACTATTATTGACTTATCTTTAAAAAGAAACGCTCAGGGACTAATTTTGACAAGTTTTGTAAGTTTGGGGACTGAAACTGCCAATTATGCGAACTTTGTTCGTTTTTTATCTGTTTTCAATCATTTTGCATCTAAAACATATAAAACACAATCCCTGGGATATTTCCAGTATTTTGATGCATTTTTGAGTGTTTTTAAATGTTTTGCAGCTCAGATTTGACCAAAAATGATGAGTGTTTGAGCACTCATCAGGCTCGTTTTGTACGTTATCTAGAGACCTTTTTACCGGTATTTTTTTGTTCAATAAATCGCGAGATATCTGTTAAATACTTGGTAAATAAATAAATAAATAATATATATATATATATATATATATATATATATATATATATATATATATATAGGGTAAAGTTAAAATAAAAAGACAAATATTCGTAAAAAGAATAAAAAGAATTTTTTTTTAAAAAAGTTCTCGAAAAATTCCAAAAAAATTTCACAAGATCGGGTATGTTGGTGTATAAAACTTTTGTGAAAGAAGTTTTTCTAATTTTAAGTTTTTATACATTTTTTTTAATGCACAAAAAACGAATTTTAATGCGCAAAAAAAAAATTTAATGCACAAAAAAAATTTTAATGCACAAAATTTTCAAGTTGTTTTAGTTAGATGCGCAATGTTATTTTGATGAAAAAAGTCAAAAGAAGTTGGGTCCAAAAACGATTTTTTGATGCACAAAAAAGCGATTTAACGCACAAACGTATTTTTTTATAATTTTTTTTGGGATAAAGTATCCACTTTTAGATAAACTTCCTTTACAACTTTTTCATGCACCAACATACCCGATATTGTGGAATTTTTTTGGAATTTTTCGAGAACTTTTTTTAAAAAAAATTTCTTTTTATTCTTTTTACGGAAATTTGTCTTTTTATTTGATCTTTACCCTATATATATATATATATATATATATATATATATATATATATATATATATATATATATATATATATATATATATATATATATATATCTATATTATATATAACAGGAGGCGTTACACGCGTATTGCCACCTCATTGCCCAGTCATTGCCATGTAATTCATTTTCTGCCATGTCATCCATGTAAGCAATTTTTATAATTTATTTTGTATTATTTTAATTTTTAATTTTTATAATTTTGTATTTTGTCCGCAATTAGTAGCACACGTTTTTTAAATTTAATCTTAAAATTCTGTATTCGGAATTAAAAAATAGAACTAGCACGGTTCGAACATGATATGTCCCCAAACATATGCAAACATCTCAACCACTAGAGCATTCCAACTTTTGTAATATGATTTCCAATTCAAAATTGATAAAGTACTACGTAATTTGAATTATTATTCAGTATTTTCACAATCTACTCCTTAATTTACTCTGAATCAAATAATATCAAATCAATCCATTCTATATTTATCTTTGGTATGTTTAAAGGGTTTTAGGGTTTTACAACCACTCGGAGTCTGGTGCAAAACATTCGGAGTACTACTCTAAACCTAATTCTTCTTGGAAGTCAATTACTTCTTTTTATAATGTTTTTGTGTGTTTTTAACAGATTAATCAATCAATCATACCAATTCGAATGTTATACTCTAATCCTAATTCTTCAAGCAAGTTAGTTTGATTACTTTTTTTTTTTTTTTTTTTTTTTTTTTTTTTTTTTTTGTGAGATTTTAACAGATTAGTTAAGATCATATATGATGCATCGAACGAATTTCATAATCACTTTCGATTAACAGATTTGTGAATTTGTTATTTTATAGAAAATAAATTGATTCATTTGTTTGATTGGGGTTTTATTGATTATTGTTTTTTCATCTTTATTACTTAATCAACCTGACCCTTACAGTACTTAATTGACACATTTCAACCAGAATCCCTTTTGACATACAACTGAATCTTGAGATCGTAATTTTGATGAATCTGCTATGTTTGTGTCTAGAAATCTAATCGACTCCTCTCCGTTATCTATTAGGCATCATCAGTTGGTGAAAAGCCGTAGCTTATAGCTTAGAATACTTTCACCTTAAATTTTGGAACAATGTTTCGTTATAATATATGTTTGTCGTCTTTGTTTATCTTAGGATTTGAGAGGACTACTTAAAGCTGCTCCTACAAAGGAGGAACCTCAAAAATATATTGATTGCACTGGAAATTTACAGGTGATCATTTGAATATTGAATTTTGTTTTTATTATTATAGGAGAAAATAACAAGAATAAGAACTCACAGTAAATGTTACATTGTTTTCTATTGTTGTATTCACGTGACCTGCTATGCACAGGTCTGGCGTTTAAATGGTCAAGAGAAGACTCTTCTTCCCGTCCCTGGTCAACCTAAGCCTCAACCAACCAAGTAACGAGGTGTGGACCTACAATCAGACATGCTGGCCTACTACCATCAGGTTATTTATCATTTTATGTTGATAGATCAGTGTTATGCTTTTTAGTTTTTTCCATTAGATATTATATCTAACTGCTATCAAGTATGGGTTTTATTTGTTGCATTTTTGGCTTCTGTAAGGTCTTTGCTGTGAAATGCATATGCACAGTAGCACTCTCTTTTCATGAAGAACATCAGTTTTTAGAGGTGATTTGGAACGCTTCACGATTTAAGGTATCCGAACATCATAACACTTCATGGGTACTGTGTAGAGCAGGGGCAACATATGGTGATGTCTGGTCGTTGTTCCTTCTAACTGTAACACACATCCTTTTTATGTTTTAGATTGCTTACATTAGCAATTTGTGAGTGACTCTAGCAAATCTGTTGGTGATGTTGCAGGGCTTGGCTTGGTTGGAGGTTGAGGTGATGAATCTTTCCGCAAAAGCAGTAAAAGGTAATATAAAATTGGTTAACAAGTACTTGGGTATTTCAATTCTCTTTAAGATACATTAAATACTTCTAATGTATACTCGTTAGCTATTTTTGTTACTCCCTTGTCCGATCAAAAGAAATTGTGCCACCTTTACCTTACCTTCAAATGAACCAATGTGAGTTTTACAGCATTGTAAATCATCACACGATTTATGCCGTAGTACCCTTGGGGACATACTTGGCAACTTTCCAACGACAGGTTGTTGTTGTGTGGGGTGGTGCTTCTACTTTCAATCGACTTATGCGCTATACTCATAAAGAGGTTTTTATTTATTTAATTATTATATATGTTACTTTGAATTAACTTAGTCTATTAGAATTCTGTTTTTAAATACGTTGTATCTCAATATATAGATTTTCACAATTTTCGTGTCAATTGTAGGCTAAATTGATAGACTTCTTTCCTGGTGAGAAGTACCTGGTTATTTACAGCATCCATGCGCCAGGCAACCCTCATGACTCATGTAAGTATGTTTTTTGTAATATATCTAATTTTGATGTAATTAGATCATATTCTTTTGTCAGTTTGTAACTGTTTCTTGGCCTTTTTTTAGGTGATCTATTTTGTAGGTTTACAAATAGTTACACATTATTTATCTTGGGTTCTTTCATGATCTCATTATGATATACTTTACAGAATTACCAATGATTTGAAACCCAACCGGATACAAAACTGGTTGGAGGGCCAATCATCACATGTTGTCTACGTACTTTAAAAGACTACCTTTTTCACATATAAAAATGTAAACATGCTTTGTGAAATGATTAAGGGGTTGTTTGGATAAGCGTATTTCACCAGCTTACGGGCTAATTTGTATTTGGGAAAGCTCATAAGCTGAGTTTCTTTGGCTTATAAGGTAATTACATTGACCTTTTGTACTTTAATAAGTTGCACTCATAACAGGAAAAAGGTGAGCTTATGAGCTTAGTGGAGTAAATGAACAAAAAACGCAACTGAAATGTCAGTTTTTGAGAGGTCTAGCGTCGGCTTGCAGATCATTAACAGGAAGAATGGGATTCAAGGAGATGGTCTTTTCACTTTAGTGTCGGTGGTGAGTCCTCATTATGTGTATTTACAGTCTTTCATTAGTTCACATTTAGATGGCATAGTCATAACGGGTCAAAACGGTCTGAACCGCACCCCTTTAACCTCACCCCTATATTACTGAACCAATATATACATATTCACAGAATTTTATTGGTTCTGTTTCTAAATTAATTATTTTGTAATGCAACCAGCCCGAGCACACAGTCAATATGCTTACACAGAAAGAATAATGATAATATCGGTATGTTTATATCTGTTCAGTTTCAGCTCAGACAATGCAGTGCACCATCCATAAGGTAGTTACCATCGCAATTCAACCTGTCTAGGACTCTATTTAGAACAAGTTTTGATCTTTTTAAAATCCCTATTATGGTGTCGTGTACGTTTCAATGCCAACTAACTGGAATTGAATCTTGATATGACCTACAATCTAAATGGATGTTATACGTTTGTTTTCTCATTCAGGATTCATGGGACATGATTTGCAGAGATGCCCCTTATTGCAAATAATATCACGGACAAGGGATGTGTAGGTGTCTTTTGAATGCTGTTGTACGTTAATTAAATAATTAACAGGATTGGTGAAGGAGCCTAAAGATGCTTCCTTGAAAAAGAATGCCAAAGGAGTCCCCGCTTTCTTGAAGAACTCTCAAAGATTGGTATGTACATACAATTCGGTTTTACATTAATGAGATTGAACAAAATTGTAAAATGTTTGCACTTTAAGTAATTATGCTTCTATACTTTACTTACATATACCTGCTATCGAGAGTTAAAAAAACACAAGAGTAACTATAGGCACTAGGATTGGTGCATTGCCTAAAAAGAGACCATAGTCTAGGTTGTGCACTCCTTCAGTTGGATAAGTTTATGCCAACTATTGCTACAGTAGTCTGTGTCAAGCACGGTACCCAGTGTCTGAATGATATTGGATGACATTAATTAGGTTAGAGACGTGTTCTTCAAGATGCTTCTTGGCATCTTCCCTTCCAAGATATAACATTATGGAGGGCGGTACTTTTTCATGTTATATTTAGTCATATTTCTATTAAAATTGGCAAGAATTCTGAGTTGTTTACGCTCATTAATAAAGTGATATTTTTAGTCAAATTTTTTACGACATCGGCATCTCAAGCTATCCAATATTAATTCTTAATTTAAGCTCTTAAAGGTAGATAGAGTTGAGATAAATAGATAAAACAAAGAAATCTAAATCAGAATGTATACCTGGGGAGGAGGGGGCATGATGTCATGCCACAATATGGCTAAAGGATATATATGACCCACCCCACACCTGCATGGTCCACGAGCCTTCTCATGTTGTCCAGTGAAGTGGCATCAAATGGTGCCTGAATATTAGATGTGATGTGTTCTTACATTTGACCAGTTGTTTGATCCCTTTAGCGGGCAACATGACGTTAATGATTTTTCATGCAACATAGATACCCACTTCTAACCAAAATGCTCTGCCCAGGTCAGCTTATGAACACCTACAGTAACTTTTTCATAATACAGTCTGACTTTATGAGGTAAACTACTCAATTGCTAAGAGTGATTTTCTTTATTTCATTTGTTCTGCCTATTGTTTGTGACTATTTTTTTCTCACCATCTGTTCTATATTGATCAAGTTTGGGTGCCCCGTATATGGCGATATCCATTTTATGTGCTAAGCACTCATATTTTGTAAATAGAATTGTTGTTTACAAGGCACTCTATCGGGCGTTTGGAGGATCTGTTGCTGATGTTGTTGCTGCCATGATCAGGTTTGTAAACATTAATCATGACCACTAAAACATGCCAAAAATGTTGTATTTAAAAAATGCCAAAAGTAATGTCTTTATATATGTGATAATATGTGTTAACAGGCAGTTTATGATGGAGTTGACATTCTGAATCTTTCGGTGCGGTCTAACAGTCCACCCACCACAAAAAAAAAAAAAACACATTTTTAAACCCGTTTGATGCTACACTTCTGTCCGCTGTCCCAGTGTGACTTCACACAAAATGACCAGTTTTTTATTCATATTTTGGGGTGTTTGGATATAGATTTTATAACTGATAATCTTATTTTAAGTTGCGATACTCAGTTTTTGGGTTTAGAATTCTGCTGATCTATGAGGAAAATATTGAACCGTGACTAATTAGTTTTGTACCAACATCAATAAAAAGGGTAATATGAGAGTGCGATGTGGAGTAGAAGAGATTCAGGTTGATGTTAATTTGGAAGCTGAATAAGAGAATGATGATGACGCCAAACATGGTTACGTTTTTTTCAAGTCTATCTATTGTTAATTTTTTTCATAGTACTTATATATGGTCGAACCCGTCCACACAAAGAAGTGACTTTTATATTTATTTTGGTGATTTTTTAATACTGGATTCGAAAAATGATGGCAAATGCTGATGAAAGGATTGTTTTTTTTTTTTTTTTTTATCAAGTTTTTGGGTTAAAGAAGGGCGTGCATTGATGTTGATGTCAAGAATACTTAAAAGAAGCTTCCACTGGTATAGATTTCTTATCTATTAGAAATGGGTTGCTTACTCTTTTTTAAATAGTTTGTTTTGGATCACATGATGAAGGGTCGAATGTTTGATCAATGTGTGTTTTTTTACAGATGGCATCCAGATCATTGTTTGGAATTTAGGAGCTCTAAGCGTGTAGAAGTGACAACGCAGAAGTTTTCAGCAACAAATTGTACCGGCACAGCTTAATGACGTATAAAAAATCAGGAATTATGTCATTTTAGTGTTCTTTGGCTTAAAGGAGGCACATCAGGTTCCTTTTTTTCAGTTCTGAGAAATAGTATGATGTTACAATCTTATCAGCGCTTCTTGCAGCAAGCGTTCCTGATGTTTACAACGCTTTAATTAAAAGACACGGGTCAAACGGGTCTTTGTATTTAGGTTTGCCAAATTGCATATGCTTGGCTTGAGTTTTGATCCTCCAATTCAGTCTATTAATTCTATATCTTTTTTTAAATTCATGATAGACTAAGGCAATGATATACAGATGGATAGAGATTCAGGTACTTGACTCACTAATGTGTGAAATATACCCCATATATACCTATTTTCAAACCGTGCAATAATAACCTGAAACCGGCTTATTATAAGTAAACAATGTCTTAAGGATCAAAAGTTTTACAAAATAGATGTGTTAAGACGGAAAATGAATAGACTTTATCCAAAAACTATTTTTTTCTAAAATATGTGGTATGTCAAATATGATATTATCTTAGCTCAAATACCTTCATGGTTGTCATTGGTTGGTGCAGAAGGACATCTCTTTGGATGGGTTAGTTGTAAGTTGGAGACAAATACAATTACATCTTAGCACAAACACCTTCATGTGGCTCCTCCTGATAGAGTTTGCTAAAGCCATATGATTGATGCAGGGTGATTGCAGATTTTGTAAAAGTAAGTGAGTTACTCTAATTTTAAAATCTACAAAAAGATAATTCAAATGTTCGCAGTTATTGCATGGCTTATATAAAAAATTGCACTTCTTTATTATTTTGTTTTTTCCCCCTAACTAACTGTAGTAGATATAGTTTAGGCTTATTATCAGTTTTATTATTTTATAAGTCGGAAGTCTTAGTGAAAGAGTCACTTTGGTATTTCCCCCGTACCCCGCACACCAGAATGCATTGTACGTTTTTGTTGTTGGTATGTCACATACTAAAAATTTAATATATACGGTAGTGATCTATTATCGTTGATAAAACACTTTAAAACGTAATATGCATTACCTAATACACTTTTAGTGATTTTGAATCAGATCGATGTATTTTATCCAATTTCTTTCCTTCTAATTACTTCACTTTATTGAAAGGGGTGCTTGCTTATAACTATATAAGTGACTGCTTATTGCATTGTTTAAAATTGAATGCAAGTTTATGCATATTACATAGGGGTGTTTGGGATTGCTTATTTCTCCGCACCACTTATCTAATTATCTCGAACCTTATTACTATTCTAGGTAGGGGAGAAAGACTTTACAACTCTCAGCGGGGGACTTCTATATTTGACTCATTGTCCAACCATAAACTATAGATGTTGGAATCCATTATGTTGGATTATTGCCAACAAAGAAAGGTATGTATTAGTAAAAGTATTCATATATCATCGTTCTTTCACCATGTATGAGCTGGCCTATGGGAGCTTGCTTCAAAGAATGCTTTCTTAGACATGATCAAAGATGCACAAACATAAGGATTGTGTAACGGTTCAGAATAAGTACTTTTTAGTGCGGGCTGAATTGAGTCTTTAATTTATGTGGAAGATAATAAGTTCAAAATTCCAATAATTCTTAATTCTCAAATAACTATTTACTATGCTTAATACAATCAACAATGTCTTTTCTCTAATTATTATTTGTCGAGCTCATCTTCGGTACATGAAAATGATTTTCATTTGACTTGGTGAGTTAACACATTGATTGGTTAATTAAAGTTTGTATACCAATCAGTGATAGAAACTGATTGCATCAACTTTCCAAAATAGAGAACTTTCATGCTTGATAATTGTTCAGCCCTTTTTTTGGTTCTTTTCAAATTTGCTTAATTATTGCGATTATCACAATACTGCAATATGATGTTACATACTGAGTTTTTTTTGTAACGCAATACTCCTTAATTTGTGTTTAATTAGTCTTATGTCTTATATGCACATTTTACTTGGACTTTGTCATAGATAGTTTTCTTATACTTTTGGCGTGGCCACAGTGAGATGCATGAAGCCAATATTGAATGAAGTATTGGTGCTTTGATTAGAAGATAATAGTACAAGCCTGTTAAGCATACGAGATCTAATGTTTGCCAACAATGTATGGCTTTCCTATTGTTATGAAACCTTAAACATGTGATTTACTTTTTCAAGAGAATAAAGGAGTCAATCCAGACGAGGGACAACATTTATTTATTTTCGTACTTTATGCATTGAATAGATATATGTGTATTAACATATTTTCCTAAACTTATTTTTTTTCAACAATATCCATATAGTTTGAACATTTTTTACCCGCCTTCTTTCGCTATAGCAAAATATGTCAGCGATAATTATAAGTCATGCCCGCCCATCGGGCGGGCTTCGACATCTAGTATATATATATATATATATATATATATATATATATATATATGCGTTAAAATAAAAAGTCTTTTATAATAAAAAGTGTAGAAAGGATTGTGGGCGACATGTGTCACCCCCATGTCACATCATATGACACGTGTCACCCCCAACCCCCCCCCCCCCCCAAATTTTTTTTCCCGCCAAAAAATTTTTTTTTTTTTGGTCCAAAATTTTTTTTCCCGCCAAATTTTTTACTGCATCACAGTTATAAAGTTACTGCATTACAGTTATAAATTTTAGTGCATTAAGGTTATAAGTTACTGCAGCATAGTTGATGCACTGAACTATTGACTATGATGCAGTAACTTATAATAAAGATACACAAAAACTTAAAAAAGAATCGTATTTTCATTTTGATGCAGTTACATACATATATGATGCAGAAAACTTATGATGATGCAGTTTCTTATAACTATGATGCAGTAACTTATAACCATGAATGCAGTAACCGTGATGCAGTTACATATATATGATGCAGTTTCTTATAACTATGATGCAGTAACTTTATAACCATGAATGCAGTAACCGTGATGCAGTAAAATCATAATTGTGATGCAGTAAACGTGATGCAGTAACTTTATAACCGTGATGCAGTAAATTTATAACAGTGATGCAGTAAAATTTTTTGGCGGGAGAAAAAAAAATTTCCCCCCCAAAATTTTTTTTTAAAAACTTTTTTTTTTTGGCAAGAAATTGTTTTTTTCCGGCGGGGGTGGGGTGGGGGGGGGGGGTGTGGGTGACACGTGTCATATGATGTGGCATGGGGGTGACACATGTTACTCCCACAATCCTTCCTACACTTTTTATTATAAGAGACTTTTTATAATAACCCCCATCATATATATATATATATATATATATATATATATATATATATATATATATTAATAAAAAATTTGTACTTAGTAAGAAGTTGAAGGTGTGATTTGAAATTTTTTTTTACCTCTTGATTTTTTGAATTTTTTATTTGTTTCCGCCAACTTCGGCCAAACATGTCGCCCTATAATATATATAGGGAATGATTAAGTTGTTTAACAGTTTAAAGACAAAACAAGGCTTCAAGTGAATAATTTTCTTAAAAGATAACGAGAAATAATCATTTTCAAAGTGCCTTAGTGGCTAGCATTTTCCAATGCAATACTTTAAATCATATACAAAACATAAAAAGAAAACATATTTGTTTAAAATTTAAATACATAAAAAAGGAGTAATTTTGTTAGAATAAAATATCACTACTTACAAAAGACAGTGTAATTTATAAAATATTTAAATAATTAGTTATATTTTAAACTACTAAATTTTTTTACTCATACTTAGTCCACAACCATATACAACATATAGTTAGAGGATGTTTGGTTTGAAGGTGTCTGACTTTCATTCCCGATATTGGTTGATGAGTTTTGATATTAAAAATGAGTATCAACACTAAAAATTCAAGCATTCTCTAAATCCATCAAAAGAGATGGGTTTACAAACTCTTTCCCACTATCATACCCGTAGTAATTCCCTTTTATAACCAGACACCCTTTAAAAAAATTGCACACACATATTAACGCTATTGTACATTGTTATCGCTATGCGCTGGTAATCGTCTTGTTTATAAACGAGCAAGATAGATTTTACTTAGACGGCATTTGTTTAAACTTATATGTTGGCTTGTAAGCTTATTTGATTCGGCATATATTTCATTAGCCTCAATTTATCGGCTTATTATGAAACTTATGGACTTATTTAAGTTTATCATATCATAATAAATCGAAAAATTGAGGCTCATGTTTCATAACTTAAAAAAACTCGTAAGCCACATATAAACTTAAACAAACACTTATTATACTAGCCGAGTACTCGTGCATAGTAACGGGATTTTATAGCGTCAGATAGCTGCAGTGATAAAATTGTATGCCCGTGCATACTAATGTCAACGTACCTGTTAATTCGCATTTATAAACTTTCAAATTGTCTGCCCGAAATACTACGCAATATCTCCATAAATGAATGAAACCGAATAAAAAAAAATGGTACGATATGGTAGGATTTAATTCCAAAAATAACTAAAACTATTATAAATGATACAAGACATACTTTTTTACATATATGGCGCATGGTTGGACAACGTTAAGCCAATCACATGAATAGAATGAAGTGTTTTGCCTGTATGGTTGCGAGCATTTTTTTTTATGTTGTACCATTATTTTTCCTAGAAACAAATGGTGATTTATTATTATTATTATTATTATTATTATTATTATTATTATTATTATTATTATTATTATTATTATTATTATTATTATTATTTATTTTTATTTTTTTAGGTTTTCTAAAAATATACCAAGTTTTGGTATTTTTGACTTTAACTTTTATAAAATAATCCTGAAGCATCGCATAGTATTTTTTAGAAAAATCAACTCCTAGTGATAAACTCCATTACGTTGGAGGTAGGACTAGTGGTGTCTTTGTCTCTTTGATGTGTTCTACTATAATTTGGAAAAATATATAGTAATACTTGATATCTATTACAAAAATAAATAAATCTTAATAAAAGTTTTGCCGTTTCTAAGATTGATTTATGAAACTGGGTGTCATGAGAAACAAAACTACGTGTGGCAGTGCTTGATCACACATGGTTTTGGATCACGTCGTGAAGGAAGCAAACTAGAGAAGAAAGACAGTGCCGACCACCGATCAAGACTTCAAGAGAACTTTTTGTTTGTGAAAGTGTTGTTTTGGTAAGAAGAGTGAATCATGTGCCAATAATTAAACAGTAGTTTTCGGTATTTAATTTGTGGTCTTCAAAATAAAACTCATAGTCAGTACATTTTAGTGGCTACTCAAGTTCGTATGAGGTAGTTCTTCACATCCTTCTTTGGCAAAAATAGAATATTGCAATTGTCAATTTGTCTTTCATTTAGACCTTAACTTTTTTTTTAGAAAGGCTCATTTAGACCTTAACTAAGCATAGCTATTTAAGAACACTATATTTGTGAGCTTGCAAAGTTAGTGGCCAATTTTATTTTTATTTATTTATTTATTTTAATTAATGAGAAAAGGTCAATTCAAAGAAGTTGAGACATCTGGAATGCATGTTATTGTTATGCCATACTACAATAACAATCTATAACAATCGTCCTCCATTATGGTTATTCTTTTTGTTTTGCTTTAACACACAACCTTTAAATTCTTCTTTAGCCTATTGTTTTGTTGGGAAAACGGCATTGGAGATCAACAAACTTTTGACCAAGTGTTTTTTCTTTTTTGCTTTAACTAAATTAGTTTTTTTTTTTTTATAACCACATAAATTTACAATGCAAATATATAAATTTTATTTGGCCAAAATAACAACACTATTAGACACAACAAGTTGTAAAGCAAACCACATAATCCGATTTGATAGATTTGTAAACCAAGTGATCGCTAATGGAGAGTCAACCTAAGCTGCCAAATCAAACAACATTATTTGAGTATATTATTATGACATTATTTTATCATTTTTAATCGTTTAAAAAATCAAAACCTTGATTGACTTTGCATCTACTTGGTTATAAAACCTTTTATAGACTCATTCAACTATTGAAGTCGATATGATGATGTCTTCTAATCATCTAGCCTATCATCCCTTAATGAGCTAGTGGATTAGCATACATGGCTTTTGTATTTCTTTATATTATTTTCATTACTATGTGCCATTTTGATTTTATCTTTCAAAGTTAATTGATGCTAGTCGTATTCATTCTTTACACAAAAATGAGTAATCAAGATAACCTTTGCTTTGTTTAGGTATGATGTTCTCAAACTCAAAAGATTGAACAATTGCTTATTTAAATTTTCTTTATATATAAGATATATAAAAAGTATCTATCTCTACATTAATATCACTGCTTACGCAAAAACGGATTTTGTAGATAAAAACAGCATAACTTAAATTTTTTAACTGAACTAGTTCAACGATATCTAACTAACAACTCTCCGTTACACCTAATTGTGTCAAGCATTAAACATAATGCAATGTTGGATATGAAGTATAAATCAATATAAAAGCTCAAATTATAACAAAACAAAATCACATAATGCAATGTTAGATATTAAGTATAAATCAATATAAAAGCTCAAATTATAACAAAACAAATGGTATGTTTGGCAAAACTAGCTGTAAGCTGTATACTATAAGCTGTAAGCTGTAAGCTGTAAGCTGTAAACTGCAAAACTGTTAACATGAGCTACAAACTGTATCTTTTTTTCAATAAAATTGTTTGGTAAGTTAGCTGTTAAATATAATTATAAGATGTAAAATAACATAAAAGGACATATTTATAATTGTAAATAAATGTTTAGAGGGTATATCAGTAATTTAAAGTTTTAACAGCTCCAATATTTTTAAAAAGCTTCATGAATCAGCTTTTCATTTATGAGCTATTTGTTTAAAATAAAAGCTTGAAGTTGATGAATCCAAACGGAGCTACTTATTTTAGAAGAGATTATTTTTGTAACAAAAAGCTAACAGCTCCTCAAAAAGCTCTTGCCAAACAGACCCAAAAGAGTGGTGGAGCCAGAAAAGAAAAGTTTTCATAGGAGGTCGAAATAAATTTTTTTCCGGAAAACAATAGATGGGAGGGCGGAGAACTTTTTTTTTTTTTTTTTTTTTTTTTTTTTCTTCTTCTTTCACATGAAAGTGCAAATAAATGCGTTAACATGCTTAAGCCTATGATGGTCAGGACTCTTTCCTGTCCTCACGTGGCTCCGCCCATCAAACTAGTCATGAGAATGTAAAGCTTGAAGGAATGATAAATTAATAATCTTTTGGCACAATTACAAACTTACAAAAACATAAGTCACTAAAAAAAATTCAAATAGGAAATAGGCTAGATTTAAGGATAATCCAAACCATAATTCAAAAGACCAAACAAATTATCACAATTAACAAAACAAATACACTTTCCATAACTATTTCAAAGTCGTCTAAATAATATCTTAATATAAGTGGCCAAAACATTCTATTTATTTTATTTTATAAAATTCCATTTCCTCAATTATCAAACACAACTTAATATTTAACAAATACAGAGTATTTTTACAAAGTCATTAAATCATATAAAAACTAAAAACTTATAAAAACCAATTCCAATTTCTAACTCTAAACCTCTCAAAGGCGCCCAAATTCCTTCACATTTTTTTCCTGATTCACTTCACAAAAAAAACACCCTTGTTAAAAAAATCACATTTTTTGCATACATTTTACATACAAATTTATTGTTCACGATATCTTTAAGATTAAACCTCTTAAACCCACATTGTATTTGCCAAAATATTTGTGGGTTTGTTCTCAAATTCAGTTTTCAGGTACTCTTTATCATAAAGTTTATTACTTTATGTGTTTTCGTGTGTTTTTTTGCTATGTTTAGTGTATATAATATGGTCTTTATAACTAATGGTTTTAAACCCACATTTTTATTGCTAAAATATTTGTGGGTTTGTTTTCAAATTCAGTTTTAAGGTACTTTTTGATCATAAAGTTGGCTACTTTATACATATTTATGTGTTTTTTGGTGTGTTTTATGATATTTTTAGTGAATGGGATATTATATGGTTATTGGGTATGATATTGTGAATTGAATGCGAGTAAAATTGCTGTTTTATTTATTTATTTAGGGCTTATAAATCTTTTTGTGGTATTTTTTATTTTTAGTTTTTGATCATTACGGGAATTAAGAAAGTTTTGATCTTGTTGTGAAGACTTTTTCAATATGGTCAATTATATGCTTTTTATGTTTGTTTTTTGTGTGGAATTTAGTTTAAGAATTTAGTCTAGGATTGGAATTAGGTTTTTGTATTATTCTTTGTTCTTCTTGTTAATATTAGTATTTTTATTTTATTTTTTGTATTTAACTCTCAATCTTGTAAATTTTTATTAAAATATATGATTTCTGGTTAACAAACAATCGCGGGTTTGTGTTAGATCATTTTTTTTCATGAGTTAACTGCGCAGCGAAAAACGATAAACGTTGGTCTAAAGTACTTATGTTTGATATAATCCTCATACTAATAATCGTTGTGTTTTTGTTGCTGATTGTTGATTGTTGTTTGAGTTATGAATCGTTGCAACTTTCAAAACAGTTAATTGAACGATGCTGTGGTATATGCAGATTTTGGTTTTGCTGATCTAAGCTGTCATTTTGTCATTTGTTGATTATCTGCTACGGTTTTGCCGGAATGCGAGCTGCTTTTGGAGTTTAATTTGTTGTGTCGCTATGAAAATGGAAGACTATAAAAAACGGGGAAGCCCTGTTCGCAGGTTTGTGTCTTTTATTTCCTTTTATTAAATGTTGGAAATTTTGAAGAAAGTGTTATGTGTTATTTATCCGTTCATGATGCAATTTTCAGAAAATCAAACGAGTGTATGAGGGGTATTGTAAGTGTCATAGTTAGTCTTGTTATCGGCTTCTTTATTGGAGTATCGTTTCCTGCATTTTCACCACCAAAGGTATGTTTGACTTTTGTGGGTCAAAGTAAGCTATAATTCAGTGAACAGTTAAAACATTGTGCTAATAACACTTCTTTGATGGAATGAAATTGATAGCTTAAACTTGTACCTTCGATTGATACTTACCTTGGTGACAAAGATTCGGGTCGTTCTACCCAAACAATCTTAAATGTGATTTCTGTGGCGAGGGATAATGTCTCAACCAAAGCTCAAAAACTTGATGATCCATCAGAGGTAGTTATATAATATTGTGACAATTCTATGTTCTGTATACATTTCCGTACATTCAATAATTTGATTACAGTTTATGAACTCAACTTTCAGTTTATGAATTACGTAGTATTTAATAAGAATATGTGATATAACATTATGATGTACATTCAATAATATGGTTACAGCATCATTAAAAACTTTCAAAATATCTATATGCAGATTTTTGTCACTACCAACCCTCGGGGTGCAGAAAGATTACCACCAGCAATAATTGCTTCAGAATCAGACTTTTATCCTCGTAGATTATACGGTAAACCTAGTGAGGTTAGACTTTTGACTTTTGGTTTGACTTTTTTGGAGGCTCATTAATTGTTAAACATCTAACCACCTTTTGGTTTGCAGGACCTAACATTCAAACCAAAGTATCTTGTTACGTTCACCGTTGGTTATAATCAGAAAGATAACATTGACAAAGCAGTAAAAAAGGTCAACTTTTTATCTTAATCTTTGGCTCTTTGCCACTAGTCACTGTCATAAACATTGACCATAGTGGTGTTGATTATACAGTTTTCAGGAAACTTTACTATCCTTCTGTTTCATTATGATGGCCTAACAACTGAATGGGATGAATTTGAATGGTCAAAACAAGCAATTCACATAAGTGTTCCTAAGCAAACAAAATGGTAAATATACTAAGCACGAGATATATATGCTTTACTTGTTAGATTCAAAAGGTAATTTTGGCTTTTTATTGACATTGCATAGGTGGTATGCGAAAAGATTTCTGCATCCCGACATAGTTGCGTCATATGATTACATATTTATATGGGATGAAGATTTGGGAGTTGAGAATTTTGATGCTGAAGAGTGAGTGTCTAACTAAATATGTCGATGAAGACTTTTTGATTAGTCAACGTAGACTTTGACATGATCTTTGAATATTTATGTTTGCAGATACATTAAGCTTGTGAAGAAGCATAAATTGGAGATATCACAGCCTGGTTTGGATCCCAATAGTAAGGGTTTGACGTGGCAAATGACTAAGAGACGTGAAGATCTTGAAGTTCATATGTAAGTCAACACTTTGACCATCTATTTTACTTAAAAACTTTTCGTATTTATCTGAATGTTTATTTACTATATGAAGTGACCCTTGTATTTTTGTTTTTGTTTTATTTGTTACGGTTTTGTAGAGAAACAGAGGAGAAACCGGGCTGGTGTACTGACCCGCATTTGCCTCCATGTGCAGCGTATGAATAAAATTTATACCTAATAAATTATTTTAAATGCATTTTTTCTGACCTTCAACAAAAGAAAAATTGAGGGCTATCTTTGACCTATGATGTCAAACAGGCTAATATCACTTTGATGTTGGTCTTAAGATTGTAACAAAACATGTCAGAATTATTTAATGTAAAAGTCTAATAAGTAATTTTACCTTGAACACTTGCTATAAAATTATTGACTTTGCAATTTTGTGGTAATGTGATATTACCTAGTAGTTCTGACTTTACTACTTACGGTTATGGATACAGATTTGTGGAGATTATGGCTCCGGTATTTTCTCGAGATGCTTGGCGCTGCGTATGGTATTTAATTCAGGTATATAATATATAGGCTATAATTAATAACTTTCCTGTTACTTCAAATAACTAAATGCTGCTGTTGGTTTTAAATGCAGAATGATTTGGTTCATGGATGGGGACTTGACTTTGCTCTTCGTAAATGTATCGAGGTAATGCATGTTTCTGAGTCGTTGATTATATAAGTTCCTTAAAAGGTGGAAATGGCTGGGTTGGTTACGGGTTTAAAGTTTAAACATGTTCAGATGTAGACGGGCCAGGTTGGCCTTGAACACTTTTTATCTAAATTTTTTTATAAACAATTAGACAAAAGTTGTTTTAGTTCAATAAAAATCTAACTTATAAATAAAATTAATTTTGGAGATTTCCGACACATTCAATCCATTTGATCTATTTCCTTTTTAGCTCTTTCTTTTAAATGTTATCTATTTCGCCCATTAAAGATAGCACATAATATCAAGGTGTTATTAAGAATAACTGTTTTCCTTTCTTAATAAAGCCTGCGTATGAAAGAATTGGAGTTGTTGACGCACAATGGATTGTTCATCAAGGCGTACCTTCGCTTGGTAACCAGGTAAAATCAAAGTTTCCAAATTTGCCCTTTTTATGGTTGTGTCAGCTCTATGCTCTAATCTTTCTTTTTCTGTTTATAGGGTAGAGAAGAGAATGGGAAACCTGCATGGGAAGGGGTATGCAGAAGATCTCACTATTATATATGCGTGCATATAAACATCTGTTGTTTTTGTACAAGTATTTATATATTTTTGTGGCAGGTGAGGGAGAGGTGCAAAAAGGAGTGGAAGATGTTTCAAGATCGTGTATCAAGGGCAGAAAGAGAATACTTCAGGTCAATTGGTGTTAGATCTTCAGACCATGAAGCGAATTGGGTGACAGATGACAGGATTCAGTAGTGTTCTAGTGATCATTGAAATGGATCACATAGTACATTATTTTAGAGGCAAATCTTTGCTATAGAAAATTTGCAGGCATTAATGAGAAAACGTTAAACGTTGGTAAAAAGGTCATTTACGACTCGTTTATGCTCTCGATATTGATGTTATTAGTCTTGCAACTTAACCCAATCGGTTCGGGTTTATTGTAAATTAACTTTTTAAGGCTTTTTACTAGGAACTTTTTCACAGAAAAATACAGTGACTTTTTTTTTTTGCAGATAACTCATTTCTAAAGCGAGTTTTAAGTCATAATTTATTTGTTTATTTATTATTTCATACCACAAAACCATATTTACAAAAAGAAAAAGATAAGAATACAATACACACTAAATAACAAACATTGCACATCATACAGATGACAAAACATCCAAAGTTAGAGACATAGCCAATAGTTAACCTCCCATCATAGGCATTGTTTTACTCAGCTCAAATTTTTTGTGTCTCGACTCAATGAAATCCGAAGCTTCTCCGTCTATATCATCTTCGTATTGCATGATCGACTTGTTTATGTTCTTACGTTCATAGTAGTCTCTGACACGAGTGTCTACCTGAGGTTGGTTCGGGATTCTTTTGAACCCATTACCAACAAAGTAGATATCAGAATAAGGAGGTACGTTGTGTAACTTGTGTGGTAGTTCTTTGAGTTTATTCTTCAAGGGACCAAGATGGTGGTGATTGTGATGAGTGTTTGACATATCGTTGGTTTTTAGTTGCGAACGGTTGTTTGATGTAAAAGATGAGATTGTGTTTATCTTTGATCAAGCACCTATTTATATACATTTCTATGTTGGTTTCTGTTGATAAGAAGGCGAAAAGCAGCCATGGGGAATCGGATTCCTTCGATTATTTTAAGGTTATCAATTGAGATGTTATTCTCGTAGCCATTTTGAAACTCTAACACAATCTAGTATTGCGGCTGCCAACCTTTGGAATCGCTGAGAAAAGCTGGCAGCTTAAACTTATTAGTTTACTAGGGATCATATGCTTAAAGTTTTCCAAAATTGTATGTGTTGTTTATTAGAATGGTTCACTTTTAGCTATATAGAAAAAGGGCATTTGCATATATTCTAACTTCAATTTAAAAAGTATTTTGTGTTATTGCACATGCTATACTTATACTAATGTTATAATTTCTGATTCAATATGGTGACAAACCTTGAATAGGTAGCAAGCATTAACAATACCCTACCAAGCTGAATTACGAAAATCAACAATATTTTTTCACATTACAAAAATAGACTTGGCGAGCAAATCCATTTGCTCTCTATTGCTGTTCGCTCGTTACTTACTATGTGGCCTAGCTGCATTCTCATTTTGCTCGGAAATTCATACAACATGGCAAGCAAATGAGTTTTGCTTGCTATGTCAATTTGCTCGGAACTAACTAAAGAATCCATTAAAGAATGTGACAACTCTTCTTATTATCCTCATTAAATTCATACAACACATTTTTGTAACCTTTGTTTAGTCCAACTACTGTATAAATGACTTCATATATTAAGTGTCTAATATGCGAAATTTGCAATCATTATGTAGGAAAAAAAAAAATGTGGACTTCTTGTATTTTGCTTGTTTATCCACAAAATAATATAGAGAGCAAATTGAGATGTTGCTTGCTTATCCATTCGAAAAAATAATCATGGAGAGCAAAGTGATATGACAAGCAAAGTTTTTTGCTTGCTTATCCACATGTCAACACCCGATTAAATCAACCAAATACTCTTAAGCGAGCAAATCGCATGGAGAGCAAATTATTTTACTTGCCAACTCCACGTGTCACATTCACATTCAACTTGTAAAACAAAAAATTGATACATGCAATAATCTAATTCACCATGAGCAAAAGATAGTTCGAGCAAACTTGTTTTGCTCGCTATGTCGTTTTTGGTAACACAGAATTATAGGGTCTAAATTCGCAAATCAGTTTTTCAATTGTCTATTAGAAATTTTCTCAGGTTATTATGTAATAGCCCCCCCCCCCCCCCCCCCCCCCCCCCTCTAAAAAGATAGTTCGAGCAAACTTGTTTTGCTCGCTATGTCGTTTTTGGTAACACAGAATTATAGGGTCTAAATTCGCAAATCAGTTTTTCAATTGTCTATTAGAAATTTTCTCAGGTTATTATGTAATAGCCCCCCCCCCCCCTCTAAAAAGTAGTAATATCTATACTATAACTATATCTATACTATATATAAAGGAAAAACCAAAAAGTGAAAACTTAAAGTATTTTAGGAAGTCCTTACATTATTTTCAGAAAGCATATGCAAAGCTGGAAACTATTAGCACACTATTAATACACATCAAAAACCGGATTGACCCGGGTCGCTTGAAACCCGACAGGTTGACCCAATTTAATGTGACCCGTTTTTTTATCCAACCCGGCAGGTTGACCCGGTTTAATTTGATCCGTTTTTTCGAATGGAACTGTTCAATCAGATGAACCGCCCGGGTCGAACCGAGTTTCAAAACATTATGTATAATCCCCAAATCCTCAAACTTTTATTTTTTTCGTTTATAACCCATAAACTTTTTTTATCATTAAAGCTATCTGCCGCTATAAAATCTCGTTGCTAAACAAAAAAGTAAAAAGTGAAAACTTAAAACTAATTTAGAAAACTTAAAACTAATATATCCCATTTCTTTAATATTCAAATTAGCTATTAAAATTTGTTATTTACTTAAAATCATTACTATATGTTACAATATTTATAGTTACATTTTAATTTTTTTACATTGTATGAATAAAAGTTATACAAAACAACTAAGGGTTATTGTACAAAGATGTTATTAAAGTTTGCGTTTGTGTTGTCCTAAGGTAATAAAGTTTCAAAGTTGTCATCCAGGTTACTCAACTTAATTTGACCGGTTAAATTTGTTACTGTGTTTTGGGTAACCTAGAGTTACCGGTGAAAATCCTACGTGGCATGCATTTTTTGTCATCCAGATTACCCAACTTCTTGCGACTTGTCATATTTGTCATCCAAGTTATATTTATGTTAATTTGACCGTTTTTATATATTTTCATATTCGTCTTCTTTTATACATTTTTGTCTGTTTCTGTATCGATTTTAAATGACGATTTTGACTCCTTTTTGGTCTGATTCATCAAAAGTGTAAAACACGAAAGTTGTCCGAAATGATGTTTTACATCAAGACTCGCGATATTTTAATAGATGAAAACAATAAAATATAAGAAAATGGATGAATCGATTTTAAATCCAAAATGATGTATCGATATTAAATCACGATTTTTATCCGTTTTCATACATATTATATGTATAAAAATGGATGAAAACGGATAAAATATAAGGAAAACAGATGAAACGTGTAATAATAGATGAAAACGAATAAAAGTGTATGAACACGGATAAAAACATATGAAAACGTGAGAAAAACGGATAAAAACATGAGAAAATAGATGAAAACGTATAAAAACGAACGAAAACTGATAAAAACCTATGAAAACATGAGAAAAACGGACGAAACGGACGAAAAAGGATAAAACCGTAAGAATAGTCAATGAGGACTAACGATGTAAATATTTTAACTCAATGAGGACTAACTTAGATGACAGTTTTGAAACTTTAGTAACTTAGATGAACTTTTTCTCAAACTTTAGTAATTTCTTTGAGGTAGAATATGTTTCAGGTTGAGATACCGGTTATCAACCGGTTGCCCACCTTGGGAGTAACCTTAGTGTAACATCTTTGAAACTTTAGTAACCCTGTTGACAAACCCGTGAACTTGAGTAACCTGGATGACAACTTTGAAATTTTATTACCTTAGGACAACACAAACGCAAACTTTAGTAACATCTTTGTCTAATAACCTAAACAACTAACCATAATATCACAATCATAATTATGTGCCAGGATAAAATACCGTTGCTATACACAGATATTCGTCTAGTATATTGAATTGAGTGAAAGGTACACAAAAATAGTTGCTACGTATTTAAGATGAATACCAACTAGTCTCGCTAATCGCTATCATAAAAAAAAAAAAAAAAAAAAAAAAAAAAAAAAAAAAAAAATTGGTAACTGCATTTTCTCAAGGTTAGATTATTATAAGAAAATGACGAAAATGACTAAATTTACAAACACGCTTAACACCTAATTTTTATCAAAAAAGCTGTCTATACCCACAAAATTAGCAAAGATTTGAAAGAATTTGCGGATTTTAAAAAAAACGTGCAAGATTTGACTTTGCAAAGTCAAAATTTGCAAACTTTTTTAAAATTCTCGCAAGATTTGACCTTGCTAAGTCAACTTTACAAATTTTACTTGTTTATTTATTTGTAAAATTGGTTATTTATTTATTTATTTATTTATTTTATCATGTGTAAGTAGGGCTGTAAATGAACCGGACGAACACGAACGGAGCTCTGTTCATGTTCGTTCATTTAATTTTAACCGGACAAATAAACGAACACGGACGCTTAAACGGACGAATTTTCTTGTTCATGTTCGTTTATTAAGAAAATAAATTGTTCATGTTCGTTTATTAAGACACTAAACGAACGCTAAACGAACATAAACGATCGAACATAAATGAAAATAGACAAACAAACATAAACTTTATTGAATTCTTCGCAATATGTTGTTCTATAAGTGTTGCTTTGTTTAAATAAACCAATTTTTAAAATTATGAAATTAAAAGATATGATATATAAAAATAAATAGATAAATAAACATAAACAAACTTTAACGAACGCCTAATCGGACGTTCACGAACATAAATGAACGAACGAGACTTTTGTTCATGTTCGTTCATTTAACTAAACGAACGTAAAATATTGTTCATGTTCGTTCATTTAATAAACGGACGAATATAAACGAACTTTTTTCCGAACGGTTCATGAAATGTTCACTGAACGTTCAGTTCGTTTACAGCCCTATGTGTAAGCTCTTGCTTACTTTCATAGCTATTTCGTATGCGTGTGGATGTGTATTTTTCTAAGTGCTTGTTTTTCTGAAAATGCTCTAAATGTAGATAACTTATTTTTCTAAGTGCTTGTTTTTCTAAGTGCTTACTTTCATTGAGGTTAAAATTATGCTGTTTTGGACTTTAGAAAGAAATGGTGGGCTATTATTTACCCAAAATTTTCTAAGTGCTTAACGCATTCATGCTGTGACAACCGGCAGTTTAGGGAGCTATTTTTAAAACCCGCATTACAACTTAAGTTCGTTTATAATTTTTATTTGAAATTTTCATTTCACAACGAACTTGTAAGACCTATTTTATGGATATTTTAATTAATGACGTTATGGAATTCGTGAATTATGTTCATAATTCATTTTTGATTATATGATCGGATGTATATTTGAATTCTCACTTGATACTACGTTGACTTTGGCACTAGGATTACCTAACGACAATTTTATGATTCGTCTTAACGAGTCCGATATATTTTTAATTATTTACGAGAGGTTCTCGAGTGATATTGAAGTTTTAAAATGAGTTCGGGTTCGGGCCACATGTTTTCACAATTACTCGCGTTACCCGCTCCACCGTAGTAATATTATTATTATTATTACTATTATTATTATTATTATTATTATTATTATTATTATTATTATTATTATTATTATTATTATTATTATTATTAATAATAACTTGTAAAAAAAAATGTAAAAAGAGTTAACTACATAATATGGTCCCTGTGGTCTTTTTCGGTACACACAAACAAACACAACACAACCCACTCTCTCATCTCTCTCTCTTTGCCTCTCTTTGACAAACCCTAGCCGCCTCTTTGATTTCCGGCCACCACCATAGCCACCGCCGGCCACCACTAAAGACCACTACCATATTCTTGATCTACATCATCTAATCTACTAGATCTACAACAACACGCGCCTCATACCACCATTCCTTCTCTCGAATCACCACTATATTCACCACTATTCGTTGTTTTTGAAGAAATATCACGGTTTTGAGCTCTAGATCGAAGGTGAGACGAGTTTTCACTCGTATTGTTGATAAAAATCGTGACCTAGAGTCACGACATGATGATATTCGGATGGGTTTCTATTAGAAACGTGTATTACTTGATGGGTTGTTGATTGGAAAAACGTTTTTCTTAATAGTTTGGTATCCGGGTTTCTTGGTTTGGTTGTGGTTGACTCGGAACCGAGAGTTATACTCTCAGCTTATTTGGTTCGAGCCTTGTGTGGCTTTGGTTCTTGTTGTTGATTGATTGTTTTGATTGTTGTCGTGGGTATGGTGAACCCCGATTCGTTGCTAGCCGAGACCTTGTGGTCTCGGGGATTTCTCTTGTGCTCGTTGGCCATACCGAGACCCTCTTAGGGGTTCTCTTTGGGTGTGGTTCGAGCCTATTGGCTCGTTTGGTATTATGGTTCGACCCTTTGGGTCGCGGCTCTTAGCCGAATGCAACCTTGTTGCCATTTGACCATTTGGGTCGAATGGTGTATATGATATCTTGGTTAGCTCTTGTGAGCTATGTGATGTTGGATTCGAGTTCTAGTTACTCGTGGTTCGGAGCCGAGACTCAAGCGAGTCGAGGGTTCGGGTCGGCTTGGTAAACCGACCCACACATTAACTTGTTAATGTTATATTTTTGTATAAATGTGAACTTGTGTATATTGTTGTTGTGGGATTTATTTTTCTCGGCCGTATATTCATGTGGTCGATTTGGACATTGATTTTGGTATTGAGGAGTTGTTGTCGATTGGAATGTGATTTGGGGACCGATTGTGAGACGGTCGTTAGATTGACGGAGATAGGTTAGTCGGGTGCCGTAGTCGGACCCTATTGTTGTAGCCCGTGGTTTGAGATTGTGATTGGACGGAGAATTGTTATTTATGACTTTTGCATATTATTGGACTTGGACAATGAGCCGAGGGTCATGACTCGGACATATGACCATTTCGTATAACTCAATAACTATTAAAATTGAAACGGAAATAATAAAACTCGTAATAATAATTATTGATAATATGAACGTTTGTATGAAAGTATATACGTGAATAACGTATATATAACTATATAAACGCGTATATTAATAATAATAATAATCACGAGTCGTATTATAAATAATACGATTAGATATATATTAGGCTACGAAAGTGGCGTAATATTATTAAACGTATTGTTATTATAAAAATTGTGCATAAAACGGGAAACTCCTGACAATTATGAAACGTTTAATAAAATGTCATATCGGATATATAACGGATAAACTTATTGAGTTAGGCGAAATTGTTGTCACTCGGGTCCAGGTAAGTTATTATTTGCGACGACCGTGTTGTCACGGATATATGACGACTAATATAGATGTTTTCTATAATTAAATAACCACTTAACCGAAAGGTTGAGCCGGGTTATTTGGTTATATGAAACGAACATATTAGTGGGCATCGTATCCTACGACGCCCATAGGTTGTAGTATATGTAAAGTGTAATAGATTACGAGTGTATATATCGGGAAATCTGGCCAATTTGACGATATATATGAGGAATTTATTAAACTATGATATATACTATATAGTATATATGTGCTATGTGCTTTATATGTGCGTTAGATTGAGTGTAATCTTGGAACGGTATATTACGTAAATAAATATGAGGATTATCAAGTCGACGGATTTGGTAAACTTTGGCGATTTACTTAAATGATATATTGGGCTAATATTAGATCTATAGTTTATTTTATCTTTCTATGTGCGATCTTGTTGGTTTGTTTTGAGTCGACCCACCACCCGTATGGATACCAAACGCAAATACACCAAACTAATACGAAATGGATTTTCGGTAATAAAACGGATTCTCGTCCGGGTTTGGGAATATTATATATTTGAGGAAATGATTTCTGAAAGAGTTAATATTGTTAGGTCGTGCCAAGTCCGTAGTTGCCGTTTCGTGAGTTATCATACATCTTATTTCTACCTACCTCGTCTTGCTATTTTCTGGACTTGAGGTGAGTCATAGCCCCACTTTTTACTCTTGAACTATGTTTTCAATGATTGGGGTGAGAAACGTGCAAATCATTTTACGTGGACTATTATTGCTTTTATATTGTTTCTAAACTTGCTATGCGTATGGACTAGGATCTATTGTCAGCTTTAGTCACACCTTTTGTGTGTACTATTCAAGGTTGGCTTATTTGGTTATTTGGATTGTCAGCTTTAGTAACATATTTGTTGTGTGTACTATTCAAGGTTGGCTTATTTGGATTGTCAGCTTTAGTCACACCTTTTGTGTGTACTATTCAAGGTTGGCTTATTTGGTTATTCGGATTGTCAGCTTTAGTCACATATTTGTTGTGTGTACTATTCAAGGTTGGCTTATTTGGATTGTCAGCTTTAGTCACATAGTTTCGTGTGTACTATTCAAGGTTGACTTGTTAGATACTATAGCGTGCACCTATAGGTTATTAATACTTCGGAGGTTATCCGAGTATTTATTGGTATTGCGGGGGTTACCCGAATATCTATGTTATTACGGAAGGGTATCCGTGTGTTATGTTGAGAGCGGAGGGTATCCGCAGGCTTTTAGCGAATCCTTAGTCTAGCTAGCAAGCGTTTTGCGTATATGTCCACTATATCATTAGTTGAATTTAAACCTATGATCTCACCAGCGAAAGCTGACTTTTAGCGCGTTTTCTCAGGTAATTAAGTGATGTGGTGCATGCTTGGATTGGAAGGCTCGGCCAAGGCACACGGGTTATGGATCTATTTTTCTAAACTCTGATAATTAATTTTGGACCTACTATTATGTTATTTTGGGCCTGACTCTGAATGATGTTGGGATAAATGTAAACGTTAAAACCCCGTTTTGGTTGTGTTTTTATTATGTTTACTTTATCTCGTTCTATATTGTCTTGTGTTGGATACCAATCCCCGTAGCACCCCGAAAGCTTGTGAGTCTTCCGCTGTATCAAATTTTGGGGGTGTTACAGATTGGTATCAGAGCCAAGGTTATAGAGAACTAGGTAAATAAACGCCTAAACTATAACCGTATTTTTATAGAAAATGATCCTTGACCACCGCCCGCCAGCCCGCCAAGCCGAAGCATCTTCTATTATTTGAGCTATTATGAGATTATTGAGATGATTGTTAGATTTGAGACTTATTGAGATGATTTGAGGTTTATGGATTTTAGTAATAAGATGGCGTTCTCGAGGATTTATATGGTCTATATGTTTTATAAACATTTTAGTAATGCGGTGTTTGAAATTCTTTTTATTGAGATTATATGATTGAATTATTTGATGAGTGTATTTGAAATGGTATGATGAGTTGTGATTTAAGTTGTTTTGAAACACTTACACCTACCCTACGCCGTTGTCACATACTATGGCCTCCCATATGCCCGATGTTGTCGAGGACATTCTTACTGCACCGGTTTTACCTGCACAGTTCACTATGGCATCTGATGACCCTTACCAGATGGCCATGTCTTCACCTACCGTATCACAGGCAGCTTCTACTTCAGCTCTACCTGCTGCATCTACGCAGGGACCCTCATCTTCTTTAGGGCTCCCTGGTACATCGAGGCAGCTTACTCTTCATCAGGCTTTGGCTCGTGTGGCACCACGCTTTACCCACCGAGCTACTGCACGCATGTCGGTACGCCCTACTCCATCACCTTTACAGATTGATGCTCATTCTCTTCTGTCTGAGGCGCCACCCACATCATTGCGTCGTCGTCCTAGATCACCTACTACATCTTCACATGGTTCACCTAGTAGGAGACGACGAGTGATGAGGTACTCTTCCGATGAGGAGGAGGAGGAGTACGAGGGTGAGGATGAGGCTGATGACCCTGAGCGGGAGGATGACCCTCAGGAGGTTGAGCAGGGTGATGATGATGACCCTGAGGAGGAGGATGACCCTCAGGAGGATGAGATGCCTGATGATGATGATGATGTGTTAGCACCACCAGCTCAGGCTGAGAAGCCCGATTCCTCGATACATCCGTTAGAACCGGTTTCACCTGATCATCCGTTTTCGTTTGATACACCACCTGGTAGTCCTGTGGCGTCGGATGCACCTTCTGAGGTTTCTGCTGAGCATGCAGAGTTAGGTGAGACTGGTAGGGTGTGGGCTCAGATTACTGCACAGGGCGAGAGGATCTCGCGGATGTCTGACCGACTTGAGATGATTATTGCTGAGTTTATTGCTGAGTTTGTTGTTGAGTTGAGAGTTGATTTGACTACTGTCATGGGCAGGACGATAGCGATTAGGACATGTATGATAGAGATACATGAGCAGATAGAGAGTCTGCAGAGAGGTTTCCTCACGGCTCGCGAGGGAGATCGCAAGCTGTGGCAGAGGAACACAGTGTTAGAAAAGGAGGTTGCGGGCCTCTAGAGGGATAGAGATACACATGGTGTTGAGCAGGGATCGTTATTGAGGAACTTGGATGGTTTGGGATCGGAGTTGAGGAGTCTACGCCAGCATCGTGGCTAGATCGATTTGGAATCAGGTTGTTGTGTTGCTACATAAGCCAAGGAGTATTTGATTAGGAGAGCTAGTTATTATAGCTCTTATGTCATGATATTCGGATTGTACGTTCGTCTCGTATGGAACGATTAGTATTTATCATGTCTTTGGTATTTTGGAACGAAGTGTCGATCGCTACTTGTATGGACGATGGTGATCTCGTACGATATTCTACGGTGTTTGGCGTACATGGAGAATTGTGTTCCTATCTGCGTGGTTGATATTGTCTTGGAAATATATTAATGGCTGTACGACGAAACCCTGTCAGAGCTACCCGAACTGGTACGGCAGCGACTACCCCTGGTCGCCGAGGACGCCGTCCTACTCGAAATGTTGAAACCCCTATTCCTGATAACCTGGACACTATTAACTGCAACAACAGGAATCAAAATGTTGATGTTCAGGGAGACAATGATCATGTTCCACTTAATCCACCTACTGTGGATCAAGCAATGATCAACCAACTCGTGGAGCAAAGAGTTGCTGAACTACTAGCTGAGTCAAATAATTCCAATAATTCTGCTGGAACTTTTCCACCTGTTTGTGCTAATGGATGTCAATACAAGGAATTCAAGATTTATGGACCCATTGAGTTTGGTGGAACTGAATGAGTGGTTTACTTAGTCAGATGGATTGAGAAGACTGAGTCAGTGTTTAATGTTAGTGGTTGTGCGGAGAATGCAAAGGTAAAGTTTGCTTCTTTTACTTTCAAGGATGAAGCTTTGACTTGGTGGAACAACTACCGAAATGCAGTTGGGAGTGATGTAGCTTATGCTATGACTCGGGAGCAATTTAAGTCCTTGCTGATTCAGACTTATTGCCCAAGAAATGAGGTCAAGAAGCTAGAGACTGAGTTTTGGAACCACAAGGTGAAAGGTACCGATATGGCGACTTACAATCGTCGTTACCAGGAGTTAGCCTTGTTGTGCCCTGATATGGTGAAAACCGAGACTCAAAAGATTGAGAGGTATACTGATGGATTGCCTGTAGCTACGAGGAATGATGTGATTTCTGCTAGGCCTGCAAACATCCATGAGGCAATCACAATTGCTCAACAAGTTATGGATTCGTTGGAATTAGAAGAAGCTGATAAGGAGAAGAATGGAAAGAGAAAGAGAAACCGTCACTCTAAGAGTAATGATCACCGAAGCAAGAGACAAGCTAAGGCTTATGCTATTGGGAATGGAGATAAGAAGAATCAGAACGGTGATTCACCCAAGTGTGATCGTTGCCACCAGCATCACACTGGATGGTGTAGTGTGAAATGCCAGAATTGCTCAAAGAAAGGACACACAGCTAGGGATTGTAGAGCCCGACCTCTTGCTATGGTTCAAGCTGCTCCTGAGATGAGAAATAAGGCAGATGTTACTTGTTATGGGTGTGGAAAGAAAGGACATTATAGGAATGAGTGTAGAGAATCGCGGAACCGTGGAAATCAAGGCTCGGGTGGTAATGGGTACAATTATGGAAATCGTGGAGCTGGAGGAAACCGTGGACGACAAGATAATGGGGACCAACGTGTGGAAGCTGGAGCTGCTCAGGGAAGAGTGTATGCACTCGGGAACGAGAGAGGAGAAGATCCGAACGTCGTTACCGGTACGTTCCTTCTCAATAATCGTTATGCTTCCATACTATTTGATACTGGTGCCGATAGAAGTTTTGTGTCCACTACGTTTGCACCCTTACTAGAAAAACCCCCGATGGCCTTAGGAATTGGATATGATATTGAGTTAGCTAATGGAAACATAGAGAGGATTAATACTATCATTCGAGGTTGTACGTTAAATTTCTTGAACCACCCTTTCAACATAGATCTTCTACCCGTCACGTTAGGAAGTTTTGATGTAATCATTGGTATGGATTGGTTGTCAAAGTATCGTGCTCACATACTTTGCGACGAGAAGATCGTGCGCGTACCATACGGAAAGGAAGTCCTAAATATATTAGGAGACCGAAAGGATTCTAGGAGCCCATCCCGATTAGCAGTCATATCTTGCACAAAGTTACCGAAGCTAATGGAGAAGGGATGTTATCTTTTCTTAGCCCAAGTTTCTGAGAAGGGCGAGACGAAGAAAAAGGAAAGGTGCATTGGAGATGTGCCTATAGTTCGTGATTTTCCAGATGTGTTTCCTGACGATTTGCCGGGAATCCCGCCGACTAGACAAGTGGAGTTTCAGATTGAGTTGATACCTGGTGCTGCACCTGTAGCACGAGCACCTTATTGTCTTGCACCTACCGAACTAGAAGAATTGTCGAAACAATTGGCGGAGTTAGCCGAAAAAGGATTCATAAGACCAAGTTCTTCACCTTGGGGAGCCCCAGTCCTATTTGTGAAGAAGAAGGATGGATCGTTTCGTATGTGTATTGATTATAGGGAGTTGAATAAGTTAACGGTGAAGAATCGATACCCGTTACCCAGGATCGATGACTTGTTCGATCAACTTCAAGGATCGAGTGTGTATTCGAAGATCGATTTGAGATCGGGATATCATCAACTTCGAGTTCGCGAAGAAGATATTCCGAAAACGGCTTTCAGAACCCGTTACGGGCATTACGAGTTCCAGGTGATGCCGTTTGGGTTGACTAACGCACCAGCAATATTCATGGATCTCATGAATCGTGTGTGTAAGCCTTACTTGGATAAGTTCGTGATTGTATTCATCGATGACATTCTGATTTATTCAAAGAGTGAGAAAGAGCATGAGGAACATTTAAGACTCATTTTGGAATTGCTCAGGAAGGAGAAACTTTATGCCAAGTTTTCGAAATGCGAATTTTGGATTCCGACAGTACAATTTTTGGGTCATGTGATTGACAGACAAGGAGTCCATGTGGATCCTGCAAAAATTGAGGCGATAAAAGATTAGGCTGCACCTACAATCCCGACCGAAGTTCGTCAATTTTTGGGTTTAGCTGGTTATTACCGAAGATTCATTGAGGGATTTTCGAAGATAGCTAAACCATTAACCAAATTGACTCAAAAGAGTGTTACGTATGAATGGGTAGATAAAGAAGAGGAAGCGTTTCAATTGCTTAAGAAAATGTTGTGTAGTGCTCCTATTTTAGCGTTACCAGAAGGTAACGAGGATTTCGTCGTCTATTGTGACGCCTCACATAAAGGTTTAGGAGCCGTGTTAATGCAACGAGAGAAAGTGATAGCTTATGCTTCCCGACAGCTCAAAAAGCATGAGAAAAACTACACTACCCATGATTTGGAGCTAGGTGTTGTAGTTTTTGCTTTAAGAATATGGAGACATTACTTGTACGGAACAAAATGTGTTGTATTTACTGACCATAAAAGTCTACAACACATCTTGAATCAAAAAGAGCTCAACATGAGACAGCGACGTTGGATCGAGTTGCTAAGCGATTATGATTGTGAAATTCGCTACCACCCTGGTAAAGCAAACGTTGTTGCTGATGCTCTTAGTCGAAAGGAAAGAGTACAACCATTACGAGTTAGGTCATTAGGAATGACTATCGTATCGCCATTACCGTCTCAAATACTTGAAGCTCAAACGGAAGCGTTGAAGGCAGAAAATAGACCTGCCGAGAATATATTTGGGATGGCTGATAACGAGAAAGGATTTGTTAAGCGTTCTAATGGATTATTAGGTTTTGGAGATCGGATTTGGGTACCTTTACATGGAGGAATTCGGAAATTGATTATGCATGAGTCGCATAAGTCAAAGTACTCCATTCATCCTGGTTCCGATAAAATGTATCAGGATCTTAAGAAGTTCTGTTGGTGGCCAAATATGAAGGCAGACATAGCATCGTACGTTAGTAAGTGCTTGACATGCGCCAAGGTTAAGGCTGAACACCAGAGACCGTCAGGACTACTAACGCAACCAGAACTTCCAGTCTGGAAATGGGAGCGGATTACTATGGACTTCATTACCAAATTACCGAGGACAGCTAGCGGTTGTGACGCTATCTGGGTAATTGTGGATCGTCTGACAAAGTCTGCTCATTTCTTAGCTATTAGTGAAGATGATAGTGTGGATAAGCTTGCGAGGTTATATGTGAAGGAAATTATTTCGCGTCATGGAGTCCCGATATCTATTATTTCGGATCGTGATAGTCGTTTTACGTCAGCTTTGTGGCGATCACTTCAAACGGCTTTGGGGACGAGGCTTGATATGAGTACTGCATATCATCCCCAAACCGATAGTCAAAGTGAGAGGACCATTCAGACGTTAGAGGATATGCTTCGTGCATGCATCATAGACTTTGGTAAAGGCTGGGAGAAGTATTTACCCCTTGCGGAGTTCTCCTATAATAACAGCTACCATACAAGTCTTAAGGCTGCACCATTCGAAGCTTTGTATGGCAGAAAGTGTCGTTCGCCTATTGGTTGGGCAGAAGTTGGAGATAGTCAACTTACAGGCCCTGAGCTTATTTTGGAAACTACCGAGAAAGTAACTCAGATTCGTGATCGGTTGCAAGCCGCCAGAGATAGGCAGAAGAGCTACGCCGATCAGAGACGTAAACCTTTAGAGTTCCAGGTTGGAGACAAAGTGATGCTGAAAGTCTCGCCTTGGAAAGGTCTAATACGTTTCGGGAAACGTGGTAAACTCAACCCACGCTACATTGGACCATTCTTGATCTTAGAAAGAATTGGGCCCGTGGCTTATAGGTTGGAATTACCGTCCGAACTGAGCAAGGTTCACGCCGTGTTCCACGTGAGTAATTTGAAGAAATGTCTTTCTGATGAAATGCCCCTCATTCCAATGAGGGACATTCGTGTTGATGAGAAACTAAATTTCGTGGAGGAACCGATTGAGATTTTAGATCGTGAAGTTAAACGACTCAAGAGGAGTCGCATTCCGCTCGTCAAGGTTCGTTGGAATTCCCGACATGGACCAGAGTTTACGTGGGAACGTGAGGACGAGTTCAGGAAGAGATATCCGAAGCTTTTCACTTCGTAGATGAATTTTTCCGAGTGAAACCCGGGACGGGTTTCCTTCTGAGACGGGGAGGATGTGACAACCGGCAGTTTAGGGAGCTATTTTTAAAACCCGCATTACAACTTAAGTTCGTTTATAATTTTTATTTGAAATTTTCATTTCACAACGAACTTGTAAGACCTATTTTATGGATATTTTAATTAATGACGTTATGGAATTCGTGAATTATGTTCATAATTCATTTTTGATTATATGATCGGATGTATATTTGAATTCTCACTTGATACTACGTTGACTTTGGCACTAGGATTACCTAACGACAATTTTATGATTCGTCTTAACGAGTCCGATATATTTTTAATTATTTACGAGAGGTTCTCGAGTGATATTGAAGTTTTAAAATGAGTTCGGGTTCGGGCCACATGTTTTCACAATTACTCGCGTTACCCGCTCCACCGTAGTAATATTATTATTATTATTATTATTATTATTATTATTATTATTATTATTATTATTATTATTATTATTATTATTATTATTATTAATAACTTGTAAAAAAAAATGTAAAAAGAGTTAACTACATAATATGGTCCCTGTGGTCTTTTTCGGTACACACAAACAAACACAACACAACCCACTCTCTCATCTCTCTCTCTTTGCCTCTCTTTGACAAACCTTAGCCGCCTCTTTGATTTCCGGCCACCACCATAGCCACCGCCGGCCACCACTAAAGACCACTACCATATTCTTGATCTACATCATCTAATCTACTAGATCTACAACAACACGCGCCTCATACCACCATTCCTTCTCTCGAATCACCACTATATTCACCACTATTCGTTGTTTTTGAAGAAATATCACGGTTTTGAGCTCTAGATCGAAGGTGAGACGAGTTTTCACTCGTATTGTTGATAAAAATCGTGACCTAGAGTCACGACATGATGATATTCGGATGGGTTTCTATTAGAAACGTGTATTACTTGATGGGTTGTTGATTGGAAAAACGTTTTTCTTAATAGTTTGGTATCCGGGTTTCTTGGTTTGGTTGTGGTTGACTCGGAACCGAGAGTTATACTCTCAGCTTATTTGGTTCGAGCCTTGTGTGGCTTTGGTTCTTGTTGTTGATTGATTGTTTTGATTGTTGTCGTGGGTATGGTGAACCCCGATTCGTTGCTAGCCGAGACCTTGTGGTCTCGGGGATTTCTCTTGTGCTCGTTGGCCATACCGAGACCCTCTTAGGGGTTCTCTTTGGGTGTGGTTCGAGCCTATTGGCTCGTTTGGTATTATGGTTCGACCCTTTGGGTCGCGGCTCTTAGCCGAATGCAACCTTGTTGCCATTTGACCATTTGGGTCGAATGGTGTATATGATATCTTGGTTAGCTCTTGTGAGCTATGTGATGTTGGATTCGAGTTCTAGTTACTCGTGGTTCGGAGCCGAGACTCAAGCGAGTCGAGGGTTCGGGTCGGCTTGGTAAACCGACCCACACATTAACTTGTTAATGTTATATTTTTGTATAAATGTGAACTTGTGTATATTGTTGTTGTGGGATTTATTTTTCTCGGCCGTATATTCATGTGGTCGATTTGGACATTGATTTTGGTATTGAGGAGTTGTTGTCGATTGGAATGTGATTTGGGGACCGATTGTGAGACGGTCGTTAGATTGACGGAGATAGGTTAGTCGGGTGCCGTAGTCGGACCCTATTGTTGTAGCCCGTGGTTTGAGATTGTGATTGGACGGAGAATTGTTATTTATGACTTTTGCATATTATTGGACTTGAACAATGAGCCAAGGGTCATGACTCGGACATATGACCATTTCGTATAACTCAATAACTATTAAAATTGAAACGGAAATAATAAAACTCGTAATAATAATTATTGATAATATGAACGTTTGTATGAAAGTATATACGTGAATAACGTATATATAACTATATAAACGCGTATATTAATAATAATAATAATCACGAGTCGTATTATAAATAATACGATTAGATATATATTAGGCTACGAAAGTGGCGTAATATTATTAAACGTATTGTTATTATAAAAATTGTGTATAAAACGGGAAACTCCTGACAATTATGAAACGTTTAATAAAATGTCATATCGGATATATAACGGATAAACTTATTGAGTTAGGCGAAATTGTTGTCACTCGGGTCCAGGTAAGTTATTATTTGCGACGACCGTGTTGTCACGGATATATGACGACTAATATAGATGTTTTCTATAATTAAATAACCACTTAACCGAAAGGTTGAGCCGGGTTATTTGGTTATATGAAACGAACATATTAGTGGGCATCGTATCCTACGACGCCCATAGGTTGTAGTATATGTAAAGTGTAATAGATTGCGAGTGTATATATCGGGAAATCTGGCCAATTTGACGATATATATGAGGAATTTATTAAACTATGATATATACTATATAGTATATATGTGCTATGTGTTTTATATGTGCGTTAGATTGAGTGTAATCTTGGAACGGTATATTACGTAAATAAATATGAGGATTATCAAGTCGACGGATTTGGTAAACTTTGGCGATTTATTTAAATGATATATTGGGCTAATATTAGATCTATAGTTTATTTTATCTTTCTATGTGCGATCTTGTTGGTTTGTTTTGAGTCGACCCACCACCCGTATGGATACCAAACGCAAATACACCAAACTAATACGAAATGGATTTTCGGTAATAAAACGGATTCTCGTCCGGGTTTGGGAATATTATATATTTGAGGAAATGATTTCTGAAAGAGTTAATATTGTTAGGTCGTGCCAAGTCCGTAGTTGCCGTTTCGTGAGTTATCATACATCTTATTTCTACCTACCTCGTCTTGCTATTTTCTGGACTTGAGGTGAGTCATAGCCCCACTTTTTACTCTTAAACTATGTTTTCAATGATTGGGGTGAGAAACGTGCAAATCATTTTACGTGGACTATTATTGCTTTTATATTGTTTCTAAACTTGCTATGCGTATGGACTAGGATCTATTGTCAGCTTTAGTCACACCTTTTGTGTGTACTATTCAAGGTTGGCTTATTTGGTTATTTGGATTGTCAGCTTTAGTAACATATTTGTTGTGTGTACTATTCAAGGTTGGCTTATTTGGATTGTCAGCTTTAGTCACACCTTTTGTGTGTACTATTCAAGGTTGGCTTATTTGGTTATTCAGATTGTCAGCTTTAGTCACATATTTGTTGTGTGTACTATTCAAGGTTGGCTTATTTGGATTGTCAGCTTTAGTCACATAGTTTCGTGTGTACTATTCAAGGTTGACTTGTTAGATACTATAGCGTGCACCTATAGGTTATTAATACTTCGGAGGTTATCCGAGTATTTATTGGTATTGCGGGGGTTACCCGAATATCTATGTTATTACGGAAGGGTATCCGTGTGTTATGTTGAGAGCGGAGGGTATCCGCAGGCTTTTAGCGAATCCTTAGTCTAGCTAGCAAGCGTTTTGCGTATATGTCCACTATATCATTAGTTGAATTTAAACCTATGATCTCACCAGCGAAAGCTGACTTTTAGCGCGTTTTCTCAGGTAATTAAGTGATGTGGTGCATGCTTGGATTGGAAGGCTCGGCCAAGGCACACGGGTTATGGATCTATTTTTCTAAACTCTGATAATTAATTTTGGACCTACTATTATGTTATTTTGGGCCTGACTCTGAATGATGTTGGGATAAATGTAAACGTTAAAACCCCGTTTTGGTTGTGTTTTTATTATGTTTACTTTATCTCGTTCTATATTGTCTTGTGTTGGATACCAATCCCCGTAGCACCCCGAAAGCTTGTGAGTCTTCCGCTGTATCAAATTTTGGGGGTGTTACACATGCAATAAGCGCAAAGCAAACTATTCTTTCACTTTTTAATCAAACAAATTATTTTTTAAACCAAAATAAAAAAGCAAACAGCCTTAACACACTATTTTAATTGAATGATATGATCTAGTATACCTCTACAATCTACATTCACTCGTTAGTAATTGGACAACACAGAATGTGCATACATATATAGTTCTTTATCCACATTGACATATTACATGTGTTACCGAAATGCATACATGCTTCTGCCTTATCTCATCATTCAAACACATGACGATTCCGTACCTAAATCAAGAACATATACTCTAAAAACGTCAACAGCTGGTAACATAAAATGAACATCACAGTGTTTGAAATGACCTAAACAATGAATTTAATAACTAAATAAACCATATTCTCCTGATCATTTCACAAATAAGAGTTTACATGTTAAACATTCAAACAGGAAATTAATGTAACAAATCGCTTAATGATCCTAAGTACGTAATACAATCTGATGTAGTACTAAAACGAGTTAACACAAATCGGACATGTTGATTCACATGAATACCAGGAAGGATTCCACCAATAATCGTTGATTCACGTGAATGTCGATTATGGGGGTAATTCTTAGCAAAAGTTGCCAAAAATAGACTTTTGGTATTTCTTTGAATTCCATAGCTAGGATTACAAAGCACTTATTAAATAGGAGTGCAAAACTGAAATGCGCCTCAATTTCTCAAAAGAAATACGGCTGAAAACTAGCCTAAAATCAAAAGTCCAAATAACCCGAAAAAACATTAAAATGCAAATAACTCATAAAATACAATGTTTCGGTGCTCGAGAGTTTCGTAAACCGACGAAGTGAGTTTACCACGACGTTCTCCTCATTCCAAGATTTGAATCTTAGTGAGACCCCCTAAGCCCCTTTCCTCACACGATCTTTGGCCTCTAGATGCATAATGGCCCGTTCATCAACACTTGAGCCCGCATCACAATCTAAGCTTGCACAACACCTAGTTATCAAATTTCTGAATTTCAACTTAACGGGGCCTTGGGATTTTACTTAAGATAGTAAATCATACATATATCGAACAATCACCAAGCAGAGAGTTTTCAGATTGTTAAATGGCGTTTTATGTTTTCAAACATAAGTTTTTGTTTTTATTTTACCAAACAATGTCATACATATATCTAACAATATTCCTTAGTGTTGAAATTTTATTTTGGCTGCCTTTTATATTTGATAGCTTACTAAACAATGTCATGACTCATGCCTTTGACAGTGGCCGAGAGCCGTAGACCAACTGACCAAGTATAAACATCAGCAGGAACTGTAGCATTAGAAAAAAAGTTTTTTAAATGATGGTGATGCTGATCATGTGTAGCAGCAGCCACAACCGCTTCCTCCTTGTCAATACGCAACCTATCGAAAGTAGCATTCATAAAAAATCGCAAGGTTTGTGATTTTCTTTAAAATATTCGCAAAGTCAAATCTTGCGAGTTTTCTAAAAATCCGCAATTTCTCGCAAATCTTGCTAGTTTTGTGGGTATAACGGATTTTTTTTAGAAAAATTGGTTATTTTTGTCATTTTACCGATTATTATTCTAGCATGATTCTAAAGCTAGTTGATAACATTGCATGTTTTTTTTAACCAGTGAGACAATATATTGCCAACACTTGCTATGTATATAGCAGCGGCCGAGCTAGAAAAGGAAACCAACCTGATGGTGTTATCAACCGGTTTTACGACCAACATGATGAAGGTAACTAGATCAATAACACGGTTATACAAATGGACTCATGACCTCTGTTTTATGTTGCATCTCAAATTCTCAATCATATGGCTGTTAAAAAAGAAAAATAAAAAAAGTAATTCATATTGCAGATATCATAAAGTTTACTTTTTTGCTCTGTTCCTTAGTTTATATAGGAAAGAAGAGAAGGTGTAAAAGGGAAGGGGGCCTAAACAGAAGAGGAAAGAAGTGATAATAGCTTTTTCTTTGTGTTCTCGAGTTGGAAAGAAAGGAAGGAGAAATATAATTTTTTTGTGTTCCCGAGTGTTGGTATCTTTTCACAGGTTTATTGCCACGCCAATTATTCTCCATGAAACGTTTTGTAAAAACCATGTTGTGAGGTTTTGTGATTGTGTTTTGTGTTGTAAAATTCAGACAAGGTATATATAAAACTTAAGATTAATAATAGAACTAAAAAAAACATATGTTCGACACTTTACAATATATATATAGCTATTGAAACGACATGACTCTTAATACCTAACCATTGTGTCGTTTAACAATAACTGTCAACCATAATAACTAACTTCTAATAACTGTCATTTCATAACTGACTTCTAATGGGCTGTTTGGGTTAAGAGAGTTCGACCCATACAATTTCGCCCTTTTGACCCATACATAAATAAACTAAACAAATATATAAGTCTTAATAATAATAAGCATTGAAGCATTATAAATCTGTCCACAATCTCCTTCCTAATGCTTGAATGCTGCAATCTTGATCTCTTTGGTTCAGTCTTCAAGTAATGATGATGAAATCATCACTACTGCTTGTACTTTCTTCAAACTTGCTTCCTTTGGTCTCTTCACTTGACTGCATAACATCTTTCATTCTCTTGTACTTCTTTCTGGGAGATTCTTCACTGATCTCTTGTTCTTGGGCTTCAAGTGCTTCAACCTGTGCATTTCCCTGTGCACCATGTGCAATCACCCTTGCATCATTCTGTGGCTCCATTTCACTCATGCTAGCCAATCCCTCTGGTTCACCCTGCACTCTTTTAGCCTCCTCATAGTACAATTTCACCAAACCAATATACTCCTTGTATATTTCTTTCACTGTCACTTGATGTTCATATGCTAGACCAAGTATTTTTGTCAATTGATGCCAGTTTCCATTAAATGATACATTCATGTATCCTCTAAGTGCATCAACAAATTTGTACAAAGCCAATAAATCAATCTTAATTACCCCCACAGTTGGTGGTAATTCACCCAATACTTCTTGTCCTAAGTATTCTTTGTAGAACCATTCGATCATCTCCATAAACTTTCCTTTCAACACTTCCCAGTTTCCATATACAAATTTATCTATAGCAATCAAATCAAGAAATGCTATGAATCTTTGAAAAGTGTTTACCTTTAGGAAATATAGAGTTCCATTCATGCTTATGTATTCAGAATCCACATAATCATGATCAAAATCTTTCTCCATTTTCAGTTCCTCCATTCCTTTTACCAATGAACATGCATCATCAGGGTCTATTGACTTGAAATATTCATCCAGAAATTCATTGTGTCTCTTAGTCATGCTTCCATCACTTTCCCCTACAACAATGTTGTGTTTATCAACTGTTTCATCATACATGTGATCAAACATGTACCAAATCTTGCATCTGTTTCCATCATGACTCACAAAGTAACCCTGCTCCTTCAATTGTTCTAAACTTAGAATGTTTAATGTGATTTCAGGAGTGTAAACCACATTAGGTACCATTAATCTTCCTCTGTCTGTATTCACAATCACTTCTCCTACACCATATGAGACAATAAACTTCTTTTGTCTCTCTTCTGTTCCTTCAACTTGGAATCTCTGCATCAATCTTTTGAATAACTGTTTCATAGGAGTCATGTGCCTTTTATATGCAGTACTAACATACCATATCTCATCCCAACTTCCTAAATCAGAACCCTGAACCATGTAATCTGTTGAAACATGCACTGTCTCTGGTTCATACTTGAAAACTGCTTCATCTTGTGGTGTTTCAATTTTTGTAGTGTCCATTGCATTTGATTCTGTGTTGGTTTCCTTTTCTTTGTTTGTGCACTTCCAAAAGAAATGCCCTCTCTCTCTGCAAATATAGCAACGTGCCCTTCTTTCTTTCTTTTGCAAACTGCTTGGTTCTCCTATTTCTTTATTTGTGTTAGTAACATACGGTTTTGGTTTTGAGGAATTATAGGATACCACTTCTTCCATCTTTTTCTTAAGTAACTGTTTTCCTTCGGGTGAAATATATTTCTTGTGTCTAGGCCACGTTTGGGTAGTTTGGTATTTTCCTCTTTGTAAGTAATGTCTGTTTGGGATGTATGGTGTATCTTTGTATAATTGGCTTCTCCAAGGATCAAAACATAAGCTCTGATACCACTGTTGGTATCTTTTCACAGGTTTATTGCCACGCCAATTATTCTCCATGAAACGTTTTGTAAAAACCATGTTGTGAGGTTTTGTGATTGTGTTTTGTGTTGTAAAATTCAGACAAGGTATATATAAAACTTAAGATTAATAATAGAACTAAAAAAAACATATGTTCGACACTTTACAATATATATATAGCTATTGAAACGACATGACTCTTAATACCTAACCATTGTGTCGTTTAACAATAACTGTCAACCATAATAACTAACTTCTAATAACTGTCATTTCATAACTGACTTCTAATGGGCTGTTTGGGTTAAGAGAGTTCGACCCATACAATTTCGCCCTTTTGACCCATACATAAATAAACTAAACAAATATATAAGTCTTAATAATAATAAGCATTGAAGCATTATAAATCTGTCCACACCGAGTCGGAAAGAAAGAAAAAGAAAGTTAGTAATTTTACTATTATACCCTTCACTAGCTATATAAAAACCAAATAAAAATGCATAACAAAGTATTTTGCTAGCCTAGTAGTCTAACTTTCAGACTTAGCTTTTGCCAAGGCCAACAAACAAAGCAACGTAAGGATTTCAACACCTCATGCTCCACGTGTAAACATAGTTAACTAAGCATAAAAATTTCAAACTCATGCTCCAATTTTATCTACCTTATCGAACAGTAAACAACACAAACTGGAATTTGACTTTCAAAATGAAGCTAATAGATCCATATATCACAGTGGTTTCTTGAACTTCTTTAATGGCTCCATCACACTGATTTCTTGAAAGTAAAAAGCAAGTTATGACAAGTAAATCACATTGGTTTTTTAGTTAGTGGCTCCATCATAGTGGTTTTTTATATACTTATTTTAAAGGCTCAATCAATGGCTCCATATATCATAGTGGTTTCTTATTTTATTTTATTTTATTTTATTTTTTTTTTTTTTCCTTTTTTTTTTAATGGCTCCATCACTTGTTTCTTGTTAAAAAATTACACTAGCATTTACAGTAGAAATTGTATACAACGACATTTTTTTTTGGTTGAAAACATAAAGTAACATACTAGCTAGTATACATCTAGACATAAAAAACACAGGATTAACAAGCATGTCGAAGAATAAGTACGAGGATTGTTATCATGAATTTAAGTGTTAAAAGAAGATGACATGGGTAGTATGCACGTGGGTCGTGAAGCTGCTGCAATTGATTTTGATTTTAAAAAAATGACGACTTATATAGAAGCATGTATATTAGGTTAAGGGTATTTTGGTGATTAAAAAAAATTAAGGAGGCTTGTGATTTACTTCTCTCTAAATCATCCCAACTTTGGGAAGAAGATTAGGAGAGTAAATTACACATGATTTACATTCTATATCTCTTCTCTTCTCTCTTAAAAAAATCTTTGGAACATGAATTTTTACAATTTCTCCTCTTCTTCTTTCCACTTCTTTACCCTTCTCTCCAAAAATAATCTCGGGAACAGAGTGTTTATGATTTATTAGTTAACAGACATTTGGGCTTGTAAGAGCATGTTTACTGGTAACGCAATTCTTGCGTTAAAGAGGAAATAACGCACGTTAAATGGAAGTTACCTGTTGCGCGTTCTTGTGTTAACTCCACGTTAACGTGTCGTGTTAAGGGGTTAACGCTTCGTTAAGCTACCATGTTTGTAAAAAAAAGAAAAAAAATTCAGTTTACCCCGTAAATGAAGGAGTGTTTTTGTAAATTGTTATTGAGTTAAAGTTGAGTTATTGTTGTGGGTGTTTTTTTGTGAGTTAATGTTAAAGTATTAAAGCTGATGTGACGCTGAGTTAAGTTATAACGTGAGTTATTGATGTAGATGCTCTAAGACAAATAAAAGTGGGGTTTTTCTATCTTGTGTATTTTTCTAGGATAGAAAAACCGATAAAAGTATATTAGCTTATCAGACATTGTAAATTTGTGATTCAACATCAATTACAGTACCATTTAACAGTTTGACTTTACTTGTCAACCTCAACTGGCTTGTGATTTATAGAAACCAATCTAATATTGACCATGTACACTATTTTTTAAAGATAAAAATAGCGCAAATTGTTTATTTTTATTCATATCATAAACATATAATGATTACATAGTTACAAATAAAAGGTACAACATTCTTTAGCAAATGTTGCCCAACATATACATGATCAATATAAGGATCAAAAGACAAAAAAATAAACATAACTACATAAGTAATGTACGATATATAATCAGCTTTCCATCATAAACATTTTCTTGATAAGTTAAAATTTTTTGTGTCTCGACTCAATGAAATCCGCAGCTTCTGCATCTATATCCTCTTCATATTGCATGAACCCGTTTTCCTTCTTGTTCTTACGTTCATAGTAGTTTATGACATTGGTGTTTACTTGACATTGCTCTGAGATTCTTTTGAAACCATTACCAACAAAATAGATATCAGAATAAGGAGGCACGTTGTGTAGCTTGTGTGGTATGTCTTTGAGGATTTTTTTCAAGGAACCAAGATGGTGTTGATTGTGATTGTAATGAGTGTTTGACATGTCGATGGATTTTAGTTGCGAATGGTTGTTTATTGTGATAGATGAAGCTATGTTTATCATGGAGCTAGTATTTATATACAAGTTTATGATGGTTTGTGCTCATAAGAGGGCGAAAAGCAGTCAAGGAATCGGATTCCTTTGATTATTTGAAGCTATCGATTGATATGTATATTCTCGTAGCCATTTTGGAAACTCTAACACGATGGCCAAGTGTTGCGGCTGCCAACCTTTCGAATCGTACGTTAAATAAGTTAGGAGCTTGAGCTTATTAGTTTATTAGTGGGTGGCAATGGTGATGCAAAAAAAATGTGGCCAGCACATTTTTAACCAATCAAATGTCAACAACACATTTCATAATTTACCATGACTTTCTTTTATTTTTTAGTGGCAATGGTGATGCAAAACAAATTCAAATTATATTATTTTATTCTTAATTATATTAAACAAACTAAAGAAAAACATTAAATTTTATTAATAATTCAAATAAAAGTACAATGCTTAGGAAAAAAAATAACATAATAATATCTAAAAATTGCAAGGCCATCCATATTTCGCTGCGTACTCACGTTTTTTGGCAATAGCAATATCTCGCATACCCGGATCAGCTATTTAATCGTGCGGGTCGTTGAAGAACTTCATCGCTCGTAAAAAAGCCTTTTCTTCAACACATTTGAGTTGTGCGGACATCAACTTTACTCATCCTTTGCACGTTTTTTCTCCACCGTCTCATCCATTACTTGTGATTTCTTTGCCGCATAACTTTCTAAGGTCGCAGCAACACTATTCATTGACGATGACTTGCTAGCGGCCTTTTTCCCCTTTTTTTCCTTGTAGGAGTTGTGTCGTCATTCAAATCCGGAAGAATAGTCTCAACATTTTCATTTTCATTGCTAGATTCCGATGACTTTCTCCGTTTATCGGAATTAGACGCAGATACTTGTACCACACATGGTTGTTTTAACCATTTGTCTGCTTCTTAAGGATCTCCCATGCTTCCGTATGAGTAAAAGTTTTGCCTTTTGATTTCCTTTTATAATCGGCCATGGCATTATTCATCACGTCAAGATCGTCACAACCACTATCACGAACACGGTTCTACAAATATAAAAGTAACAAGTATAAATTACTACAACTATATGAAATACAAAGTATAAAAAAGCATATGGTGAAAAAACATACCGATTGGATCCATAGACCGTTAAAAGTATTCACTTCGGTATTCATATGTTTCCACTTTGTGTTCAAGCTATGGTGTGTTCAATTAGTACTTCCCATGGTTATCGTGAAATGCTCTAGAATTTTACCCAAAAGCTTACACTCTTGATTTCATTCCCGACTTTTGGGCATGTCGAGACATGAACCCAAGCTTTTGCCAAAGCGACCTCGTCGTCCGTCGACCAAGGTTCCTTTTTTGCTTTACCTGTGTTTTTTATTTCTTCAACTACTTCAACATCATCATCATTTTCTTGACCACCTAATAACAAATTATATATTTAACGGAAAAAAAAATTAACGATTATATAAAAAATTGTAGATTATATAAAAAAATTAACGATTAAAAAAAATTAACGATTATAGATTATAACAAAAAAAATGTACCGATTATATAAAAAATAGATTATAACAAAAAAATGTACCGATTATTAAAAAAATAGATTATAACAAAAAAAAAATTTACCGATTATATAAAAAAATAATAATAGTAATAACGATTATAAAAAGAAAATTGTACCGATTGCATTTGAAAATTGAGTTTCGGGAACAAAATGAATGTCATCATCCTCGTTATCGTAAAGCGGTAGTTCACGTTCTACACTTGCTTCACGTCTTGATGGACCTTCACGGTAGTCGATGAAAGGGTTAAATTCACTAGTCATTGGTATATTATAAAGGTTTGGATTCATCGGTGGAGGTTGGTGAAAATATTGTCGTTGTTGTGGTGATGGATTCACCGGATGTCGTGGGAGATAGAAGGGTTGAGGTGGTGGTTGGGGAAAGTAGGGTTGAGGTGAGGGACGAATTGGTTGTGATTGAACGGGTTGTGATCGTGAACCCCGTCCATGACCTTTGGATGATTTTGAAACACGTTTTGATTGATTTGGATCTATTCTTTTTATATGAAAAAAAAGATTTGGAAGAGAGGATTAGTGGAATAATTAGGGATTTTTAATTGAATGTGTGAAGAGATTAGTGAATAACTAGTGATATTTAAAGGGTTTTTTTTTTTTTTTTTTTTTTTTTTTTTTTTTTTTTTTTTTTTAAATGAGCCAAATGGCTAAAAAATTAAATCCCCAAACGTTCCAAAATTAAATGTCATCCTCCATACCGGTATGAGATGACCTTTGAGCATGCCGAAATGATGATGCCGCGGTGGTGGTTTTGAAGCATGCCGATCGTCATGCGATGCCGAGCCTCCATGACCCTCCCGTTGCCACCCCTTAGGGATCTCTAACTTTAACTTTTCTAGAATATATGTGTTTCATTGGATTGGTTTTTGTTTTACTTTTACATCAGTGACTTGACATTTATTGTAACTTCAAAAAATCTAAAAGTGTTATGTGTTATTGCACGTGGTATATTTTTTGGAACTTGTTTAGAAATAGGGAAATGATTGGCACACCCGAAAATTATGAGTTTTATGCTTAAACATATGTTGCATCAATTTATTGGTTGTATTAATCGGACTCACATTTTTATAATCCAATGAGATAATGACACATAAATTAGGTACAAAATTAGTCATGTCTTTTAAGTCTCCCAATCTCTTTTCTTAAAGATATGTGTTTTAATCACATCACCTTCCGACTTTGAATAAAGAATTTACGTAATGCCTAAATCCATACATTTCAATAATAATTTATTATGCTTGAAATTTATGTCTTTGTTACTGTCAGGGCCGTCTTTGAAGGCGTGTAAGGTGGACGACCGCTCAGGGTTATAAAAATTTTCGAGGCCTCAAAATTTGTCCTGTTCATAATTATATGCATGTGTACACATATTTTTCACGAAGAAAAATAGTATTTAAATGATAAAATATCTTAAATTAGTGATCTGTTGAACGTTTAGATAACTAGTTGCATTATATCTTATATAATTATATTATGTAATTTTGTCCAGAACTCTCAAAATTTTAAAAAATTCAGGGACGGCCCTGGTTACGGTGATATGAGTTACCTACTAACGGTATGAAAAAAGTAAACGGAGTGAGTTGTCAAAATTTTCAGACAAAAAATATACAGTACAACTCAATCCAGAAATGGAAATTACCAACAATCTGACAACATGATTAAACGGACACGGTTATAAGGTTTGCACTCATAATCTCCGTTTTACAACACATGTTCACTATAAGGCCAAGCTACAAATAAAAAAACAAAAATATTGGTGGCGTTTAGTTGGACATTTTCTTTCATTTCCTATTTCTTGTTTTGTAGGAAAAGGGATGGAAATTTGATTTTCACAAAACAATGGAAAATTAAAAAAACGCGTTTAGTCTGAGAAACATGTGTTTGTTTTTTCCATTTTGCAAAACTAGAAAAAATATTTAAGTGTTATTGTTTTATATCTCAATTCACTATTCACCTTAATAATATTACAAAAACAACTTCAAAACACAAAAAGAAATATTATAAACTAACCAACTAAATTATAAAATAACTAATCTAATACGAGAAAATAAAGAATTATAAAAGTAAAATATAACATCAAATAACGTTTTTGTCTATTTTTTTACGTTTTCGTCTCTTTTTTACGTTTTTGTCCGTTTTGTCTGTTTTTTTACGTTTTCGTTTATTTTTTTACGTTTTCGTCTGATTTTTTACGTTTTCGTCCCTTTTTTTATTTTTTCGTCAGATTTTTTACATTTTCGTTCATTTTTTGACGTTTTCGTTCGATTTTTTACGTTTTCGACTAATTTTTACGTTTTCGTCTGTTTTTTTACGTTTTCGTCAGATTTTTTACAGTTTCGTCAGTTTTTTTACATTTTCTTCAGTCTTTTTACGTTTTCGTCCGATTTTTTATGTTTTCGTCCGTTTCTTTACGTTTTCATCAGTTTTTTTACGTTTCATCCGATTTTTTATGTTTTCGTCCATTTCTTCACGTTTTCGTCAGTTTTCTTAGGTTTTCATCCGTTTTTTTACTTTTTAGTCCGTTTTTACGTTTTCGTCAGGTTTTTTACGTTTTTGTCCATTTTCTTACGTTTTCGTCCGTTTACTAACGTTTTTATCAGATTTTTTACGTTTTCGTCTGATTTTTTATGTTTCCATCTGTTTTTTTACGTTTTCATCAGTTTTTTTTATGTATTTGTCCATTTTTTAAGATTTTCATATTTTTTATTTCTTCCGATTTTTACGTTTTCTTCTGATTCTTTTTACGTTTTCTTTCAATTTTTTACGTTTACATCCGTCTTCGTCTGATTTTTACATTTTCATCTTTCATTTACGTTTTCAACTTTGATTTTGTTTTTTTAGGTTCCGTCTAACGAAAACGTAAAAAAATAGACGTCAATGTAAATAAACATAAGTAAACGTAAAAATGGACGAAAACATAAAAAACCATAAAAGAACGGACGAAAACATAATAAAACGAGTGAATGGACGACAATGGACGACAATGTAAGGAAACGTACGAAAACGTTAAAAAACGGACAAAAACGTAAAGAATCATGCGAAAACGTTAAAAAATGAAAAAACGTAAAAAACATACGAAAACGTAAAAATCAAACAAAAATGTAAAACAAGGACAAAAACGTAAAATATCTGGCGTAAACATAAAAAATCTGATGAAAACGGACGAAAATGTAAAAAATCTGACGAAAACGTAAAAAAATGGACGAAAACGTAAAAAATCAAAAGAAAACGTAAAAAATCTGACCAAAACTTTAAAAAACGGATGAAAACGTAAAAAATCGGACGAAAACTTAAAACATCTGACGAAAACGTAAAAAAATGGACGAAAACGTAAAAAATCTGACGAAAACGTAAAAAATCGGACGAAAACGTAAAAAATATGGCGAAAACGTAAAAAAAGTGGAAAAAAACGTTAAAAATCTGACGAAAACTTGAAAAACAGACGAAAACGTAAAAAAATCAAACGAAAACGTAAAAAATCGGACGAAAACATAAAAAATCTGACGAAAACGTAAAAAAATGGACGAAAACGTAAAAAATCAGTCGAACGTAAAACAACTGATGAAAACGGATTTGGTGTATTTTAATGGAAAATAGGTGGAAAAAAAAGTGTTTTGTAGTTTTGTGTATTAAAGTTGGAAATAGGAATTTTGTGTTTCGTAGAAAATTTTATTGGAAAACACTAATTTGAACGCGATCTCTGTTTTCCTTGTTTTCTATAAAATATTTTGTTGAAAATAAGGGTGTTTTCTCTCAACTAAACGCAACTTTAAGGCGCGCTTTGTTGGAGAAAAAATTATTTTGTTTTCTATCTTTAGTTTTGTAAAAATTTAGAAGGAAAATTTATCTTTACAAAACACTTAAAAATATAGAAAACGCGTTTAATTGATATTTATATTTTTTTATTTTGAAGAAGGGGAAGGATGGTTGTGGGTTAAAAAGGAAAGCAACTAAAATTTGTTTTGTAATTTTTCTTGTTAAGTTAAGAAATAGATGATTTTGTGTTTTGCAAAACATTATGTAATCATTATGTATCTTGATGGCTTCGGTTTTGGCAACTCATTGTCTTGTCGAATCTAGAAACTGAGAAAAGTCTATATATGCTTTTAAAAGCAGTCGGTAGTTTGTTAGCTATGAAATTTCAACTTATATTTTCTAGCAACAATGTGGAAGTAGGATTGAAATTATATATTTTAGGTTTATGAAAGTGTTAGCAAGCGTATATTTGCATTGCTCCAAGTATAAATTAATAAAATCAAAAATCTAATGCAATTTGCACACCTATTATTAATCCCTTTCAACAAATTGTGACTTTCATAAATAGCTTCGAATATTCACACTTTTGAAGGATAAAGATGTTGAGTAAACCGAGTGGATATAATCTGCGTATTTTACTACTATTTCTTCACATGGCTTATTTATATATGATTCTTTTACGCTTTAAAGTGTCGCAAATGTAATACCTTTTCAGGCTTATAAGTGTTGATGGTTTTACACTGCACGTTTACAAATGGACGTGGTATAGAGTCGTATAACAAATTGACAGTTTTTGACTTCCAAAATTCAGCCTATAACAAACAATATGTGGGAGCTTTTATTGTATATGACTAGTTTCAAGACCCATCCAATGAAGGAGGCCTTTATTATTTTTTTATTATTATTACTTTTTTTTTACCTGAGAAACCCTTTAGAAGAAGAAGAAAGTTTCCAGGTAAATTTTATTTAAAAAAAAAAGAAAAAAAAAGTTAAGTATAAAGAATGTTGGTGAATCCAACATCTTAGCCTAAATCAGGCGAAAACAAAACCACCAACAATGCTTCAAACTAACATATCATAAGAATGACATGTCAAACTTATTATACAAAATATGCTATCTAAGTTGACCACGTAGACTAATATTATAAGCATCAGCGAACGCCCTTTGCTCCTTAGTCAAAACTCAATCATCAAAGTCTCATCATCGTACGGGTATTCATCATAAGTCTTCTTTCATTGTTCATACAAGCTCTTATTTCCTACTCCACTACCACTTTAGAAACTTTACTAATCTTGGAATTCGTAGATGCCATAAAATTGGCAGTTTCATCGTAGACCTCCTCCACTTCATCATCATTAACAAAATCATTAACCTCCTTTTTAGCAATAGAAGTGACTACTTTCTCGATAACCAAATTTTCATTGTTTAAAGCCTCAAACGAGTATTTAAGAGAAAGAAGATTGATGCCTTCTGATGTTCATTTTCCTTTTGTGTTAGATGATGTAGTTCTTTGATGATACCTGAAGTCGATGCCACATTTGTATCTACATTATGAGTCATGCTTAGAGAGGTAATCGGTCGGTTAGATTTCAGATGATAGACAAGTTTAAACTTCAAAGAAATCGATTTAAAATCTTTGTTACCTCCATTATTGCTGCCCGAGTTCTTTTTGAGCACTTCAATAAAACCCTCATTATGAGTTCCCGGAGAATGACCCTTATTAATTATCCATCCCAATCAACACACGTTTAGGAGCAGCTTTAGGACAATCATCAAGCGAGTGATCGTATATCAAACATGTACTACAACAAGGTGGTTTCCACTTGTTTTTAACCCGAATACTCTCTTTCTTATATCAACTTCCATTGAACTTAGGAACCACCACCAATTTATCTCTAAAGTCATTACACGTATTTATTTTGATCAATTATCTCACATTGCTACACTGCCCCCACGAATCCAAACACATGTCATTAGTATACGAGTCTAACATCAAAGGAGTACCAATTATCGTAGCCATCTGGCTTAGACCATCCATGTGTATGCAAGCAACTGAACATCATGAAACTTCACCCAAACAGGAACATGAGACAATTCTTCTTTAAGAAGGTTCAGAGGCCGACCACTTATTAAAAAAAATACGATTTGTAGTAATCATCCATGCACCATCTCGAATAATAGAATCAGCACCCTGGATTGATGAGAACTTAAAAAAAATAACCTTTCGCGTTCATCGATACTTTCTTGATTCCATACTTTTCCCAATTATTACGCACAAACCATTCAATAACTGGAAATGCAAGCCTTTTACCAATAAAGTACCCGTACAATGATTTTTTTTTCCCAACATTAACCTCATGAACAGAAGCTAAAGCTAATCCAAAATCATAATAAGCATCAACATGCAAACTAGCTTCGAGTTTTCGAAAATTAGCTTTAGTCACATTAGACGTACGGCTAAGCTTAGTAGCATATGGTATGGCGGTCGCTTCTGTAAGCTTACTAATAAGACTAGTAACCTGCTCATTATTAATATCCTCAACTGAAGCGAGCTGTTCATTACAAGCATCAGCAGTTACGTACTCAGAATTCCTTGTAGGTTTGAGTGGTTGTCTATCTTCGCCCAATAAAACTACTTTACCTTCTTGCAATTGATTTTCTAGGTTACGAATATTAGCAGCAAGATCAAAATTTGTAGCCTCATTATTATGAGTACCAGGTTCATTACTCATCTTTGTTTGTTCCTTAACCGAACTACCACCTGTTTCCTCCAATGCGGTTATAGTTGATTCAACTTGGTTACCTCTTCTAGGTTTAAGTGGTTTTCCAATATTGGGTTAATCCCAATCTACCCGGTCAAACCCGAAAGTCAACACATAAAAGTCAACTCATGTATAACTGCCAAATAGCAGTTACAACAAACAGACGCATCGTTACATCAAACAGACACATCTGTTCGAATGGACACAACCCTTCAAAGCGACACAACGATTCAAACGCACCTTTTCATTCATTATAAATAGTTTAGATTCTCTAAAACATTACATGACAAGATTATTATTACAATTTATAAAAGTTATTTTAGTGATTATTTCATTTCAATTTTGGTATATTGTGACTTGATTGTTAGACCATAAAGATCCACGTTTGAGGCCAACAATTGGTATCAGAGCGGTTTGGATTAAACTAACCATTTCATCATATACCATTTTTTTTTTAATTTTACTGCTTGAATCGAAAAATAATAAACCCAGGTCTTGGAAAAAATTTTCATACCGAAATCATACAAGACCCAGATTAGGTGTTTGTTTTTTCTTAAAAAAAACAATACCATTCGACCCAAAAAAAACCATACGGTTTGTCATCAAAAGGGGCAAAAAATTCTGAATCAATACAAGGAACAAACACACCTGTATTACAAAGATTCGAACCATAGCACCCTTATTCTTGAATCATTATTGATACGAGACGTACACGGCAGAAGAATCCCACAGGATCAACCAAGGTTCAATCAAGAACCATTACGTGAAGAAAAAGGGTTAACCAAAGCCAAACATCCGGCGGTCAACCACCAGAACAACATAGCAGTTAATCGGTCTCACCAAAAAGGAGAGACTATTTATCTCTTCAAAAGAGATAACAAAAGAAAGAGGCGCATATAAGCCTAGGGCACACCAAGAACCACAAAAAAGGGCTACGGGTTTTTAAATTACCCCCCAGGTTCTATTTATTCATAATCCACCTTTTTTTTTTTTTTTTTTTTTAAAAAAAAACTTATACTTGTTATTAGTATAGGTTTATTTATTTTATTTTAGATAAGTTACAATTTATACCCTTAAGTATCTTATCATTTTTAGATTAGATAGTATAATAACCTAGTGTATTTACGCTGCTTTTCACATTATTAATTATCATTATCATTAAGAAATGACTAAAGGTGGAGACGACGGAAAGAAGGAGGTTAGTACACCTAATACTACCCCTCAATTCCAATGCCCAATATTAAAACCCGCAAATTACTCTTTATGGGCAATTCGAATGCAAATTCTTTTAGAAGCAAATGGGTTATGGGAAACAATTGAGGCAACTGAAACGACTCAATCCGATAAGAAAAAAGAGAAAACTGCTATAGCATACCTTTACCAATCCTTACCCGAAGAACAATTAATTCAAATAACAAATCACAAAACCCCGAAAGCAATATGGGATGCTTTGAAAGCTAGACATATAGGCGAAGAAAGAGTTCAACAAGCTAGACTTCAAACACTCAAATCTGACTTCGAATTATTACATATGAAGGAAGATGAAACAATAGACACCTTTACAGGAAAAGTCACAACTATTGTAAATAAAGCCGCTAATCTAGGACACACAATAAAAGATACAAACTTAGTCAGGAAGTTACTAAATGTTGTACCAGATAGGTATCTGCAAATAGTGGCATCTATAGAACAATATTCCGACTTAAACACTATGACATTTGAAGAAGCTATAGGGAGACTTAAAACCTATGAAGAAATGATTAAGTTTAAAAAGGGAAAACAAGAGAACAATCAAGAAAAATTGATGTTCACACGACATGAAGGTAGAGGAAAACATTTTAGACGTGGTAATGGGAAACATAAATATTCACAAGATAGAAACCATGATAAATTTAAAGGAGAAAGAAAAGAAGGAGGAGAAAATTCTCAAAATAATTTCAAAAGATCAAATCATGATCTTAGCAAAATTACATGTTACAAATGTAACAAAAAGGGTCACCTTGCAAACAAGTGTTATTCAAAACCAAAAACAAACATGCAATCTAATCTCGTCGAGGAGGACTTAGAACCTACCTTACTAATGGCAATATTAGAAGACCCAATAGCAACAAAAATTGAAGATCAAAATGTCTCTCTACACGAAGAAGAAGTAAAACTTAAAGAGACAAATATGGATAGTTTATGGTACTTAGACAACGGAGCTAGTAACCATATGACTGGAGTAAGAGAACATTTTAAAGAACTAGATGAGAAAGTTAGTGGAAAAGTAAGATTCGGAGATGGATCACACATAGAGATTAAAGGAAAAGGTTCAATCCTAATAGAATGTGATGACGAAAAACAAAGAATTATTTCACACGTTTATTACATTCCAAGTCTGAAAAGCAATCTATTGAGCCTTGGACAATTCACCGAAATTGGTTGTAAAGTTGTAATGGAAGATGATGAACTATGACTTTATGACATGGACGACAAAATCTTCATAAAAGTCACCAGACAGAAAAACCGTCTATATAAAGCAAGTCTAAGAATAGGCACACATGTTTGTTTACTAGCAAACTTAAAGGATAACACCTGGTTATGGCACATAAGACTAGGACATCTCAACTTTGAATTATTAAAATTTATGGCTCAAAGAGAGTTAGTTCAAGGAATACCCGCCATTAAACATACAACGCAAATCTGTGATGTTTGTTTAATTAGTAAACATAGTAGAGCACCATTTCCGAAGAAAGATAAAACTAGATCTACATCACCATTAGATTTAGTATATGGAGATTTATGCGGACCAATCACACCACCAACACCATCTGGAAAGAAATACATATTCTTACTAGTAGATGATTACTCAAGATATATGTGGGCATATTTCCTAGAAACAAAAGATCAAGCATTTGATACTTTCAAGGAATACAAAAACACAATAGAAAAGGAGTTAAGGACAACATTGAAAATGTTTAGAACCGATCGTAATAGAATGTGATGACGAACAAAGAATTATTTCACACGCTTATTACATTCCAAGTCTGAAAAGCAATCTTTTGAGCCTTGGACAATTCACCGAAATTGGTTGTAAAGTTGTAATGGAAGATGATGAACTACAACTTTATGACATGGACGACAAAATCTTCATAAAAGTCACCAGACAGAAAAACCGTCTATATAAAGCAAGTCTAAGAATAGGCACACCTGTTTGTTTACTAGCAAACTTAAAGGATAACACCTGATTATGGCACGCAAGACTAGGACATCTCAACTTTGAATCATTAAAATTTATGGCTCAAAGAGAGTTAGTTCAAGGAATACCCGCCATTAAACATACAACGCAAATCTGTGATGTCTGTTTAATTGGTAAACATAGTAGAGCACCATTTCCAAAGAAAGCTGAAACTAGATCTACATCACCATTAGATTTAGTATATGGAGATTTATGCGGACCAATCACACCACCAACACCATCTGGAAAGAAATACATATTCTTACTAGTAGATGATTACTCAAGATATATGTGGGCATATTTCCTAGAAACAAAAGATCAAGCATTTGATACTTTCAAGTAATACAAAAACACAATAGAAAAGGAGTTAAGGACAACATTGAAAATGTTTAGAACCGATCGTGGTGGAGAATTCACATCAAATGAATTCACACAATATTGCAAAGATAATGTGTTGATATAAATAATGTTTAAAAATGTTATTAATATCTCTCAATAAACCTATGTTTTGATAATCACAAAACTCAAATCAAATTAAGTCAAGATTAAGACGTAAACAAGTATTTGGTAACAAATATTTACCTCTACATCTAATATCACTTAAGGTATGCATAAACTAAGCATCTTATGCATTACATGATCAAAGGAAATTTTGTCTTAAGACATAACATCTTATAAAATGATATAAACATTTTATATATATTTGTAAATCATTTTTGGTAATGCTATATTAAACTACAAAGATATGATTTCAAATTTTCAACCAAAAAGGGCAAATTTTATCCAGAAAAACTTTTCCAACGTTCAGGAGGGCGGCCCCCTTAATTTTACTAGGCGGCCCCCTTAATCATTATGGGGACCGGCACGCTCCAGAACAGTATTTTCTGGCCCTATAAATATTGGATCATTTCACATTTTTTGCACTATAAACTTTCTGATCCAACCTCCATTTCTAGATCTAAAATCCTTTGATCATATAATTCATAAGTCTTTGTTTCCAAGTGATCCAAAGCTTCATCCATTCAAGTGCAAGAAGAAGAACACTCCTCTACATCCATCTAATTGTAGTAGGGTTGTGATTAGCTAGTTTCATATTGTAGTAGTGTTAGATCTTTGTAAAAGTGTTGTGTGAATTTGTTGTTTGTAGAAACTAGGTGTGTTGTAAAGTAGTTTAGTAGTTGTGCTTAGAAGAAGGTGTGAAGTTGACAAGGTGTGAAGAAGGTGTGAAGTCTTGAAGAAGTTGTGAAGGTGTGAAGAAGGTGTGAAGTCGTGAAGAAGTTGTGAGATTGGTTCTAGCTACAATTAGAACTCGACATTTAGCTTAGTGTCGTTAACTCGTGTAAGCCAAGGTGTGTAAGGTTTCTCCACCATAAGGAGTTTGTTGACATAGTGAAGAAAACTCTCGAGTGTGGTACTCGGGGAGTGGAGTAGGGCAAGGAAGGTGTCCTTGTAGCCGAACCACTATAAATTCGCGTGTTGTGGTTTGATCTTTCTAACTCTATCTTTTCTTCATTACATTTCAATACTTTCATTATTAGATTAGAATTGCTTATATTGGTTGTCACTTGAATTCACTTGAGATCGAATCGAAAGTTTTTAATAAGCTACAAAATATTTTGGTAATAAATTTAAAAAGGACGTAAAACTATTCAACCCCCCCTTCTAGTTTTCCACATAATGGTATTTCACGACAATTTACCACACCTTACTCACCACAACAAAATAGAGTAGTAGAACGAAGAAACAGGACAATCATGTCTACCACCAGATGTATCATGAAAGCAACTAACATGCCACAAAATTTTTGGGCTGAAGCCGTCAGGCATGCAATATACATCTTAAATAGTGTTCCTACAAGGGCACTAGAAGACATTACTCCATATGAAGCTATTAAAGGAAGAAAGCCAAACCTAGAAACTCTTAGAGTTTTCGGCTGCATAGCATATACAAAGGTACCATCACAACGCTTAACAAAGCTTGATGACAGAAGCAACAAAATGGTATACTTAGGAAATGAACAAGGATCAAAAGCTTATCGACTATTTGATCCAACAACACAAAGAATATGTGTTAGTAGAGATGTTAAATTTAAAGAGGATGAAGCTTGGGATTGGGAAGATTACATGAGTGAACACACCAATGACGAACCCGAATGGATTGACTTTAGCATAGAAAACTTTGAAGCCACAAATGAAAATCATGATGAAGATATTCAACCAAATAATGAAGACAATGATTTTCCTAACAACAATAATAATGATGATAATTATACAACATCAGCAACAAATTCACCCTCTTAATCACAAACACTCAATACACCATCTACAGTTTCATCACGAGTAAATCCTCAGATTACACCAATCAACTCAATACAGTCAATTTATCAGAGTGATAGTGGTACATCATCAACCACATCTTCACACTCACAATACGATCATACACCCATAAGAGGTTTTAGAACCTTGACTGATTTATTTGAAGACACTGAGAGATTATTACTTGCTGAAGATGAACCTAAGAATTACAAAGAAGCATCAAACGATCAAAAATGGATTGAAGCAATGAAGGTCGAAATAGATTCTATCAATAGGAATAATACTTGGGAACTAACCACTTTACCCAAAGGACATAAAGCAATTGGTTTAAAATGGGTATTTAAGATCAAAAAGGATGCAAATGGAAACATAGTTAAACATAAAGCAAGACTAGTAGCAAAAGGGTACGTTCAAGAACATGGCATAGACTTTGAAGAAGTTTTCGCACCTGTAGCAAGGATGGAAACTATAAGATTATTACTCGCCATAGCTTCTAACAACAAATGGGAAGTACATCACCTTTGATGTAAAATCTGCATTTCTACATGGAGATTTAAAAGAAGAAGTTTACGTTTCACAACCGGAAGGCTTCATAAAGAAAGAAAATTCTGGAAAAGTCTACAGACTTATTAAGGCACTTTACGGACTAAAACAAGCACCACGTGCATGGAACATAAAACTTGACAAAACGTTGAAGTCCTTGGACTTTAAGAAATGTGCATTAGAACAAGTGATCTACACAAAAGCCACAAAAGACTCAATTCTACTTGTAGGAGTCTATGTAGATGATCTAATCATCACAGGCACACCAAAGGAAGAGATCGACAAATTTAAAGCTCAAATGGAAGACAAATTCGAAATGAGTGACCTTGGATTATTAACATACTATCTAGGGATAGAAGTCACACAAACTGGAGGTGACATATCAATAAAGCAATCAGCATACGCAACCAAGATTCTAAAGGAAGTTGGAATGGCAGACTGCAACGAAACCCTAATACCTATGGATCCAGGAACAAGATTAACAAAGAATACTGAAGGAACAATGGTCAACTCAACTGAATACAGAAGTTTAATTGGATGTCTACGATATCTACTTCACACAAGACCCAACTTAAGTTACTCCATTGGATTACTTAGTCGATTTATGCAAGAACCAAAAGACCAACACATGAAAGCAATAAGACAAGTACTACGTTATGTTAAAGGAACAAAGAACTACGGCATCACCTACAAACATAATGGAGGAAACAAAATACAAGGCTTTAGCGACAGTAGTTATGGAGTCAATACTCAAGAAGGGAAGGGAACTACTGGAATCATCTTTTACTATGGAGATTCACCAATTCGTTGGAGAACAAAGAAGCAAGCCACTATAGCATTATCATCATGCGAATATGAATTTATTGCAGCAACTGCAGCAGCAACACAAGCATTATGGTTGAAAAGACTACTAAGCAGGCTTACACACTCAAATGAGGAAAAGGTAACTATTATGGTTGATAACAAATCAGCTATAGAACTAATGAAGAATCCTGTCTTTCACGGAGGAAGTAAACACATCGATACGAAGTACCACTTCATACGAGAATGCGTTGAAAGAGAAGATCTACAAGTTGAATTCATAAGTGGAGAATATCAGAAAGTTGACATACTCACAAATGCACTACCAAAGATCAAATTTCTAACAATGAGGCAACTTATTGGAGTTAAAGATCTAGGAGATGACGATTGTGATTAAGGAGGAGAATATTGGGTTAATCCCAATCTACCCGGTCAAACCCGAAAGTCAACACATAAAAGTCAACTCGTGTATAACTGGCAAATAGCAGTTACAACAAACAGACACATCGTTACATCAAACAGACACATCTGTTCGAATGGACACAACCCTTCAAAGCGACACAACGATTCAAACGCACCTTTTTATTCATTATAAATAGTTTAGATTCTGTAAAACATTACATGACAAGATTATTATTACAATTTATAAAAGTTATTTTAGTGATTATTTCATTTCAATTCTGGTATATTGTGACTTGATTGTTAGACCATAAAGATCCACGTTTGAGGCCAACATCCATCAGCCCCTAACAACTTTGAGTCATTATTATGAGCCTTAGAAGAAAACTCACTCAGCGACGGAAAGTTGGACACCATTGCAGCAGCATCCAAACTAGATTCGATCGAACCAATACCTTTTGTTCTTTTTCTTCTTATCGTATCCTCCTCCCGAATCCAAAAACCCCGCTTTCATCATCAGAGAAATGATCATAACAAGAAAAACTAGAACTAAAAAGCGTCACTCTTCGGCTACGTGAAAACCCTAAAATATTAGGGCTCGGAATGAAACATTACACTTACCTAATATTGCTTCATACCTCATCACAGTAACGTAACCAACTCACCAGCAAAAGATTGATCAATTCATAATATAATGAACCCTAAAAACGATTTGATAAAAGAAACCCTAAAAAGACAAGAAACCCCAACGAATAATCTGCAACAAACAACGAACTAGAACAGATTAAGGATTAAACACGAATGTTAATCATAATCCATTGCAAATTCGATGCATGAGAGAAGATTAAAACAATCAGATTTAGAAGTCGAGTTAGGGTTTGTTTGGGAATCACAAATCGCCAGTAAATGAGCTAGTTTTAAATTATGCTTGAAAAAATGTAGAGTAAATTATAAAAGTATTCAAAGAGAAATTATTACTAATATTCCTCCCTATTGCAAAATACATTTGATATGGATATATTTGATTTCAAAGGTTGCTCATACACATGATCAAATACAAGCGACATGCATGGATAATGTTGGTTGTTTAGCTGCAAAACAGTTCCCAGATTAGGGTTAAGATAATCAATAAAGGTACCGGATATTCACTTGAAATCGTGGTATCACTTTCCAATAGAAACTATTCGACCCTATGCCTGGGTTACACGAATATCTCTATGGGATAAGACCAAGTGATGTTCTTGCTTTAGGCACAAACCAAGAACCAGATGCGTATAGAAGTGTTTAGGGTTTTGTTTTAATCGTATTGTTAAAACGTATATCCATGCATGATGATGTGACCTCTATTTATAATAGAGAATACTCAAAACCCTAGCCCATGGTATTATGTATAATTAACGGCCCATTAATTATAACATAATAATTTCCATAATAATAGGATCAGTGGAAACATTATCACTAGCAGTGGTAATGTTAACACATCAGTGGAAACGCTAGCAGCATAATCACACTATCAGCAGAATGCTGTCAGCAGCAGAATCAACTAGCAGAATCATCTGTCAGTAGCATCTTGCTTTCAGCAGAATCCTAGCAGCAGGATCAGCTAGCAGCAGAATCATGCTATCAGCAGATTCAATACATAACCACTATTGAGTCAGGGGATTCAGTGACCAAATGGGTGTATACTCCATACCTCCATACCCATTACCAGGTGTGAATTGATCCCTCAAGTGCACTAAATTTACTAACAGATAATGTATGATACGGCTAGCCCTTTTATCATAGTCATTGTATTGTAAAGTTCAAACTTATATTAGCATGTTTTGACCCAACGATATCAGTGTCTTACCAGCTAAAAGCTAAAAGACTTTAGATTTAACTTTGAATAAAAACAAGTGTGTACATATATTTATCATCAAAGATATTACTTGTAGTACTTTTAAATTATAAACACGTTATATCATCTTCCATTTCTTTCTTGATTGATTAGCACGACCCTAAAAACTAAAATGTCTCAATCCGTCCTGAATAAAGAGATCGCGCATTAAGAGTGTACATAAAATATTTTATAATGTTATTATCAAGGTTCTACAACAACAAATCACTATTATGTCAAAAACGAGATACGGAGTAACAAATTAAAGAAATTCAAGATGCGTATAGTTTAATACAAATGGACGAGTTTACTAGTTTCACACCATAGTGGTTACACAAATTTAAATAAAGGGTACGACATTAATTGCCACATATGTGCCGACATATACATGATTAAACAAAATAAAGATTAGATAATGTATGAAATTATGTGTATATGTGCCGACATATACACATATGTGCTCGACTCAATGAAATCTACAGCTTCTGCATCTATGTCCTCTTCGTATCGCATGAACTCATTTTTGTTCTTACGTTCATAGTAGTTTATGACATTAGTGTTTACCTGAGAATGGTTCGAGATTCTTTTGAACCCATTACCAACGAAGTAGATATCTGAATAAGGAGGTACATTGTGTAACGTATGTGGGGTGTCTTTCAATTTCTTCTTTGATGAGTCGTGATGGTGATGGGTCGTTGAGTTGTTGTTATACGACATATTGATGGTGTTTGGTGTTGCAAATAGTTGGTTGATGGATTTGATGGTGTTGTGTTTGAAAACTTGAAACCTGAACACATTAGTTATATAGTACTACACTAATACAGTACGTAGTCACGTTGTTAAATGTTGAAAAGAAGTCATGGAATCCGATTCTCATCTCCTTTTGCTTATTTTGAACTCCCTTTTTAAGATATTTTAGGCTAACCTTATATTTGGTATGTTGTCTTAAATTAGTAAGATTATTCACCATATAAGCTTTGAATCGTTAAGAAAGCTTGGTGGCTTTGGTTTGGTTTGACAACTGGACAACTCGTCAAGCCTATACACGTTTCTAAAAGCAGTCGTAGTTTACTCAGAATCTTTTACTTTTACGCTCTAGAAATAATGCATGTATTAGTAGCTTCATAACAGTTTTTAAATCTTTGTTTTCTATATAAGATGCTAGTGTATAGAAGCCTAACATATACGGAGTATTGCAATGCCCGAAACAATGCAATACGTAAGCAGTATAATATTAGTCAATACCTTATTTTAACTGGATTGGATATTGTTGTTGTTTTCTTAGTATTGTATTTTTTTAATCAAGTTAAGTTAATGATATCTATCACAACTAACGTGAAACGGATATTATTAGGTAAAAAAGTGATACATCTTGTAATTAAGAATTATGATAAAATGTGAAGAAGTCGATCACAACCATATGTTTTAGATGCATCTAAAAAATTGGATGAATCTTCTTTTTGTTTCTCTTTCTCATTTGAATTGTGTAGTTAGTAATTATTCTCACCCTTCTCATTTTACTTTTGCTTCTCACATCCATTCCCTACTACCTTGTAAAACTTCTAATGCAATTAACACCAATGATTGTTCACTTCCATCGAATTATCATCATTGATCCAAAAATGTTGGTGATACTCGATACATGGCATATCGAAAGAGTTTGCAACAAGGCATATGAGTTCATGGATGATCGGGAGAGTTAACCATATCAGGAGATAACCACGTAATAACTTGCATTTATACCATTCACTACAATAATAAACCATATTTGGTCATGACCAACCTTTTAGCTGGTTGAGACCCGATATCGCGACACAAAATTAAAGTTCCAAGAATAAGTGGTTTACTATAGAGCGGGTTGAGCAAGCAAGGGAGGAGAAGCCAGATAACTAGAAGCACGGTGATGTTGCATGGCAGCACCTGGTCGACTATTGGGTCGATCCCGCTCGGCAGAAAAGATCGGAGATTAATGCCGAAAACCGATCTAAGAATGAAGTGTCGACCTATCAAGGATCGAGATCTTTCACTGGTAGATGACATGAATATGTAAGACTTTTTATCATTTTTATTTTTATGATATTGTAAAGGTGTTGCATGAGTCATTATTAATTTGTTGAGACGCGATATGTAAATATTCGCATGGTGGCCGCTTTGACTCTCCGATTGCTGAGACGTGATATGTAAATAATTTTCTTTTCCTAACACACACACGTACTCATCATGTATGCGAACCTATTGATGGTGCACTAATTATCAAACATCCTTAATGAATCATCGGGGGTGTTTGCTAATTGGTGCAACACTTACCAAATACCCTTAATGTTGCAACAAGGATGTTTGATAACTGTTGCATCAATTATGTTAATACAAATAATGTTTAAAAACGTTATTTTTATATTTCAATTACGTTTTAATGATAACAAAATGTAAAAACACTTTACATCAAAATTACTTTGTGTCCTTATGTTATAAACTGCTTTTAAGTATTATTACTATAAATTGTTTACACATCATTATTTTTGCATGGAATGTGATTTAACATATTACTTAATTAAGTTATTATCACATTACAAGTATCAATGGAGCATTAGTTCAATGGTTGGAGCACTTGTGCTTGAGTCAATAGACCCAAGTTCAATTCTCATCTTTGGCATTTGTTTCATATAAGTACCCATCTCCGCAAAACCTATGGGCATACTGGAGAGACTTTGTGGAATAAGAGCTCAGAGGTCGGAGTCTTGGCTCGTGCTCACTCCAGTTGGTGCCCCACTAAGCCAGGAGAGTTGCCTGAGCTATTTCTTGTAGGGTGGACAATGGCTGGTGCCAAAAGACACCCGGGATCAGGGTGTTCCCGCCAATCTACACATTTTTGTGGAATTATCACATTACAAGTGTACAAAGATACACATATTTGATTTCAAAGGTTGCTCAAGTGCTCAACATACACATGATCAAATACAAGCGACATGCATGGATAATGTATGACATGGCTAGCCATAGGCACTGTATTGTAAAGTTCAAATGTATATTATAGCATGTTTTGACCCAACGATGTCAGTGTGTCTAATTACCAGCTAAAAGCTAAATGATTGTAGATTTAAGTTTGAATAAATTAGACAAGTCTGTACATATAAATAGTTATCATCAAAGATAAATACTTGTAGTACTTGTAAATTATAAACACGTTATATCATCTTCCATTTCTTTCTTGATTGATTAGAACGATCCTAAAACTAAAATGACTCAATCCGTCCTGAATAACGAGATCACGCAGTAAGGGTGTACATAAAATGTTTTATAATGTTATTATCAAGGTTCTACAACAACAAAGCACCATTATTCAAAAACGAGGTAACAAAGAAATTTAAGATGCGTATCGTTTAGTACAAATGGATGAGTCTATTAGTTTCACAGCATGGTAGTTATTACACAAATTTAGATAAAGGGTACGACATTAATTGCCACATATTTGCCGACATATACATAATTAAACAAAATAAAGATTAGATAATGTATGAAATGATATAATCAGCTTTCCATCATAGACATTGTCTTGCTAAGCTCAAATTTTTTGTGCCTCGACTCAATGAAATCCGAAGCTTCTGCATCTATATCCTCTTCGTATCGCATGAACTCATTTTTGTTCTTACGTTCATAGTAGTTTATGACATTAGTGTTTACCTGAGAATGGTTCGAGATTCTTTTGAACCCATTACCAACGAAGTAGATATCAGAATAAGGAGGTACATTGTGTAACTTATGTGGGGTGTCTTTCAATTTCTTCTTTGATGAGTCTTGATGGTGATGGGTCGTTGAGTTGTAGTTATACGACATATTGATGATGTTTTGTGTTGCAAATAGTTGGTTGATTGATTTGATGAGGATGTGTTTACTTGAAACCTTAACATGTACTTATATACAAAGTTTAAGAAAGTTCAAGTTGTTAAATGAAGAGAAGTCATGGAATCCGATTCTCATCAAAGTTCAAGTTGTTAAATGAAGAGAAGTCATGGAATCCGATTCTCATCAAAGTTCAAGTTGTTAAATGAAGAGAAGTCATGGAATCCGATTCTCATCTCTTTTTGCTTATTTTGAACTCCGTTTTTCAGATATTGTCTTAAATTAGTAAAGATTACTCACCTAGCCATTTCGAAGCTATGATATGATTCGCTATTTTCGGCTGCCAACCTTTGAATCGTTGAGAAAGCTTGGTGCCTTTGGTTTGGTTTGACAAGTCGACAACTCGTCAAGCCTATAAACGTTTCTAGAATTAGTCGTAGATTATTTTATAATTTTACATTTTAGAAATTAATAAAATAATGTATGAATAAGTAGCTTCATTAGAGATTTTTAATCTTAGTTCTTTGTAAGATTTTAGTGTATAGAAGCCTAACATATACTCCAATGCCCGAAACAATGTAGTAAGTAGAATAATATTAGTCAATACCTTACTTTAATGGGTTTGAATATGGTTGTTGTTTTTGTTTTATTTAACTTTTTTTTTTTTTTTTTTTTTTTTTTTTTTTTTTTTTTTTGTAAAAGCTTTTATATCCGGTGAATATATTACTTCAAAAATGTTTAAGTACATAGGATGCTAGTGCATATTGCATCTCAGTCTGTTACATAGACCATAAAATGAAACATATGACTACTCAGTTGAATACATTTTACGCAAGACCAAACATAAACTAACTTATAATTTGACCACAGAGATTTATATCAAGCGTATCACATAATGATAGTTGCTCTTCAGTTAAATCTTCACGATCATAATCTTCATATGAATCTTCATCATAATCCTCCTTCCAACGCTCATACAAGTTCTTGTTCCCAAAACCACTTTTAATTTTTGAATATTTTGAACCACTTCCACCTTTTTGATGTTTAGAAGCCATAAACTTTGCCATTTTGTCATAAACGTCCTCCATGTCACTCTCACTATCTTCCACATTCATTATCTCATCCTTAGGAATATTGCCATCATTTCCGGCATTCGAAGTTTCCACTTTCTCGAATACCTTTTACTCTTCATTCAAAGCAGTAAATGAATTCTTTATAGTGACAAGGTTAATATCATCAGAAATCACATGTCTCTTATTGTTCACATTCGATGCCATATTAGTATTTTTTCGGAAGAGGCCCCATTAATCCTAGAATCAACATTCTTATCACTATTTGTAGATGTACTAGCAACATTTACTTGCTTCTTTAACATTCCAGCACTATTATGAGCACAAACATGTCGGTAAACAAATGTACTTTTTGGTTTAGATCGAGTTCATAAATTTGTCATTACTCTTCGTGTTTGAAACTCGGTTTTGCACAACCTTGAATCCATCACTTGGAGCAACAACATTATTCTTAGGAGGCACGTCAGTCACATTAGGACAATTTTCAATCGAATGACCTAAAACTTTGCATTTAGAGCAATGTGGAGGCTTCCATTCATACTCAAACAAGATCTTCATTCTTCACACAAGTATATCTTTATCCGCAATAACCACAGATTCTTTCGTTTCTTTATCCTCATGTAACACGATCATGGCTCTTGCATAACTCCTTCTACCCCCAAGACTCATTACACATAGTTTAGAAAGCTTTGAATCGTTGAGAAAGCTTGGTGCCTTTGGTTTGGTTTTACAACTCAACAACTCGTCAGCGTATACATGTTTCTAGAAGCAGTCTTAGAGTATTTTATTCATTTACATTTTAGAAATTAATAAAATAATTTATGAATAAGTAACTTCATTAGAGATTTTTAATCTTAGTTCTTTATAAGGTGTTAGTGTATAGAAGCCTAACATATACTACGTATTTTAATGCCCGAAACAATGTAATAAGTAGAATAATATTAGTCAATAGCTTACTTTAATGACCAAAAGGTTGTAAGTTCTAGTCCTGCTTAAGACATGTGAGTGCATATTTCAGGTGCATCTAAAAATTGGATGTATCTCCTCTTTGTTTTCTTCTTATTGTTATGAGATTAGAAATCATTCTCACCCTTCTCATTTTACTTCTTCTTCTCAGTATATTCATTCCATACCTTGTAAAACTTCTAATGCAATCAACACCAACGATTGTTCACTTCCATCAAATTATCATCATTGATCCAACAATGTTGGTGCTACTCTATACACGACATATTGAAAGAGTTTGCACTTTGCAACTTGGCATATGAGTTCATGGATGATCGAGAGTGGACCATATCAGGAAATGACCACGTAATAACTTGCATTTATACCATTGGTTTCGAATTTACTCAAAGTTTAGCATATCTTTTCGTTTTAGTTTATCAAACTCTATATTGATAACAAATCAGGTTGTTAATGTTTTATCAAACACACGATTCATGAGACACAAGGATTCATCAAACAACTTGAAGCAATTTTTACAGTCTATTTCTATGATTTTGATTTCAAGATTTAACGTGAATCTATTTGACAACATAATCAACCTTATAAAATGTTATGCGATCCAATTTGAGTAATATTAAATCGATATTCGATTAACGTTCAAAACATGTACCTCTTAATCATCTATTACAAAACAAATGGTTTAGTCTACTAGAGCTCTTAACAAATACAACATGTAGCACAGAAAGACATAAGTACAATTTTTAATGCAGACATAATGTAGACCATCATTGGCATAACATCCTTAAACTGCAGTCCCAAAACTGTCACTGATCAGACTACACCACTGAAATTGACTATAGAATCTTCAAACTCGACATTTTGCCGGATAAAAAAGCCAATGTGGCCAATTCATCTCACTTTTTTTTCCGAATCTTCTCACAGTTCACATAACTTTTAAGTTGAATATCTTGCACAATTTTGTTTAGACTTAAAGCTTTCCCTTTGAAAACATGTGCATTTCTTTCTTTCCAAATAAAGTACCTGGATGTCCATATCACATCTTGCCACAATCTCGATAAATGACTAGGGAGATTAATGTATCCATTATGCTATAGCATTCCTCAATGGAAAAAGCGTTAACAACCCCAATCTTCCACTAACTAAAAACCTTTTACCAAACGCTCATAGAAAAGTTGCACATAACCAAATAATGAGAACACGATTACACCATGCAGCCATGACGCCACATGAATGACATAATAATGAATCTAAATCGATGTCCCTCTTGTAACTCTCTCATAACGAAATTTGGGAGTTGAATTCTATGTGGAAAGCTTAATACTTAGAATCTCGAGCACATGAATTTATATATCATCCCAAGGTATGTGCCCAGTCCTGTTGATGGTTAGGGTGAAATATAACTTCTTGATACCTCATTTGTAAAAGTGTAAGAGCAGGTGCAGGTAGGAAATGACATACATATGTGAATGTGAAGTTTTGTCGCTTCAAGAGAGCTTTGGACTTTTTGCTCTGGTTACATTCATGAATGGATATGGACACATAGCTTGTATATTGTCATGTAGCTTTTAAGTGTTTGCGAACTTTTGTTAGTTTTTCTATGTTATCTTAGTTATTCAAATAGGTTGAAGGATTCAATTCTTACAACACCTTGATTCTCGAATATTTTGAATGTGTTATGTACTAAAATGGAAATTCAATCTTCAAGATATTTTCATTTTTGCTTAACTTTTGTTTTATTGTTTAATCTCACGTAAAAGAATTGTACTAAATTGGGGAGGATTGTTGAAAATTTAGTGCAATTGAGGGTTCATGTCATACTTGGAAATAGGTTTGGAGGTACGGAGTGTACACCCAATAAGTCACTAAACCTCCTTAACTCACATATTGGTGTTAGAGAAATCTTGTAGCTGCTGAATTATACTCTTCACTGAGTAGACTCTGAATGACTTCATTAGACAGATGAGTTCATTGAGTTATACTCTTCATTGAGTAGACTTTGAACAACCTCATCAGAGAGTAGTCTCATCAGAGGGTTCAACCCTTCATTGAGAAAGCTCATCAGTGAGTATACTCGTGGAGCAAGCTTGTCAACGATTACTCGAACTGATTTCCTACTAACTTGTAACGGTCTTTACCTATTAAAGGGAATCTTTAACTGTGCCTTAATGATCATATTTAATTGGTCTCGGAATCACTATTGCTATAATGGAGGAACATTTTGAGGAGATTAATTGGCCGATTAATTTTCGTAATTCCATTGAATGAGTTTCTTCTCCATATAAGAAAAACAAATTTGCATGGGAAAATATACAAAAACCTAAACATTCATAAGTAAAAGGGTTCTTGTATTTGTGCCTAAATCAAGAACATAACACTTTGAATTATCCCAAAAAGATACTCATGTAAAAGAGGAAAATAGGGACAAATAGTTTCTTTTGAGAAGTGATTACACGATTTTTTGTGATATCTGGTGATTGATTATCTATAACCCCAACAAGTTCTACTATTAACTCTTACTAGCTAGGTTTTTTTTTTTTTTTTTTTTTTTTTTTTTTTTTTTTTACTGTTAGAATTGTAGTTATCAACATATTGTTGGTGTCATCTACTAGTTTGAGAAGGTTCATGGTGTTAATGGTTGAAAAGAAGTCATATATGGAATCCGATTCTCATCTCTTTTTGCTTATTTTGGACTTCATTATGAGTTTTATATTCGGTATATTGTCTTAAGTTAATAGGATGATTCATCTAGCCATTTAGAAGCTAGCTATATATGATATGATTGGTTTTTTTGGCCGCCAACCTTTGAATCGTTAAAAATCTCGGTCGCTTTGGTTTGGTTTGGTTTGACAACTCGCCTCGCCTGCTTAACATATGCACGTTACTAAAAGCAGTCGTAGTTAGTTAAGAATCTTTAACTTTTACTTTCTAGAAATAATGTATCATTAGTAGCTTCATTAGAAACTTTTAATCTTAGTTTTTTATAAGATGTTAGTGTATAGAAGCCTAAACATATATTGCAATGCTCGAATGGGAAACGGATATATTATTAGGCAAAAGGTGGTATATCATGTAAAACTTCCAATGCAATTAACGCCAATAATTGTTCACTTTTCTCATTGATCCAACAATTTTGAACCTTCATTGATCCAACAAGTTTGTTGATACTCGATACATGGCATAAAGAGTTGGCAATCTGGCATATAAGTGCATGCATGGAAGATTGCGAGTGAACCATATCAAGGAGGATTAAGCCATTAATTTCGACTTTCTTCAATGTTTTGTATATTTTTCGTTTTAGTTCGACTCTATAATGATAACGAATCGCGTTACTGAAGTTTCATCAAACACATGATTCATTACTTACAGATATTCATCATGCGCATGAACTTGTTTTGATACAATCTTATTTAATCTCTATGAACACATATTCTTTTATGCGCATATGAAAATAAATTCTGGTTAAATGACTCCTTATTGTTTATAGGTTCGCTCAAACAAATTCGATCATGATTATTGTAAGAAATTTAGAGTTCAAGTAAGTATTCTTTGAAAGCATATAGAACTGGAAATTAATTTTGAGCAATTTTTCCATAAAAATAGAACGATTAATTTGTTAATAAACTTAATTAAGATAAAACTGATGCATATCTTGAAGCTTTCTTAGAATAGACTTCCGGCCTAGAACAACTCTGATATTTATTACAAAGATAAATTCATAAAACAAATATCAAGGTTATAAATTTGATTACTACTTATCTAACAATTGCATATGTACATTTGTTATAGATAAATTATTTGTTTTCGATAACATGAAAATACAGGCATGGGCGTCGTCTAATTGGGGTTGCCTGAAATCAGGACTACCTGGAGGAGTTTGAGAATGAGAATATTGGACCTGACCATGATATGGAAAGACAAGCAATCATAAAGGGAATGTCATGGGCCTAATTGATGAGTCAAATGGTGACGTTGATGGCATTCGTGCAGGATCGCTCAAAACACTAAAAAACAATATGACGGAAACAACACTTAATTGATAATAAATGCGAGTCTCTTTCATTAAAGCAATGGTACATTTCAGAACCGATTACTTGCTGCAGAGAGGATTTTCAGTTTATGCTCTTCATCTATTATTAGTTTCCATACAGGTTACTATGTCAACTTTGCTGAAAATTCATTTAGATGTTATGGACTTATGGATCTTTTTCCTTTCATGGCCATTTTCAAGCCGGTAATGGTTAATATTAAGCAATTAGTCCAGTTGTATTGATCAAACATTATTTTATCGACTCTAATCATAGACAGAACATCCTTGCATGTCTTACGAGCTCTAATTCTAAACAAAGATATTGGAACTAATCTTTCGCTTTTGGTGTAATCATACTCTTATAGGAATTCATGTACCAAAGCATGCTTTTAATAAAGGTACCATGTATCATTCACATGTACTGTGCATACACATCCGTAATCTGTTCTGGGACTTTTCTTTTTCGCAAAAGTCCAGCAGATCAATCTCAGGGCACAATAAGTCATAAGTATTTGTACTCTAGATCAACTAAAGCTATATGTCTCGTTCGCTTTCCATTCTTGGTATAAGTTAAACCAAATGTTTCATTAATTCTTTTAAAACCATTTATATTTGATATTATCCATTCAATCATTAACTTTGCAAATATTTTGCTCTTTGGAACTAAATAACAGCAAATTATATATCATCAATTAAGATAAAGCAGTCAGTCACCGATCGACATCCGTTATTAACTGCTTATGCATTCGTTACATACGTAGTAAATAGAAAAGCAAACACATTATTTAGAGCGGTAACCCACCAACTTACGAATCACACACTTTTTTCACATATGATAGATTCTTAGATGTTCATTCTTCATCTTCATCGTCAAGGCCCTTGAGCATCCAAGACGGCTTCTGGCCGTAACTACCATGGTTCATGCCGCTGGAAGTGTGACCATAGTTTGAGCTACCATGTCCATAGCTGTTGTGCCCGTGTGTGAGACCACTTCCATACCCGTGTGACTTTCCATACCCATGTGAGCTTCCGTAGCCCTGACCGTCTGGGGCCCCATGGCTCTGGCCGTGTGGGCTCCCATAGCCCTGACCGTGTGGGCTCCCATAGCCCTGACCATGTGGGGGCCCATGGCTCTGGCCATGTGGGCTCCCATGGCTATAGGAATTCCCATAGTGGGAATTTCCATAGCCACCGCTGGGCTTCATGCCAGATGCAAAGCCAGCATTAGCACTAGAGTAGTGGTTTGCTCCACCTCCGTAAACACCGGTGGACATACCGGACATACCAGACTGGTATTGTTGAGCTTGGGTTGATGAGTAACTTGACATATTAGGGTAACCCGAGTATGGGGTTGTCTGCTGAGTTACATCTTGGAAGCTGCTGTAACTTCCATTAGGCCCTTGGTAAGCCGAATTGTGGTAGCCACCAGGGTAAGTACGCTCTACTTGAAGAACCATTTTTTTTGGTAGTAAAAATGTGTCTTCAGATATAAACTTGTATTTGCTGATGGTTTTTCTATATGGTAACTTAGTGCTAGCTATTTATAGTATTAGCGGGTGATTCCAAATATATCACAATGATGCGTTACGTCTCATATCATGGGAATATCAGAACCCGCATCCATTGGTGGCCACTGATCGAAATCACATCTGGTATACACAACTTTATTCCCATATGTAGTCATATTAATGAATTCGCCTATTTGGAACTTGTAGCATCCTTTGTTTTTATTTTGCCCCATTACCATCTCTTAAAAAAATGCCAAAATTTCTTTTTTAAGCATCTTATGCTATGTCATGCCAAAATATGAAGCATATGTTCTCATTTCCTTATCATATTTCAATTTTATCTTGTATTCGTATTCTTGCCTATCAACTTGTTTGCTTGTGATTTGGTCACATCACGTGCATCATAACGAGGTGAGTCATCATAATATTATTGGTCTATATTCGATTTTCCATGTCCTGGAGAATTGACGAACCAAAGTCATATAACAAGCTTTCCAAATACTGGAACCAGATTCGGTAATGATAAGTAGTTAACGATAGCGTAAAAGGCTTGATGATTTTGTCTCTGGAGACATGTTTTACACATGTTTCTTCAATATTTCTCAAAGCACCAATCTTTACTATATATGTGTCATGACTCATGACCGAATTTGTACTCGATTAAAATCACTTCATTTGCTAAAGATGTTTCATACTAGCTTCCTTTAATATGCAGGAACAGCTAGCCTGTAGTGGTTGCATTCTGATCCCAGCATGTCCCCTTAATTAAGCTTAATGTCAGCATCTTTTACCTAGTAGTTTCAAGTAGAGGTGCACAAACATACCTGGGCCTGAGACCGATCCAGTACAGCCTGAAAAGCCCTGGGTAAGCCCAAAAAGTGCACTTGGTCCTATTATTATCTATACTACTATATAATGTATTTGAGACTATTTTATAATTAGAAATGCTTAAAAATTCAGACTTTTACTTACTAATTATGGAAACAACCACCCCTAACAATCACCCCCAACAATTTATAACCACTTCAACAACCACCCAACAATTTATAACCACCTCAACAACCACTTTCCACCACCCCACCTCCCTCCTCTTCACCCCAACAATCCGCCACCGCATCGCGCAGGCACCTTTCTAGTATATACTAAAAGGGGGAAACGTACTGTAGCAAGACTGTATCAGCTACAGTGGACGAAACAGTGATTTTGAGTCGGGGGTACTGTAGCATGTTACTGTTCATCAGTTTTTTTTTTTTTTTTTTTTTTTTTTAACCACCTCAGGTTAATTTTTAATTTCAAAGTTAGTCTCAAAAGACTTACTTAAAAAAATATTACTTACGTTTATCAATCTTTTGCAAATTTAGTCGTTAATAACAAAAATAATTTTTTTCTATTGTTTTATTTCGAGTTTAGATTAACCACAACATTTCAGCAATAATTTTTTTCAAACGTTTTATTTCAAATTTATATTAACTATAACATATCCGCAGCAACGCGCGGGTACCCCGCTCGTTACTCCTATATATTAATCCATGAATCAACCAGCCCTAATAGTGATCATGCTGGAAAGATCCCGTAGTCAAAACTCAAAACGGATAAACTAGTACCGTAAATGATTTAAGACATTGTGTATACTCCATTCGTCTAAAATCAAGTATTCACTTTCGAACTGTACATGGTGTAACAAAAGTTAGTTGGGTAAAATCTATAGAATAGCAACGTACTTACAGAATTGTCCCAGATTGATTAATCAACTAATTTATTACCAGATTGAACAATTTTTTAAAAAGTTTTGTTCTAATTATAACAATTTTGCCACATGGACAAATTCCACGTAATAATTTTTTTTTCTTAAATTCCATATTATCTTTAAAACCCTAAACTAATCTAAAAGATTGACTTGCTGTCTATATAAATACTGAAACTAAACACAACTACACCTCATTTACGTTTACTTCACTGACACACACTATTTAATATGTGAAACAAAAATGTCAAAGCAGATTTGAGTTTTGAACAATCCGTACGCAATGGCAAAAGGTATACATATTATTTAATTGATTATCGTTTATTTAAGTATCAATTTGAAAAAACCCTAATTTTAATTTTGAAACCCTAATTTATAGATAAACCGAAATCGAAGAAATTGAAGGGGGTGTTTACTGTGAATCTTTATCACGATGGTATATTTGTTCGTAGCCCATTCAGATACGTTCAAGGTGATGTAAAACAGATTACAGATATTGATTTTGAAGGTATGTCTTATGAGGACCTCACTGAAATTGTTAAGAGATTAGTTCTTGGTCTGGTTAAAAGACTATAATATATTATTGCAAAACTGGGTGCAAACTAAGCTTAGGTATAAAAGAGTTACAATCAGATAGTCATGTTGTTGAGTTTTTGAAGCTTGGTTATGATAATGGGTGTATGGTAGATTTATATGTAGAACACTATGATTATGATGTTATGGAGTATCTGAATTATGAAACTGAAGAAGTAGACAATGAGATAAGTTCGGATGAGTACACTAGTGATGATGGGAATGAGGAAATAGATGATGTAGATTTTTTTAACACTGGTGAGGAAGATGTAGTTGTTAAACCAATGGCCACACATGATGAGTTCCTAAACAGGCTTTGTTCTAACAGGGGTCTGTTTAGAGGTTATGTTCCCAATCTACCTTCCACTGAATCTAACCTCCAAGAAGAGGATCCTGATGGTAGTAGAATAGACCCTATGTTTAAGGTAAAGAAAGGTGTTGTTTACCTAGTCTTTAACCCTAACATACCTTGGAACCAGATGGAACCTGTGTTAGGGATGAGGTATGAGGATCCAGATTAGTTAAAATTAGCATTGTGTAACTATGCAGTTGCACATGGATACCAACTCTGGTATATGAGAAATGACTGGAAAGCTGTGTTAGTATTTTGTGGTAGAAATGTATCTGAGGGTAGATGTGCTGGGAAAAAAGGTAATAAGGATATGGTTTTTAACAAGAATAGAAAGAGAAAAGCTGATACAGCAGAATCATCTAAGAAGAGGAATGTTAAGAATGTTAAAACAAAAGTTGGGTTGAAGAAGAAGTGTAACACAGTGAATGACAAAGATGAGGGTTGTAGTAAAGTTCCTGTTCTTACAACCACTGGAATTCCAGGTAAAAAGTGGAGTAGGCAACTGGTTCAAAAGGATAAAAACTCACCTTGTCCCTTTAGGATGTGGGCATCTTGGATGAGTACTGAAAACTCTTTCCAGATCAAGTCTTTGATTTCTGAGCACAAATGTTCTAGGAATTACAATATTGGAACTATTGTTAACTTTATGTGGATAGCTACACAGTGTGCAAGAGAGATAATAAAAAATCCTTTTATTCCTTTAAGGACTATGAAAGAAGAAATTAGGGAGAAGTATATGATTGAAGTGAGTCTGGGACAATGCCAAAGAGCAAAACAGTTAGCTTTGTATGATCATGAAGGTGTTCTAATTGAACACTATGGGAAGTTATAGGACTACAGACAAGCTTTACTTGATTCCAACCCAGGTTCAACTTGCAGATTGGATGTGGAAGAAACAGCTGCTGGAAAAACTTACTTCAAAAGGATCTACATCTGTTTTAAGGGTGTTAGGGATGGTTGGCTAGCTGGTTGCAGAAAGGTGATAGGACTAGATGGCTGTTTTTTGAAGCATACATGTAGGGGGAATTACTAACAGCAATGGGTAGAGATGCAAACAACCAAATGTATCCTATAGCATGGGCTGTAGTGAGAGTAGAAAATGCTGAAAATTGGAAGTGGTTTTTATCTCTTGTTCATGATGATTTGAGTTTGAACTATGGAAATGGTATAACTGTCATTTCTGATTCACATAAGGTATTACTTATTTTTTGTATTGATAGTTTTCCATTTTACAATGAAGTAAAGTATCCTAAATGTTGTATTTTCTAATCATGACAGGGTCTACTAGATGCTGTCACTGAGTTGTTGCCCAAGGCAGAGCATAGGAAATGTACTAGGCATGTTTTTGCCAACTTCAAGAAGAAGTTTAGTGGTATGCAGTTCAGGAGATTGTTTTAGTGTGCAGCTAGTAGTACATTGGAGGCTCAGTTTGATCATTACATGTCTCAAATTAGAGAATTGGATCAGGAAGCATATGATTATCTACTAACAAGGGATCCTAATACATGGTCAAGGGCTTTCTTTGAAATGGATAGAAGATGTGCGTCTTTTGAGAATGGAATATGTGAAAGTTTTAACAGGGCTATACTGATACCAAGGCATAAACCTATCATAACCATGCTTGAAGAAATAAGAGTTTTTGTTATGCAGAGGTTGGTAGCAATGAATAAACTTGCATTTAACTTAGAAGATATCATCACTCCTTCTATCAGAAAGAGACTTAAGATCCTTACTGAATTGGCAAGGTTAGTAAAAGTTTTTTTTTTTTTAATACAGCACTTTAACATTTTATCTACTTTGCAACTCTGAGTTAATTTATATTATTTTTATGTTACTCCAGACACTGGACTGTTTACCCTAGTGCATACCAGGTGCTTGAAGTTAGAAAAGGTGATGCCAGTTTTGGAGTTGATTTGTTGAAGAAAAAATGTGATTGTAGGCTATGGGAGATGAGTGGTGTGCCTTGTGTGCATGCAATGGCAGGATATTTTCATGTAGGGAAGGATGCAGATCTTGGTGTAAGTTACTGGTTTAGTCAGGATATGTGGTTTAATACCTATCAGTTTTCAATTAGGCCTGTTTTAGGAACCAACTATTGGAAGAAAATCAAACAAACTCCACCATTGCCACCAATAGTTAGAAAAATGCCAAGGCATTTGATGTGTCTCCTTGATGTCTCTTGTAGAATCTGCTTATGTAACTAAACCTCTAGTATCTTAAACTTATAACCTAAGATTTCATGGTTCATGTAGGCTGCTGAAAATCACATCTTTTGGGTGTTGTTTATTTGTGCTTTCAAAAACAATGACTGCCTTTGAATGAATGAAATCTATTATGTATTTAACTAGTGTCTGTTTTTCCTTATATGTTTGTTTATGTCATTGAAACTGCCAAAAGTGCATGTGGTAATGGGTCACTTTGTATGTTAGCTTATTGTAATTGGCAAAAAGTCATGTGGAATGGGTGACTTTTGTTGGTTTTTTTGCAAAAAGGCATGTGGAATTGGTACAAAATAGTTGTCATACCATGTGTTGTTGCTTTCTAACATTGTTTTATCTGCAAAAAGGCATGTGGAATGGGTAGAAAATTGCTGTCATACACTACCTGATTTCACTATCAACCATAAATTTTTGTTGTCATACCCTACTACATTGCAAACAAATGAATCTAAAAGCAAAAAAAAAAAAAAAACACAAACATCTACATTGCAGATAGATGCATACCCTACCATTTTGCAACCATGTGAAACAAAAGCATATATTCATTACATAAAGTTGGTTCTTACAGCAATGAAAACTAAAACCAACCTACTTAGATAATATTCATCAGAAATACATGCCAAAAGCTAACTTCCCCTAACACACCACATATGATACTACCTATTTCATAGCCAAAACCAACCCCAATAAAACCACTAACACAACCACAACTGACTTGTAGATAAACAAACTCTTCTGACTTTTCTTGAATTCTGCCTTCACATCTGCAAATTCCAATTCAACAACAGCTAACTCATCTCTGCTCCTCATTTCAACTTCAAGTTCATGTCTTTCATTGGGATTGAGAATCAAGTACATTTCACGAAGATGGTGTCTATACCAATCACAGTCCAATTCTGGATCTAACCAGTGCCATCGTGTACAATTCTTAACACCTCTTTTCTACAAAAATTAAAAAAAAAAAAAAAAAAATGACATATCAAAAGACATAATTATGTTTTCAAATATACATATCAAATCACTTACATATCTGTTAGGGCAAACTTTGAATCTTCTGCAAGGGTTTGAAGGGGTCCAAGAAGTAAGACTCATCAATGGAAGTTGGCATTTGCAGTGTGTTGGCATGGGTAGATAACGATTAGGTTGGTATCGAATAGGTTGGTAGCGATTAGATTCGTGGGAGGAAGAAGCAGACGACATCACAATAATTTGGGGCTAGGGTTAAAAAATTAGGGTAAACGTTATATAAAGGGGTCGGGTCAAATAACGGGTTAAAAAATACGGGTTAACAAAACGGGTGTCCAAGTGATGATATGGAATTTAAGAAAAAAAAAATTATTACGTGGAATTTGTCCATGTGGCAAAATTGTTATAATTAGAACAAAATTTTTTAAAAAATTGTTCAATCCGATAATAAATTAGTTGATTAATCAATCTGGAACAATTCTATAAGTACGTTGCTATTCTATGGATTTTACCCAAAGTTAGTGCATCAATAAAATGTCAGTTTTATTTTTTTAAACATTTCGATCGATTTAAATTTAAATATGAACACTTATTATTCAACTAGTCAAAGTAAATTTAAGGGAGAAAAGTACCTAACACGCCTTATATCAGTCAATCTACTTGACAATATCCATTTTTCTCTAGTTTAGTTTATTTTTCAAACATGTTAATATCAGGTTTATCAACATGTATTTTCAAGAGTTACTACTTAGGTAGTGTATGTTTTTCAAAAAATACTTTTCAACAGCCTTTTAATTTGAATCATTTAGATGCGGTCAGGTATATGGGTCATTAAGTGTGTGCGTTTTTTTTTTTTTTTTTTTTTTTTTTTTTTTTTTTTTTTCAGTTAAAGCCGGCCAGAAGCTCAAACTTCTTATCCAACAAGATATGGAGGATATGTTTTGCTCTCTTAATGTCTTTTACCACTTACCTTTTTTTATACTTTTTCACATTTTTTTTCTTTGGTTCCTTTTTTCATTTTCTATTATATATTTTCTCAATTTTTTTCCTTTAGTATTAATATTACGTCCAAAGAGAATTGTCTTGCTAAATAAAAAAAATGTTAAAGAAGATAATATGATGGTGACGAAAATGCGAAAACACAAGAGTATTAAACAATAATAATATACTATTTTGTGAAATCAAATTGTGGCATGTGTATTTTGAGCATGCCACAATTTTATTTCAAAAACTAATTATATTTTTTAGTTGTTAACTGACCGTGTTAAGTAAAATACTTTTATTTTTTTCTCAATCTTATCATCGTGATTAATTATAACATATATAAAATGAAATAAGATAGATTACGCTCTCAGCAGAAATAAAATGTACGAAATATTATACAAAGGAATGTGACATTTGGTGTAACTAGCAAGTCGAGACTCTAGATGACATATACTTGCTATATTTACCCAACGCGAAAACGAATGTCGATGAAAATAAACAATAACATTAAAAAGTTTACGACTTCCCAAATACAAACGTTCTTGATGTTAAATGCAAAAGTTACTAAATTTTTTTAGATAGTTGGTATTATTTAGACATGAGTATTTGAGTTCATAACATACAAATAGCTAAAGTTATGTCATGGCTCAAATTTCCAAATTTCACCAAGTCAAGAAGAGATATTGAATCTTTTCTTACTTGTCATTATACGTGTGGATTTATCCCAAATAATTTGACTTATGATAACTTATTTTCTCACATCCATGTGGAGCGTGTGCAACGGGTAGTCAAATATCTATAACTTTAATACGTAGTATAATTTAGCATGCCGTTAGTAGTAAGTTCGGTGTTTATTTATTAAGAAACTCTGATATCTGAAATGCATATTTGGATCTGAATCTAAGGCGTAGATGTCTGAATGTTAATGAAATAATATTGTTTGTTTTGTTGTAGAATGATGTCCGAGTGATATAAATATAAAACAATTTTATTCTTGCGATACATAAATATTTATAAACATTAAATAGAACAATGAAGTCATAGAGCCAAAACAACCCAACAACAAAGAAATCAGATGTGTTAAAAAAAACATTCAAAAACATTTTGTCGTTATTGATCTCGTAAAATAGTCAATCTAAGAAATGAGCAATTATTTTTGTTTTTTTAGTCATTATCAAGAGAAGAAATCATCATAAGAAACGAGCAATGATTTTTGTTGTTTACGTTGTTTACTAGCTTGATTTTGTGGGAATTGATACTCGCATCACAAAAATTGATGCACACACCACAATATCACATAACTAATGCATATGTTACAATATGATATGTACATAATTGTGATGTGTGTATCAATTTATGTGGTGTGAGTCACTCCCCATTGCTAAAGGCCTAACATACATGGTGGGTGTATTTGTTAAAAAGATTTATCGAATGACTTTAAACGAAACAGTCGACATTTTAGATGAAGCAAATACCTTCTATTTTGTTCGGAAAAGCAATACTTATATTGACAGCTAAAAAAGAAAAACAAGACAAAATGCAAGTTCTACATGTAATCATGGACACATAGTTCAAACCTTCCGCGCTATTATCTTTTTTCTTATTAAGTAACCCATATATATTAAAAGGATCCTCGGATCGAACTTCTGTGTGATCGTCATTACTAGCGTCCTTCATGTGAACAAAGTGTTTTGGAACAAAAAAATAACGTATGCAAAGAAGAAGAATATTTCTCTAAGTAACTTGAAAGATGGAAGGGAGGATTTTGTTTGCTCAGGTCACTTTCAAAAAAACGAAGTTCCACAATCAGGAGGTTCAATACTACAACTTATGGAAGAACTCGTAAAGGTGGGACAAGTCATGGGTTATAACATGGAGGGATGTAAAAAAACATCGAAGTTATCATTGATTCTCAAGGAGTGCATGAGGTTAATAGATGAACTTTATGTCCCTAAATATTCAAGGCCTTGCCCAAAGGGCCAAGAAAGATTAGGTTAAGGAGTTGTGCATCAATAACAAGGTGAATTTTTTGTCTTTGCGAGAAACAAAAATAGAGGATATTTAGTTGTTAAATGTTAAAGGGTGTTGGGGTAATTTCACATTTGATTACAGGTATAGTGCTTCAGTGGGTAATTCAGGTGGTATATTATGTATTTGGGATTCTAGCATGTTTTGTAATACTAATTCCACAGTCTCTGATTATTTCGTCTTGATCAAAGGAGAATGGGTGTCGAGCGGTAAAAAACTTCTTGTTATAATGGGCAACTTCAACGAAGTTCGGAAGCAAACTGAAAGATTTGGTTCTAAATTTAATGTGCATGGTGCTGATGCTTTCAATTTGTTCATTTCAGCTGCAGGCTTGGAGGATCTTCCTTTAGGTGGATGTGCATTTACATGGTGTCATAAATCGGCTAAAAAAATGAGCAAACTGGATCGTTTTCTTATTTCTGAAGGTTTAATGGGATCGTGTCCTAACATCTCAGCAATTACTTTGGATCGTTATTTATCAGATCATAGACCTATCTTAATGCGTGAGTCCTTTTTTGACTATGGTCCTATTCCCTTTCGTTTTTTTCATTATTGGTTCGATATAGAGGGATTTGATAATTTTGTGGATACAACCTGGAATGTAGCGCAAATAACAGATTCTAATGCTATGGCTAAGTTAATGAAAAAGTTGAAGTATATCAAAGAGAAGATCCGATCATGGATCAAAGTCAAGAAAGATAATAGTTCAAAAAACCAAAAGAAGAATCTTAAAAAGGAGCTCACTGAGATTGATTTAATTCTTGACAAAGGAGAGGGGAACCCAGAAATTCTTAGTAAAGATGCAGAAGTTTTCAAATCGTTACATGATTTAAACAAGTTAGAATCAATGGAGATGGCTCAAAAGGCAAAAATTAAGTGGGCTATCGAAGGGGACGAAAACTCAAAATACTTTCATGGTATTTTAAATAAAAAAAATAAGTCAACTTTCTATACGAGGCATATTTGTTGATGGTATTTGGATCGACTCTCCTCAATCGGTGAAAAATGAATTTTTCTCATATTTTTCTAACCGCTTTGACCAACCTTCATCTTCTCGTTTTGTTTTGGATTCGAACTTTCCATGTATGTTGGATATAGATCAACAGGCTGAATTGGAGAATAATATATCTAGCAAAGAAATAAAGAGGGCGGTTTGGGATTGTGGGGTTGATAAATCCCCGGGTCCAGACGGGTTCACTTTTGGCTTTTACCTTAGATACTGGAGTTTTTTTAAAAAAAGGTGTGGAGGAGGCTGTTTTCTATTTTTTTTCAACATGGGACTTTTCCTAAAGGTGGAAACACATCTTTTATCGCGCTAATTCCGAAAACTACCGACGCAAAATTGGTGAAAGATTTTAGACCTATTACTCTTATTGGAAGTCTCTACAAGATTATTGCCAAGATCTTGGGGAATCGTCTTGTGACTGTATTGGGGGATATCGTAAATGAAGTTCAATCAGCCTTTGTAGCAAATAGACAAATTCTCGATGGTCCGTTCATGTTAAATGAAATTTTCCAATGGTGTAAGAAGAAGAGGAAACAATCTATGATCTTTAAGGTAGACTTTAAAAAGGCTTATGATTCGGTTCGATGGGACAACTTGGACGACGTCTTAAAAAACTTTGGTTTCGGTGATAGGTGGCGCGGCTGGATACAAAGTTGTCTAATATCGTCCAGAGGCTCGGTTATTGTAATTGGAAGCCCTACTCGCGAATTCCAGTTTCATAGAGGTTTCAAGCAGGGCGATCCTCTCTCCCCTTTCTTATTTATTTTGATTATGGAAAGTCTTCATATATCGGTTCAAAGAGTCGTAGATGCAGGTCTGTTTAAAGGTACATCCATTGGTTCGTTCCTTCATCTTTCACACCTTTCCTACGCGGATGACGCTGTGTTCTTGGGCCACTGGAGTGATTCTAATATTGACACTATAGTTCGAATGTTGGATTGCTTTTATCGTGCTTCCGGATTGCGCATTAAAATGACTGAAAGCAAAATCATGGGTATTTCGGTGTCTAGTGATATAGTTGAACAAGCAGCTTCTAAGATTGGATGTGAGACGCTTAAACCTTCGTTTTCTTATTTAGGATCGAAAGTTGGTGGTCTCATGTCTCGTATTAAATCATGGGATGAGATCATGAATACCCTTGCTGCTTGTTTATCAAAATGGAAAATGAAGACTTTATCTATTGGCGGTAGATTAACACTTCTTAAGTCGATTTTAGTCTCGATGCCTATTTATCACTTGTCACTGTTTAAAGCTCCCTCAAAGGTTCTTCAAAGGATGGAATCCATTCGTTGTCGTTTCTTCAAAGGTATTGAGACCTGTAGTAAGAAGCAAACATGGATCAAGTGGAACAAAGTGTTGGCATCCAAAGAGAAAGGTGGCTTAGGTGTATCGAGCCTTTATGAGTTGAATAGAGCTCTTATGTTCAAATGGGTGTGGCGTTTTCGTACCCAAGGGTCGTCATTATGGTCAAAGGTCATCAAAGGGATCCATGGCGAAGATGGGAAGCTCGACATGCATGTTAATAACTGTCATCCATCCATTTTGTTGGATATCGTTCGTGAAGTGAAGAAATTGAAAAATATTGACATTGATCTTCTTAGCTTTATTCATAAAAAGTTGGGAAATGGTACTGGTACATCGTTTTGGGAGGATGTGTGGAGAGGAGATGCAAATCTTAAATCTCTTTATCCTAGATTGTTTGCTTTGGAATCAAATAAGTCCACTACAGTTGCCACTAAGTTGTCTTAAGATAGTTTATGGTCTTCTTTTCGTAGAGATATAAGAGGAGGCGTCGAACAAGCTCACGTTTCCCAGCTGATCGCGAACATGGAAGGCGTTTCCCTTTTTGACACGAGCGACAGGTGAGTCTGGTCTATGGATGGCACAGGTGAGTTTTCCGCTGCTTCTGTTAAGAAGGGTGATCGATGATCATTCGTTACCAGTTATTTCGTCTAAAACTAAATGGGTTAATATGGTTCCCATTAAAATTAACATTCATGCCTGGAAAGTTAGATTAGACGGTCTTCCCACGAGAATGAACCTCTCCAAACGCGGCATGGATATTGAGTCTCTATCTTGTCCTTTATATGATAATGCGGTGGAATCATCGAGCCATATTTTCTTTGCTTGCCATATAGCCAAAGAGTTGTTTCGAAAGATCACTCGTTGGTGGGACATTAATTTTTTAGAGATATCTTCGCATGAGGAGTGGATGGATTGGTTTTCAATCTCTGTCTTCAATCTAAACATAAAAAGCTCCTTGAAGGAGTTTGCTACGTTATGTGGTGGCATATTTGGAACTTTCGTAACAAGTGTGTGTTTTGGTGCAAATATTCCTTCGAAGGCTTCTATTTTCGAAGACGTAGTGTCATCTTCTTTTCATTGGTGTAAACATAGGTGTAAGGCTTCTTTTAGTAGGTTAGATTGGCTTAAAAACCCTCATCTTATTATCTTGTAATTTCTAGCTTCTTGCTAGTTTTTTTAATATATTTCCGCCGTTCAAAAAAAATAATGGACACATAGCTATGTTTGGCAACGGGCTTATAGAGACTTATAAGGGCTTGGTTTTTTAAAATAAGTCGGTTAATAAAATAAGTCTCGTTTGTTATAAGGTTTATGGAAGGGCTTATAAAATAAGTGGCTAAAAACTTTAGCCTCATAAAAGGGGCTAAAAACTTTAGCCCGAGAATTTTGAAGAATAAATTACTTATTTACCCACAAAAATATCTAACGTATACAAAAACTCAATTAATTATTTCCTTTTTAGTAATTTTGCAATAATAAGCCTCAGCCCCAACCCCAGCCCATTTGACAAACAAATTTATAAGAATACAAATTTTAATTCCGGCTTATAATATAAATCTTAACCCCAACCCCAATCCTAGCTTTAACCCCAGCCCCAACTCCAGCCTATTTCAATAAACATACCCTAACATCAATACACCATTTTACGCAAGCTTATCTTTGGAAAACAATAACCACATGGTATTGGATTCACTAGAATATGGTAGGCTTGTGTTAGTTAGACTAATGCTGATGGCAACGCCATTTTCACAAAAGCAACCCCGTCACGTCAGCACCACCTCAGCTTTCTCTCTCCACAACTCCACCCCAACCACAATTAGCTAGTGGTGACTATAAAAGCGACCTTTTTTTTTTTTTTTTTTTTTTTTTTTTTACCATAAGCAAGTTCACGTTGTACAGTTCAATATTCATGCAACAGTATAAATCAACACCACGTGTTCACTTATTCACTTCGAGATCAAATTTCAACACCACGTGTTCACATGTTATCCATATAAATATCAACTTTCAAAGATGTCAACAGTCAACCCACTTTGAGATCATCTTCAATTCTTCTTCATGGTTTATAGTCTGCTAAAACAAATCCAACACATATTTGCAAAAGTACAACAAACACAGCAAAATTTTCACCTCTTTGCCTCTGTTTCTCTTGGCGTCGCGCACACACAAATATTCAATTGTTTCGGTTGGTGATGCAACCGAGTTTTGAAAAAAGTTGGAGGGCGACGCGTTGGTTGGGATGAAGCTAATGGGGGCAACGCGTTGGTTTTGGGGTTGCTTTGCCAAATGCGACGCCCATTAGGATTGGTCTTAGCCAATGCCATTTGCCAAAGACACATGGGAAAGGCCCACAGCCACTAGCCAGGTGTTGAGTACTTGAGTGGGCCAATGTTCACCCGTCCTCGTATTTTTTATTTGTATATAAAAAGGTAAAAATATATGAGAGCACTTGAGGTTTAAAACCGGTTTACCTTGATCGGTTCAACAGATGAATCACTTAAGCCGGTTTTGAGAAAAAAAACCCAGTCGACCAAAAACATAAAGCTAAGCTAAGTTAATTTAAACTCATTTTAGAAACATTGCTAAAAGTAGTAGATGAACAATAACAGTATAACACGCAAAATGGTATTTAGTGTAAAAGTAATCAATGTACACATTAATGACAAACTAACATATCAAAACTATCATATCTACACCTAACAATATTGAATCTAAAGTCTTTGAAAAATAAACGTTACTAACTATTGTTATCGAGACAATCATCTATTTGGTTAATGTGTCCACCTCTCATCATTTTTAAGACCGTTAGAAGTAGGCAAGCGACCCTACATGGAAGAAATAAAGTGACCAAATATGGAGGCTATTTAACTTCTCTTTATATCATCCTTGGGAAAATGTGATAATTTAAAACTTTACAAATGTATTGGTATCATATTTACCAATGGTAAATAAGCTCGTAAGCTGGAAAATAAGCTATAAACATCGGTCTATGATATATAAGCCGAGTCAAATCACTTTGAAAGCTCAAAAATAAACTTACGACAAACACACTCCATTAAGCAGTTTAAACATAAACTACCAAGAAATGAGATAAACTATCTTATGATTAAACCATTCAGCAACATTTAACTTAATCTTTAAAGTGTACCTCAGTTAAAGTCACAAATTTGGATGCTATAATAACTCCCTTAACAGGTGGCCATTGATGCATGCCTACCAGCTTACTAAAAGTTTGTCAAGTTTATATGGACACAACATATTGCAAGAAATCTCGTTAATTATTGTTGTGCCCAAAGGTACACCATTATAGTGTTGTGATCGAGATGGTTAACACCAAAATCTACGCCAATTGTTGTGGTTTTGGAGCATACAAATGGAGACGGCCTTCATGAACGAAAATAAACAAAAACCAAAACTTAATGTCTTACATTGTCTCGACACAAAATAACTTAAACATGTCACTGTTGTCTTCTCTGTAATGAACCTTTTATATCAAATATATGAAATGACATTAACTCGCTTCAATCACTTTCTAATTTAAGCGTCGTGTGACTCACCTGAACGGATGCATCATCATCTGATTTAAGATACACAGAACATTAACAAAATTTAACGTCTTTTTACCTAATCACCCGATATTTTTCATACCAAACCAGCTTAATAATTAACCAACCACACCAAACTAGGATCAAAGAATCTGGACTAAAACTCATGGTGCTCATGTTTCACAAAAACCATAAGCCAATGATAGACAACAGAACATGTTTGCTGTCATCTTGCAATTTCTTTAAGAATAAAATTTAGCAGCTGTATTTGTAGGACATACATGCCAACCTCAAACAATAATCGTGTCAAAAAAGGCATCAGATTCTTCTTTATACGAAGGATCATTCTATCTTACGGCTGTTACAATGTTTTATTTATATAATCATAGCTGTATACAGCCATGCAGAAACAACGGTTGACATAAACAAAGACAAGAACAAACAACATCCTCTATAAATGATCAACAGGACAAACCCCAAATGTTACAAATTATGAGCTAAATATGTAACACAATTTGAATTAATATATATTTTTAAAAATCGAATGTCTGTCAAAGATTCAAAATTTCCTAAAACCGAATACAAATCTCAAACTTTCTTGAATTTACCTTCCTCCGTGAGGCAAAGGGGGTCGATGATCATGAACCTTGAAAACGCATGCCCCGGTATATGAAAGACTATATACACTATCGCCAGATATAAGCCCGAGTCAGCAATTGTTTGGTCAAACCCGTAAATGGTTTTGTATGCAAACTCTAAAGTTCCAACCTTTACAGTGAAATAACAGATATGGTATCGGTTTTGAGGATTTTACTCACTTTCCCTTACGCAGTTCCCTGGTAATAGAAATCTGTACTTGTCGGCGTTCTCTAGTAAATAAGCCGGAAGATGAACTGCTGAATACGAATGAGGGATAGGTCCCATCTTCCCAATGATTTCTTTAAACGTGTACTCTTCAGGGAGCATATCAAAGAGGTCTGCGCCTCTGCATATAACTTTCTGAACCCTTTTGGGGTTCAAGAATTTATTGAACCTCACTCTGTCGACATGGCTATAAGCTTTCATCTTAAAAACAAACTCACTAATGCGACGGAAGCAAAAGCTACAATGCCACCCTGCATCCGCCAACACAACATCAGACTGACGGTAATGAGCATAACGTGTCGTTCCTGACTGATATCTATGAACCGACGCCCTCCAACTATTATTATCAAGCAAAAACTCAAACGAATATAAATAGTTCTTGAGCCGAAGATGAAGAATTGAGGGTATGTCATCACACCATCTTAACAGATTAATGGTATGCCTACTTGGTATCTCATCAATATCCGACATGATCAACAAATCGTCATCTTGAATACCCGCTTTCTTTAAAAGATAATCCAATGCAAGTCTCTGATACGCCTCTTCAACAAATGGATTCTCCCCTTTCCTAAACCTACCGGGAATCTTTCCATACGTTAATCTTGGCTCCACAAACTTAAACTGATCACGCATAGTATCAAACACCAACGGCTTAGGTAAACCAGTGAATGTCGAGTTTGATTCAAGTAGCACAAACTCAGTAACATAAGGGTAAAGTTCATGCCATCTAATAGTAAGAAGATCAACTTCATTACTAAACAAAACCGCATCAAAAACACGCCTTGGGAACTCACGTGTTCCCCAACCATGAAGCTTGCAAAGATTCTGCATTGACACGTTTTCATGATAATAATGCGGGATTTCGTGGAACGGCTTAGGTGGTGACTCCCATAACGGACGTAAAAAGTACGATATTTTCTGTCCATGAACATACAAACCAAGGATAACGGTCGGGACTAACACGAAAAGAAAAATAAGCGCTTTCAAATCGAGCCCACGAAGTATGCAACGTACTCTTGACATTGTTGTAGATTTTCCTGAATCCTGAAAAACCAAATGTACATTTTCATTATTTTTGGGCTAAAATTACTAAATTCATCATCTCGTACTAAAATTTATTTTTAACACCTAAAGTATCTCTATACATCAAGATTACTTAAAACAAAAATTACCCAATAATCAGAAACTTATAGATAGCGACAAATAATTATAATTGCGAACTTGTGTTTTGGGGTGACCTTGATATGTAGTCATTGGGAGGAAAAAAAAAGTTTGTGGGTTATAAACGAAAAATGATAAAAGTTTGAGGATTAAACAATATTTAAAATATTAATTTAGCAGATTATATTAAATTAAAATTCCTATAAAACAAAATCTAAAACATAAGTATAAATAGATCAAATCATTAAATTAAATACATAAAATTAACAATTTAAATATAAATAAATAAATTACCTCATCACCACAAATATCATCAGATTTCTTAGAACAATACCCAGATCCACCTTCTACCATCAAATAAACTTTATCAATAAACTTACTCACACTAATCATCGCCATTACCAAACTCAGCTCAAATCAGATCACAAAAATTAAGGAAAATTGCAGATTTAGACACGACGAATTTCAAAACCCAGAAACAAATTTTGAAAATAACGTCGAAATTTTCAAACCCAAATATACACAAACTATCAAATTGAGATCAATAAATCACTAAAAATTGGGGAAAATGGTAAAATTAGACACCCAATTGGCTTAACTAAAGAACCCTGAAAGGAATTGAAATATAATGTAGAAATCAACAAACCCCTAATTTTCACTGTTTTCAGAAGTGTATCAAATTGATATCAAATAAGGTGTGAAAATTTGGGGAAAACGATGGAAATGGAGGTTTGGATATGTGAATTGAAGAACCCTGAAAGGAATTAAATGGAAATGAAAAGCATTGGGGGTATGGTATAAGCTGTATATGAGGTGTTTGATTAAATGTTTATATTCACAGTGAGTGTGTGTTTTTGTGTGTGTAGAGATGGCAGTTGTAAATATAACCAAGATTATAACAAAGCCGTTGTTTCTTTGTCTTTTTGTATCCACTTTTTTATGTTTTTAATTTTTGGTTTTGCTTTGTTGTAATTATGTGTTTATAGACGTGTGTGTTGTGTGTTTATTGGTTTTGGGTTTTCTTCTAGTTTGACTAATTTGCCCCTTGGAATTGGTAATCTTTTGTCCATTTTCATGTTTGTTTTGTTTAACCATTAATGATCGTAGTTATAATGGAGATGATTCACACATCATTTTTTTTTTTTAATTATTTCATCATTTTTTACAACACTGTAATACACAAAGAGCACACTAAAATGATGTGATGTACTGAGTGTGGTGAAATAATTGAAAAAAATGGTGTGCGAATCACTTCCCTAGATATAAACATGTAACGTTTATATGAGGTCGGAAATCTTTGCACATATAGGGCTGTGAGCATTTTATGAATTGTGTAAAAGGTTTATTTATGTTTGTTTACTTGTTAAATGGGCAAACATAAACAACATTTTGTGTTCATTTAAACTGATCGCAACAAGGAGGTTAAGAGGGAGTGAGCAAGCATGGTTATGCGCCACCTTTGTTGGGCAACCCATACCTAATGCTTGAGGAATACAAAATAAAAAGACGAAAGTGAGCTCCTCAATGCTTATGGAATTGTGCAAAAGTGGGCTCCTCTTGTGTTCTTGTTATTTATTATTTGGTTTTTTAGTGTGTGTGGGTATTTAGTGGGATATGTTTTATAAAAACGAGTATTTTAATGAAAGGTAAGGGAGTGGTGACTACTGGAGGTGAAAAGTGAAAGGGAGTGAGAGGAATGAGGGGAGTGAGGATAGAGAGAGAAAGATGATGTCGCACTAAGATGTAAGGTGAAGTAATGTGACTAGTGGGAGTAGTCTTAGTTAAATGAACATGAATAAAAGTTTCGTTCGCTTATTTACGTTCGTGAACATTCTATGAGATCGTTAGTATTCATTTATGTTCATTTTTACTAATATTCGAATATTGTATCTTATTATTATATACTTTTGGTAAAAATACGTAGACCTAAACAAATGAACAAACACAATAACAAAATTTTATGAATATTTTGAACATTTTATGTTTGTGGTATTAGAGGATAGGTTAGTAGGCCCAAGCCTTTTTGTGTTCGTTAGGGTCCGTTAGGGTTCATCTCATGTAATCTCAAGAAATTGTTGCTTAATAATACGTAACAACCAACGAGTTTTATTCAATGCCTAACATGATTGTATCAGAGACCAAACCCTAACCTCTCAATTATCCCTAAAAACTCCTAAAATTTTTCACCCAATTCCAAAAAACCCTAAATCTAAACTCCCAAATTCCGAACAATCAAATCATGTCACCATCACCAGCCAAACCCAAACTTAACGGCTATTGTTGCAACCCATTCACCTGCTTATTCAAATGCATTTATAGCCACATATTCAACTGCATCCCCAAATCTTCTTAACCCGCTTCATCATCTTAGCAGTCATATGTCTCATCTCTTGGTTCATATTCCGTCAAAACGCCACAAGTTTTATGTTGATGAAGTCAACATGACGCAATTCACCCACTCCGACTCAAACAACACTTTTGTATTATAATTCTCTACAAATGTACGTTCATTTACATTCGTTTAACGTCTTAATGAACAAACATGAATAACCTCTTTTCCTTAATGAATAGACATGAACAAGAAAATTCGTCCTTTTAATTGTTAAGTATAACAACAATTAAACAGACAATTTTCTTGTTCATTTGTTTAATTGTTCTGTCCATGCTATATGGTTCATTACATCCCTATTTGCACACATTCAGTGACGAAAGGCACTTTCATCAGAGAAGTGAACATATAAAGTGTTAATTTAAGAGTGAACATTGTTGATGTTATCGACACGTCCTTGATTTGTCTAAGTTGTTGCTAACACTATGATTTTTTTTATTAAGGCTTTTGTCTCGTGTATTTGACCCAAGAGTGTCTTGTGTACCAGTTTGTAACACTTAGGTTTAGTGTGATTATTTTACAAATATACCTTAAATATTTTTTTATACGAGTAATAACGTTAATTATCATCTTATTTATTATCACACTGTCTGTCACATATTAATTATTTTCTACAGAAATTAATCTTTTAGATAAGTTCATAGATGCTTAAATGTAAGACAAATAGAATGAGTAGGTTAATATAACAATTCTCTAAGGCTACCTTCAACCGAGCAAGAGTGAGCTAATGTCAAGCTCACCTCACGCAGCAAAGCCATTGGGAGCCAAAGGTGAGCAGTTGGCAAAGAGAGGAAATAAGCAGTCAAATGTGAATCTTTCACCTTTCGGGCTTCGTGCCTTTTATAATTTTTATTATTTATTTTTTTAGTTGTGAGTGTGTTTGAAATATTTAGTGGGGTATTTAATGAATAAAAAAATGTGTTGAAAGGTGAAGTGGTGTGAGATTGTTGGAAGTGAAAAGTGAGATGGTGGTGAAGGAGAGAGAAAGTTGATGTGAAAGGTAAAGTGGTGTGAAGGTCAAGGTTAAAGCTAAGTACAAAACAGAGAAAACCGAGCCGAACCCTAACTGAACTGATCATATTTGGTTCGGTTTTAGTTCTATATATTAACGGCTTTTGGTTTCGGTACGGTTCGACCAAAAACCGACAAAAAACACACTTAAACAATATAAACCGAATTGAAAACCGATCGAATCAACACAAAACCGAACCGAACCGACCATATTCAGTTCGCTTTCAGTTCTATATATTAGTGGTTTTTGGTTTTTCATCGGTTCGGTTTGGTTTCGGACCGATGCTCGGCCCTTGTCGGGTTAGCCTAAGGTTGAACATTACTTGTACTTTTGATTGAATTTTTTGCAAATTTATTTTGGTAAATGGTGAGGGGTATTCTGGTCAAGTGAAAAGAGAGTCGAAATGATCGGGTCACGCCGTCACGGCAACGCGTCAGCCAGCTTGACTCTAAGTCGTAACTTATGCGTGTTTAATGGGTGATTTACTTTGGCCCACGACAAGCCCATGGTCCCATACTCAACGGAACCATAACCATTAACACGTTCAACCTTTAACTTTATAATTATTTCACCCATGCTCCCTCTTAACAATCAAGCACAACTTTTTGGACATTTTTCTACACAATATTGTAAAAAAAAAGATTATGGTGTGATACACATGGTTGTAAAAAATGCTGCCATTATAAACTTGTTGAAAAGAGATGCCTTTGTGTTGAGAACCAAGATCATCGTTGAAATATTAGGAGTGATCAAACGCAATGAGCAAGTTTAGCGGCAATGCATAGGAATGATTAATGTGCCTTAGCTTAGCGGTATATGTGAGACTTCAAATGCTATTCGATCTAGTGGTCGGTTGTTCAAATCCTTGTTTGTTTGTGCAAATGTGAATGGTAAAGTGTTTTGTCCTTTGGTCAGTCAAGGTTGTGATGGCATGTATTGTTGGTCTTAGTTTTAGTATGTGTTGGAGGTATGCAGCAGGTCAGGTCATAGGTTAATTTCATGGGGCTTTCCTTGTTTGTTTGTTATTTGCTACGGAGTATATTGTTTAGTGAATTGTTGTGTTTTGTTTTTGGTACTCATCCTTTTTAATTGTCTTGTTAAGAAGGTGGGTTGCTATTTTATTTTATTTTTTTGTAACTTGTTTTTTGGGTTTCTTCCCGCTAATATTATGTTGCATTTCCACAAAAAAAAAAAAAAAAAAAAAAAAAAAAAAAAAAAAAAAACGTGATGTGTGTTAATATATGTTACAACCCATGTTACAATATTGCTACTGTGTTAAAAAGAGAAGAGAAGTAGCAATGCTGAGATATGGTAGCAGATTAGCAATCAAGTAACCAAACTTATAAGTCAAGAAATAATTCAGGCAATGGTACTTTATCTTATTTCAAATTAATTATATGTACCCATTATGTAGCAAATAAACGAATCTAGTTATTTTAATCTTGAGTAAGATGAGATATTCCATTAATCTTTATGATTATCCAAACTATATAATTAAGTGACTAAAGAATCATATGAACATGAAAGGGTATATAATTTTGCTATTTTTTTATTTTATTTTTATTAAGTTTGGAATATCTACTTAGAGAAGAAAAAGGCAAGGGGGTACGTGGTTTACTTAAGGGAGTTGTTCTATAACATGTGATTATGTGAACCAAAAAAACATGCTTTTTCATATCCTATAAAACATGCTTATAAAGCATACGATCTCACTTTCTTTCCCAAAAATATGTTACTTTTTTATATCAAAATTGTTAATGGTACAGTAACACAAATCATCTTCTCACTAAGGGCATTCACTATGATGGTTTATAAAAAGGTTTATAAAAAGATGAAGAGGTTCATAGTATTATTAACCATAGTGAACATCAATTTCATGCTTACATAGCATGAAAAGGTCCAATATCTTAGACCTTTTCATAATTTAATGCATTGAGTTATGTTATATATTTATAAAGTTTTAACAAGTCTATTTATAGTGAAAACAGGTTTATAAATCTAAAAGGTTTATCTGTTTGTGATGTGGCATCATTATAAACCTTTGTAAAGGTTTTATCATAGTGGATGTTCTAAGAATGGTGGCAGTGGCGATCGGCATCACCATCGGTATGGCCATGCCGCCGGTGAATACCGCCGCCACCTCGGCGGCATGGCCAGTGGCAAGGCTCCAACGGCAAAGATTGCTTACGCGGTTTGGTGTTTTCAAGCCAAATAGAGACGTTGGAGATTTAATTTTGGACCATTGCTGGGTTATACAAAAGAAAGAAAAGTGATTCCATGGCATGCTGCTGGGTTATACAAAAGAAAGAAAAGAGATTGAAGAAGATGACCATATATATATATATATATATATATATATATATATATATATATATATATATATATATATATATATATATATATATATATTTCCTTTTGGGTTATAGTTAAGTGTGGTATGGGTTGAGCTGAATTATTGGACCAAACAACAATTTTAACATTTTTTCTTTTTTTGTTTATAAATTTTAGTTTTGTATTTTTTTTAATAAAAATGTTTTTTGTATATTAATTTAATGAATAAAATAGTTAAGGTTTTTATTGAATGAAATATTAGTTAAGGGGTAAAAAAATAAAAAAATAAAATTAGTTGAGAGGTATGAAAAAGTGAAGGTTGCCACTAAAAAGGGGTTAGGAGGTATGAAAAAAGTATGAACGAGGTAGAATAATATTATTGGTGGATTTAGGAGGTATGAATGATTTCGGAAACATGACTGCCACCCTTCTAAGAGGTATACCTTTTAAATCTCAATTAATACTTTGATTATGTCGTGTATTTTTTAGTTAAAGATTCGTCTTCTTCTACTAGTATAAACAGATACAAATTATATTTTTTTATCCATTTATCAAAAGTATTGATGGTCAATAGCAATCATTTAAGTATGCATTTAGGCTTTCCGAATTTAACATATTTTTTTCTGTGACGACTTTATATGAGATGTTATCTATACTACATATAAAGAGAAACTGGTCAAACCTTAAAAAGATAAATCTTAAAAGTCAAGGGTGAAAGAAATGAATTGTGTAATTAATACTCTTAATTAAACACCCATAACTTAAAATTACAATAATTTATTCCTATGGTACAACCAATTAAAAGCATCTATATGAAATTAAAAACAATAAATTAAAACACCCCTTACTAAAAAGTACAATAAAATTTTCACAATATACAATTTAAACAAGCTACAACATAATATAAAATATAAAATAATTAAACACACTAATTAATGTTATTTTTAAAACATCCTAAAATGAAAAGTATATGTTATTATACACATTATACAAATTAATAAAAACACACAAAACTTCATACAAGCTAACAAGTTGATGTTGCATATAGTTTTGAAAGCTGGACCGGACCAACGGGTTCAACTGGAAAAAACACATAGTTTTGAATACAAGGACTAATACACGACGGGTTCAGTTATTAAAAGCATGACTCGGTTTAAATCGACTCGTTTTTCGACCGAAACGGTTTAACCGGGTTTCAAAACATTATGTTTAATCCCCAAATCTTCAAACTTTTATTAGATGTGGCAAAACTGGCGGGCACGGGCACGGGCTAAAATGGCACGTGTTAAAACGGGCACGGGCTAAACGGACAAATCATAAATCGGGTCAAACGGGCACGGGCTAAAACGAGCAAATCATAATTCAACTATTAAAAACATTCGGAACAGTCCTAAAAACCCATTTAATTCATCTTGTAAAAAAAGATCAAGCATCTAAGTCTTAACTATATTTAATTATTTTTTCTTAAAAAAATAAAAATAAATAAAAAATAAATAAATAATCTGACTGCAATTTGAGAAAATCTGCTGGGACAAATGAATAAAAATGCAACTAATTAAATATATCAATCAATTAATTAGAGTATTAAATAATTATGCATAAAATAGTTAATAAATGAGATAAATTAAAATTAAAATAGTTTGAATGTTTTATAATTACCAGTGACAAGTGAATTGGTCGGAAAAAAAAATGAGAGTAATTGCTTGAAAGTTGAATTGTGTGATTCGAAAGCGTATCTAATAATATCTGTTTTTATCTTTTGCCTGTAAGAGCCCATCAAATAAATGCAAGGGGCAAAAAACGCTCCAAACTTTTAAAAAAGTGTTAAAAATCGCTCAAAAATTACAAATTGGGCAAGATTTGGCACCCCCTAACTTTTATTATTTTTCATTTATAACCCATAAACTTTCTTTTATCACTAAACGATCTGTCGCTATAAAATCCCGTTGCTATGCACGGGTATTCGTCTAGTCAAACTTAAATAGTTGTATTTTCATTTTTAAAGATAAAAATATAGAATATTCGTTCTTTATATATGTTTGAAAATTATTATCCGGTAATTACTGAGAAAATTGATAGAATCAAAGTCTATGGGCATCTCTCACATGGCCAAATCATTGTCAATTTATGTAGTGGTTCAATCATTCTTCTCCATTTTTTATTTATATATTTCCTCAATAGCTAAATATGTTCAACTTTATGTTTTATAAACCGTATATCAATTTGATTATTCTGCAATAGCTACGTTAAAATGTTTGTTTCAGCTTTTGACTACTTTTTATGATACATCGAACTAGAGTATTTCTTAACATGCTCATATACTTTATCTTAAGTAAAATCTTAACATGATCAATGTGACGAGGTCGTAACTATACACTGAGTCAACACGAAAACTATATCGCTTATATAACTATATAAGATATGATATCAGTCGTATAACCACACCAGCTAAAATATAAGAATTATGGTGACTGGGTCAACTCGATAAGAGTAGAATTCTGACTTCAGTTTTTGAACTTTCCCCAATACATTTCAAAAGTCGCCAAACCACAAAGTATTCATATTTCATAACTTTATTGGAGTCGATGGACTTATAGGAAATGGACTCGAAATATGTTCTTGAGATCGAGTTGTGTGGTACCGATAAACGAGAATAAGGTTTCGTCTAAAGCGATGTGGTATGCTTGTGGCCATAAATTGAGCAACAAACAACCTACAAATGATCGATGAAACTTTAGTCATCATGAAAGATAACCCGAATGTAACTTATCTCTGTGTTTTTTATTTGTTCCAAACAATAAAAAAGTTAGTTGTTGATGAAGATAGTCAAGATAAGATTGTTTGGAAGAATTGCAGAGGCAAAGAGGTTGACTTTTCTGTGAGGGTAGTTAACTCTGATCTTAACAATCATGTTCAAGGTGTGGAATGGTGGAAACTTGTTTGGTATTCTCAATGCATTCCAAAGCACACTTTCATCCTATGGTTGACAATTCAGGACAGATTGACTACTCAGGATAAACTAATGAAATGGGGGGTTTAAGGAGCAAATAGATGTAATTTATGTCAAAATGAATTTGAAGATATGCAACACTTATTCTTTCTTTGTACTTTTTCTAGTGAAGTGTGGAGAAAGGTTAAAGATATGGCTGCAATAAGAGGGCAAGGGATTGTTTTGCAAGATACAATTATGGAAATGCTCAATAAGGGTAATGGTAATAATATCAATAGTGTGGTGAGAAGACTTATGTTAGCAGCCTGTGTTTACTACATATGGAAGGAGAAAAATGAGAGAATTTTTAAAGATGTTAGAAGAAACAGTAATGAAGTGTATAGAGGAATTATTGATACTGTAAAGAATAGACTTCTTGGGCTTACAGTTAGAGAAAGTAAAGATGTTAGATTAATAGAAAGCAGATGGGGAATTAATTTACCTAGAACAAAGATTGGTCATTGAGCAAATATGATCCATCAAAGCTGAATCATGGTTAAGGGTATATCTGATATATCTATTACTGGAGATAAAGGAAGCAATGTAACAGTGTTTAAGAAGGTTTCAAGTAGTATACAGGGGATTTCCTTTCTGAGAGTGTTTGGTATAAGGGTACAACTGTGGTATTATGGTTCTTTAAGCAGACTTATGAGTTTCAGTTGTTCATAAATGATCTATGACTGTCTAAGATCATTCTATTCTGGTCATAACAATGAGAAGGACCTAGTACCTTGGAGTCAAATCTGGTATGACTGTACCTTAGTAGTCCATGTAGCTATTCTAATTGGCTTGGGGGAATTAGTACCTACTGTGGATGAAAAGGAGGTCTAAGCTGGATATATGATGTACCATGAAGTAGGACTTCTCATTGTGAAGGGTATATGGCCTAGGAGGGGAGTGTAAGTAGTATGGAATTGAGAGTGGTGTAAGATGACACTTCATGGTCCATACTTTACATTCCCACAGGAGGATAGGTTGGTCATCATGGTGGGTGAGTGTTTCCAAGCAATTGAAGCCTTTTTTGAGAAGGAAATGTAGATTGCTTGGAAGAGCCCCCCCCCCCCCCCCCATGGATGGGTTATGGGTGCCTAGTGATGCCTTTCTTCTCCCTACTGTGGATCTGTGGATGCTGGTTGAGTGGTTTTGGTGGGAGAAGGAGGGAAATGTAGCTAGATGGTATATGGTGCATATGTTTAAAAAGGTAAATTGAGGGAGTGTATGTGTTGGATGAGAATATGAATCACTGTAAACATGGTCTGCTAGTTATTAGAGATCATGTGTATTAGATATGTTTAGATGTTGTCTATATTGGATGTATTAGTTTCTGGTTGTATAACTGTTTTGGGCATGTCCAAAATCAGTGAATCTATCTTATAATATTTGTACAAATTGGTTGGAGATTAATATAAATAAAAAAGTTAGTTAAGTATGTGATGTAGCACAATGCTACAGGTTTTAGACAATTGAAGTATTGTCAGACTTTGGAGGGAGTAATAAAGTTTACTGGATCAAGGGTGTGAGAAAACGATTCTCGACTCTTTTTATTAATATCAAAATCTGGAAAATAACATACCACAGACTCATAAACTTTTTTTTGAAAGATAAATTTCATTCAAAAAACGCCACAAGGAGTCTCCAAAGCGAGGACCCAAGGGCTCAACAACGACATTACACCAAGTTTAAAGGACAATTACACCAAACATTCCAATCGATGTTTTTAATTTTTGATCTATTTCGGATCCAAAAGTACGACGTCGTTTTTATGATCTCCACGACTTCAATCGGTCTCCGCCTTTTGTCTTCAAAAACTCTATTATTTCTTTCGTTCCATAACGCCCACATGGAAGTAATAATGATCCCTTTCAGAATGAATCTTTGTTGGTTAGAAACAGCTTGTATATCAGCCATCTTTAAGAGGTCCGAAACGTCGAAAACAAACATAGGGGTTGTACGGCACCAGTGTTGGATCCTGGACCTGATTTCATCCGAGAAGGGACAGCCAGTGAATAGGTGCAGCAAAGTTTCATCTTTCTAGTTGCAGAAAGTACACATTGCATGCTGTAAAGGAACTCCACGTTTGATCAATTCCGTCTTTGTCGGTAGGCGATCAAGTGAAGCTCTCCAAGCCAAAATTTTGCATTTCAGGGGAGCCCAACCGTTCCAATTCATGACCCAGCCATTTGTTCCTGCAACCCTATTAAACATCAGCCGTTTAGCCGAGTTCACCGTGAAGTGACCGTCACTGTTAGCCATCCATTTCCAGCCATCTGCTCCCCCTTTCCAATCCAAATCATATATATCAGAAAGCAAACTAAATAACTCAGTGACTTGTTCCGGTGTTGAAGACTCATAAACTTAACCCCTATATATATATATATATATATATATATATATATATATATATATATATATATATATATATATATATATATATATATATATATATATATATGTATATAAAATGAGTTCCCCTTATTTAATGTGAGCATTAATGTCACAAGCTAAGAAACTCAAATATGTAGTTTAAGCTAATAAATTCAGTACATGTGGAGCTTATTGTGAAGCTTTTAAGAGCTTTTAAGCTGAAATGTCATGAGTTCCATGTTTTAATGTTAACATTAATGGCATTAGGCAAGAAACTTTATTATGAAAGATTAATCATGTTTACGAATAAACTCAAATATAATCGTTGATGTGTTGCCAAACAATTAAACTTCACTCATAAATGGGAATATTAATTGCACCAAAAAATAACCAAGTTCTTTTCAAGTTTCCATTATTTAATGTTTTAGTCATTTCACTTGCTTGCAAATTGCACATTAAATGGATTATACACAACATCTTGCCTTCACTTCTCTAAAGAGCACCACCTTATTCTTCCATCCTTACAACCACCATATTTGTCTCTAAACATACGCCTCTTTCTCTATATGTGACTTACTTTTGGTTTGTTTTTTTTCCTTACTCACATTTGCCGCCCAAATGAGTCGAAAGTGGTGCCTTCTCTCAACCTTTCATCCTTATATTGTAAGCTTCTTTTTATATTTATGTTTCTACAGCAACTCAACATGATTAATAGAATGATAAGTCATGTCGATAATTTATATAAAGCCAGTGCGCTCACATGAAGAGGAGTGTTTGGGGGAGGTAAAGAATGTGTGCTTTAGTGATATCTCTAATTCTAACGGCAAGTTTATTTCATGGCTTGCTTACCAAGAACCATTTGCTCTATGTTGCTTTGGTGTACGTTCACTTACAAACTATGCTACAAGTACATGACGAAACTTCTCAAAATATGTTTTCGATACTAAAACAGGTTTGTAAGGGGAATATTATGGTTTTTTGTTGCATGGCCATTTGTACAACTTTTGAAATATGGAATCCAGGATGCACTGCTCCAAAACATGGTTAGTCTCTAATATGATAATCATGGACTGTGTGTAAGTATGGTACAATTACAGATTTTAGTTGCATTGGGCATATATGCGACTCGAACAGCTTGATGTGACTGGATGAATTATATTCCCATCAAGTTCTAATATTACAAACTAGAAGAGGTATATAGACAGATTACATGGTTTACCAAATCCTTTTGTTGCAGACTTGCAGTTGCCTTATGTAACAATGGGTTCACGAAAGCACTTAAATGGACGAGTAAACTTTTTAAATGGTTATAATACTTTAATAACTGTTGAATATATTATTATTATTATTTTTAATATCTGCTATGTGTGACTTCACAGATTCTTGGTCTCAATTGAAAGAAATAATGAGGACATCGATATCTCTTTATCAGAGTTTTCAACTTCACATGGAAATTCCTATGATTGAGAAAGAGCTTTAAGGAAACACAATGTTCAAAGAACTGATGTTTTACTTTTTCACATCAGGGACGATTTATGCAATTTCCTCGAACATTATTTGAATGGCTTAATGCCTGACATTTTCATGTCATAATTAGATTAACCATTGGAAGTTTGAATTAATGAGTATAAATATGTTGAGGCCTTATGTTTTTGGTTATAGCGATTTCAAGTGTTTTGTTATATAATTTTTACATAAGGTGTGAATTTTTGAGTTTAATAATAACGCCATTTCTTGGATCCTTAATGTATTAATGTGAGCTTTAAAGAGCTTTACAAACCAATATCTATTAATCATATTTGGCTAAGTATTTTCTAAATTATCGTAAAGATGAGTTAATGTGTTTGTGGATGTAGATTCTACGCTATGCATATCATGTTTTCATCTATAATTTTGACAAATTTCGGATCGATGATCGAAAGCTTAGCAACGCATTTCTTGGATCTCTTATATAGCTATTAGTATTGCCTAGGTATAGGATGAAAATTAAGTTTTGTGGTGTTAGACACAATCTTAGTCGAATGAAGACCTCAAGGAATACAATACATGATAACTAATGTTTTAGAGTTGTGATTTATAACTTTGTTGAGATGTGTTGTCTATTACATGGTAATGGGTTATATTGATTAAACCAATGAATTTAAATGTTTTATTAAAAAAAATCGATGTGTCAACTTAAACCGAACACCTTTTTACCAGAAATACATGTATGATTCTTTCATGATGAACAAAGCCCGTGCATCGCATGGGCCATGATGTCTCGTAATAGAAAAACAATAATCCTAATAGAACACTAACTAAGATATCCTAATCCTAATCTGATAGAACTTATCAGATAACCATCTAATCCAAAACAGACCCCGAAACAAATAAAACTTTCAAAATAAAAGAAACATCATATAGTAGATAGTAACATGATCAAATACTTGGACTTCCGGCTTCAATCACTGCATCATTGTGATCAAATACTTGGACTTCCAGCTTCAATCACTGCATCAGTATGTATAAACATAAATATCGGATTTCATAAGATTGATCTCTACGAAGGAAACTAATTCAACTTTTGGGTCGAACAATGACAATCCTATGTGCTCATAATCGTAACTAGAAAACTCAATAACCTTGTGCGGTATTCATTGAACTACTTCACCATTATCAGCACTATTGAGATAAGATGTTGATGAGTGCTCAAACACTCTTCGTTTTTTACGTAATTAAACTGCCAAAACATACAAAAACAATAAAAAAGATATCAAAATACTTAAATTATCCCAGGGATTGTGTTTTATGTGTTTTAAATGCAAAATATGCAAAAACAAAGAAAAAGCGTACAAAGTTTGCAATATTGGCAGTTTCAGTCCCCCAAGTTTCAAAACTTGTCAAATTTAGTCCCTATGCATTTATTTTGAAAGGAAAAGTCAACCCAAGGTTTTGAAAGTCAAAAGATCATAAAAAATTACACTTGGGTAACAAGTTTTCTAAAATTACAAGTTTAGTCCCTGAAAATCCAAAAATGGCAAAATAGGTCCCTGGGAAATTTTGAAATTTGGAAAATGGAAAAATGGTTTGTGAACTTTGGAATTATGGCAATATTGGTCCTTGGAAGCAAATTGGGGAAAGTACACTTTCAGTCCTTCATGTTTGGAAAATTTGCAAAAATGGTTCTTGTAACTAAACAAACCAAACCGGACCCTTTTTAATATCTTAACCCAAAACCAAACAATTAATCCTAATCCAATCCCACCCCCTAAGCCCAACACCCAGCCCAATCTAAAAATAATAAAAAGGCAGGGTCAAACAGTCAACGCAGGTCAAACGACCCTTTGACCTCCATCATCCCTCCCAACCGTATCCCTCAAAACCAGGGCTATGTCCTCCCCCCTCCTCTCACCTTTTTCACCAGCCCCCCCCCCCCAAAAAATTAATACTCCCCACCAAACAAACCCACCACAATAAATTCCCACACCAACACCCACCAGTACCACTCAATTTTGCCCCGTATCCATTTTGGCGCCAAAAAGCTAATCAACAGCTCAGATGTATCAAAAGCCAATTGAATGGCTGGGATTTGGTCAAGAGGTCAACACAAGTCTATTGGAACTATCAGAATACAAAAAGGAGCCATGTGGAAGACTTAGGCTTGAATTTTCATGTCGTTTATATATGTAGCTCACTTGAGCCTTTTAGTGTGTGTAGTTTTTAGTTTAAGTTAATGTAGTATCTAATTATACTCATGTAATCTATTTTTAAGTTAATGAAGCATCAGTTTTAAGTTTACTCTCTTTAACAATTTTTCAAGTTCACTTAGAAATCTCAAATTATTGATCAAAGGTTCTTATTGTTATATAGTTGTTTATCTATTCACATAATCCATCTGGTATCTATTTTACATAAGTTTTTCAAGTATTGAGAAAGGTTTTACCTAAGTTTAAGAAAAATAGCACAAATACTAAAAAATAAAAATAAAATAAAAAGTTGATGAAAGGGAAGAAGAAAGCAAGGAGCACTGTTTATTGTGGATGGCAGTGGGTTAGGGACTTGTGGAAGTCACATAGGATTGGTGATTGTGATCCTTTGTTACTTGGCAGCTTGGCTTGGAAGGCTTATGTAAGCCTTGCTTTTTAATTTTTACTTTCCTAAGTAGTTTATTTACTTATTATTGTCTCAAATACTTAGTTATTGCTTATTATAATAGTTGTAATAAGTAGATTGCACTGTGGTGTCTTGTTAACTTAGTTTGATTCAGATTCAATTTTATAAGGAGTGTTTGGTTATAGTCTGTTTGTGCTACTCTACTTGTTCATTTGTGCAACTTTGTGTTTCATGTAATTGTTTGAGTGGATATAAGGTCAGGGGAATCAAGTTCTTACTTACAAATACCACAAAAGTCAAAATCACTAGAAAGTGATCACCACAGTTAACTGTGGTGAGTTTTCAAGTCCAAATCCAATCAAACCTTTTCAATAGTGGGTGTTTTTACTTAAGTTGGTCTTCATATAGCTTATCATAACATATTTGATCTCTAAATCAGCAATCAAAGTTCCAAAAAGTCAAAAACTCCAATTTCACTAAAAAGTCAAAAGGTGCAAGTTCAGATTTTTGCCAAAATGGCATGAATTTTATAGAATTTTGTGTTATAATTTGAGGTCTGAAACTTCTTGGGTATTAACTCTACCAGTAGAACATTTGATTTTCATAATGGATTCATTTTTGTGATTTTTTTCTTGAGGACTAATTTGCCCTTGGAACTGACCTGCAGGGCAAGGTAGTTGCCCTGTCTCAGCAGACCCCAGCTCACCACCCAACTTTGGTGGTCATTTGTGGTTAACCCAGTGGGTCCCACTGATGAGGCGAAAAATGATCCGTTTTTAGGGGGTCATTTAAGCCCGAATCTGAATTTATTCGATCAAATATTGCCCTAAATCGTTCCTTTTGTGATTTTAGGTACTTGGAGAGTGAATTCTGGAAAAGAAGCCATTTTGGACGTTTTTGGAGCATAAAAGTGAAGAAAACGGCAAAGTCTCAATTTTCCATGCTGGGAACAGTAGGTGACGGCGTCAAGAGTAATGTCCCTGACGGCGTCAAACTTCAATAATAAAATCCGAGAGTTCATGAAGGCGTCAAGAGTTTTCCTGACGGCGTCAAAACCCCAAGAATTAAAATCCGTAGTTGATGACGGCGTCACACACAGGGCATCAAGAGTAATTTGTGTGACGGCCTAGGCCTTGACGGCGTCAGAAGTAGATCAAGGCCGTCCGAGGAAGTATTTGGCGGCGAGATGACGGCGTCACACCTTTGTTCTTGACGCCGTCATCCCTATTTTCCTATATATAGTTTTCTAGTTTTTCACATTTAGAGAAAGAAGTTTTGGGAGAAACCCTAAAGACGATTTTGGTGTAACTTTACAGGTTTTTCAAGGGTTCCAACCCCTTGATACCTTGCATGATTAATCAAGATAAGTGTTCTTCTAATTCAATCAATATGTCTATGTGTTGGTTGTCTATATCTTGTTCTTGTCTTAATTCTATCATGCTAGGCTAGATCTCTTTTGTGTTTGCTTAGATCTAATGAAACCTAGATATTGATTATGTGTTGATTACTTGTTTATTCTTGTCTTGGATGAATGATTTATATGTTAGGCTTAAGAAAACTGGCAGATCTCCAAATGGTAACATGCTTGAACGTCTTAAGAAACATGAACCGGGGCGTACTAGGTCTTTATTGGTTGTATTTAATGCATGAGCCACTGTTTACAATCCCTATAGTTGTGCTGGGCATGGTGTAGGAGGAGATAAGAGCTCATAGAATTGGGGAGTTATGTATGCCACACCATGAATGGTATTAAGGAATACGATCCGTCATCCATGCAATTATAACAAGTAATTAACGTGTAAAAGATATCTAGGGAGTAGTGAAATCTAAGTAAACACATTTTCTCCAATTACTGCTCACAACCTTAGTATAATTAGTTTATTTTCATTTTTAGTATTTTATTTTGATTGCATCTTAGTATTGGGTTAGTTGAATAGCAACTAATTCCGCCCTAATCCTTCAAAACCCGAGATTTTACTTGCTTTCATAAAAATATAAAAACACAAAAATAATCATCCCTCACCTTTAGAACTAGTATTTAGGCTTTCTAATCCTAGCGACACTATTCCTAAGCTGAACGATCAATCCCCCGGTACTTGTCACTATACTATACTACAACGATCAGGTACACTGCCTGGTGGGGGTTGTAAGCTTCTCGAGATCCCTCGAGAGGTAAAGCCTGTTGCGATTCCCACGCATCAAGTTTTTGGCGCCGCTGCCGGGGAATAGTTATTATCTAGGTTAGGATTTCTTTTTATTAGGTCTACTTGCTAGATTCCTTTCTAGTAAGATTTTATTTTTTTATTTTTAGGTTTTCTTTAGTCTATCTTATTTCTTTGTGCTTTTGTTCGTAACTCTTTACCATCCGACATCATGGAAGGTGGTAACATCTTTGAACCCGTCATCCCACCACAACAAAACCCACCACTAGAACCCCTTAGGCCCCGAACCTTAGGAGAGTATTCCCAACCTAGCCACCAAGGCTACCGAAACACCATTGAGCTCACCGGAGCCAATGTGACCCCCTTGCGATCCGACACCATCCGGTTGGTGCAAAGCGGATGTGCATTCCATGGACTTCGTTCCGAAGATCCAAACCAACATCTTAAGGACTTCCTCAAAATCGTAGATTCCATAGACCTAGATGTTGCAACTAGAGAGACTAACCGTTTACGCCTATTCTAATTCTCTCTACGGGATCAAGCTAGTCAATGGCTTGAGCGTTTACCCGCGGGATCCATCACCACATGGGACAGTCTCGCCAATCGCTTCCTTACCCAATTCTTTTCGCCGGAAAAGACTGCAATGCTTAGAAGGGACATTTTGATGTTTGAGCAACAGCGGGGTGAAACTTTCTACGAGGCTTGGGCCCGTTTTAAGGATCTCCTCCACAAGCTCCCTCATCATGGCATAAACTTTTGGTTATTAGTCCAGATTTTCTACAACCATGTTGACTATCACACTAAGCGCACCATCGACAGGGCCGCGGGAGGTAAATTGCGTGATAAGAACGCCGAGGAGTCTTGGGCAATTATCGAAGAGCTCGCTGTTGATAATCATGAGATATGGGAATTTAAACATACGATAGAAGCGGCCATCAATGAAGTCTCGACATCTGGAGGAACCACCGAAATCCCCGATGAACTCCTATGCAAACTTGAGGCAAAAGTTGACTATTTTGAGGAAAGGCAAAGAAGACCTTTAAGTCCTAGACAAGCCACTGTCAATTCTGTCTCAAAACCAACTTCGGCACCATTATCTGAGTCACCTTCTAGAGAACATGTCAAGACTTTTCAAAGGTGCACCCCACCTTGTTCCCCTCCCAAGGAACTTAGCTCGGAGTTTGAGGCTAGGATGAGAGAATATATGGCAACTCACTCAGATCGGCTTGCTAGGTTCGAAGAAGAAGTTTATAAGCAAAAAGAGGAGATGCAGGAGAAAATGAATGAGATGTTGAGTCTATTGGAGGAGTATGCCAACCAGAGAACCCCCGAACGAATACTACTAAGGAAAGAAAGCGTCACTCCCACCACCCAGTTTGTTAACTCCATCACCATTGTCCATAAAGATAACGAGAAGGTAGAAACTCCTGCTAAACAGACCTTAGAAAAACCACCAGAATCCCAACCTTTGAGTTACTACCTGAAACATGATATAAACAAAAACACCATAACAAATTGGATTAAGGGTGATGGGCGTAACCAATCCTCCGGACAGATTCCTGAGAAAGAGGAAGATGAGTATGATACGCTTCCTGGAGGATCAGTATTCGAGAGGTTATTGGTACAGAAAGTGGCTACTAAGCAGGTAGCATGTGGGAACTTTGAAATACCAACGAGCATCGGGGACTTGAAACATCTTAGTGCTTTCGCCGACCAAGGATTGGAAGTAAATCTTATGCCCCTAACTATTTACATCCAACTAACGTCAAAAATGCCAGCACCTACTCGTGTTAGGTTATCTCTTGTTGGACACTCGTACGTATACCCCCTAGGAATCGCAGAAGATGTATTAGTTAATGTTGCAGGATTCATGTACCCCGTTGATTTTATGATCATCGATGATAAAGGGGATGGATGCATGCCAATAATCCTTGGGGCACCATTCCTCACCACCGCTAGGGTTGTCATTAAGTATGAAGGTAGGAAGATTGAGCTTAAATCTGGAAAAAGAAAGATTAGCTTCCCCATGACCCCGCGAAGTGGGCATGAGAATTTGAGTTGGAGAATGATCAAAAACAACATTGGCGCGACACCCATTCGTGTTCAAAATAAGATTCTTGCATGGGAGGCAAGAATCAAAAGCTATAAGAAAGCTAAGGATGAAAGGAGAAAAAGCAGTAAGGTTCAGGTTGAACTCGAACATACTCGACACGGAAAAAATCGTACACCATTTAAGGAAGGGAACTTGGTGCTCTTGAGACACTTGGAAACAACAATACCACCCGATAAACCAAGTCCTTGGTGGTATGGGCCATTCACAATCGAAGGATTGAGCCAAGATGGGGTAGCTAAATTGAGAAGCAAATTAGGTGGAATGGTGATTGCGAGTATCGATAGGTTGAGGCACTACCACCATAATAATAATGATCGCAACTACATGGGGTATATCATTTCAAATGATGAGATCACGTAGTAACCCATAACCTTGAGTCTAGCTACAAGACTCGTAAATAAAGAAAAGCGCTTCTTGGGAGGCAACCCATGTTTTGTGTGATTTTATTTGTTTGATTGTTATTTGCTTTCGTACGCATGCTTTATTTTTATTGTTGGTAGATCATGTTTTTAAACTAAATAAGTGGAAATACTTTACTTTGTTGTTTGGCCTAGTCTTAACTCCACCTAGAAGTATTTTTGCAAAAGATAAGTGTAAGGGGAAACCCCAAATATGTTTTTAAGAAACAAACCGATCATGATTCTCCACGATATTAAGTGAGCATGTATATTCGTATTTGTTAGAGTCAAATGCTTGTATTGAGTCATAATGAAGTTTTGCAGGGTTTTCCAGGAAGTAGGACCAAGTTTTTCCAGAAATTTTCCGGAAACTTAACATAAGAATTTCTGCAGGTCCATTCTGACGGCGTCAGAGGTTTACTCTTGACGGCGTCAGGAGTTAAAATCTGGAAATTTTACCGGTTTTGTTTTTCTAACGGAATCTTATGGTTTTTGTGAATTATTAAGTTTTATAATCTCCAGGAAATCTGCAAACTTCATTCCACAAGCATTATATCTTACTTTGTTTTCTAGGATTTAGTAACTTATATAGGATGCCGCCGATTTTACGCGAGGTTGTCTTGTCTATTTTTGTCAGGATTTACAGGTTATGTTCGACAAGGAGATGATTTATATTCTGGAAGGGAAGCTTTGATTGTTCATTTTCTTGGAGGAAGATCTAATCTGGCCAACCTATAATCCATACCGAGCGAATCAGGGGAGTATTTGATTTCATTCTCTTTACTTTTTCACTTTTATATTCTTTACTTGAACATTGGGGACAATGTTCATCTTAAGTGTAAGTGGAGGGTAAAAAGATGATACCTTACATATGCACTTTCGCTTGAGTTTGTTTTGTTTGATAGTAGATGTGTAATAAAACTATGAGAAATACTTGTTAGTGCAATTTTAGCGCCAAATTTAAATTTTTTTACAACATTTAGGAGTGAAACTTTAGCCATAGCAAGCGTCTCATGGATAGGAGATTGTATGACTAGCACATAACCGTATATTCAGAAAAATTTTCCACCCAAATATGTGAGGTTCGCCTTTAGATTTGATAGGAAAAGCATTCATTATTAGTGCTTATGAGTGTACCGGTAGCATTTAGATTCTAGAACTTGCGTTAGTGATGCATCCCAAGACCGCTAGTGAGACTACATTCGTGTGGTAGGATTTACTACATGATAAGAGGCATTAGGATCACCCTTGTGTTAAACCCGTATCATAATTACTTGACCATTTAAGTCATACTACTTGACTAGTTAAGTCAACTAATTTTCCCACACCCTTAGCGTTGTACTCATTTTTAGTACACGAAACCCCTAGTACACCCCTCCGAGCCTATCTTTTCGTTTCTAACTTTAAGCATCTTACTTAAAGGAAGAATTTGTTACACCCCACTTAAATGTACAACCAAATCGCCTTAGCCTTCCGTGTATGCGCTCATTTTTAGTGCATTATTGTTATTTGTTAAACCCTAAGTTAACTTTCTAATTGATTACATGGTTGCTAAGTCGAGTCATATCCTTGTACATATTGTTTTGGGACGATTGGGACTCATGGGTAAAGTACTTATTTATGGAGTAATGGGGAAGAACATCATTTATTACCCCCATATGTGCGTTAATCTTAAAAGTGCTCCAAGTGTTTTGATTTTCTTAATTCGAGTCATTAGTTTAGTTAATTGTAAAGTATGTAAAGATTCAAGTGTAAGGGGAATTCTCATCCCCTATGATGTATTATTTTGGATGGTAGGGTAAGAGTGTATGCAAAAAAAAAAAAAAAAAAAAAAAAAAAAAAAAAAAAAAAAAAAATCGAAAAAACAAGAAAAAGAAAAAAAAATAGAAAAAGAAAAAGAGAAAAAACATACGGACTACCATCCCTTTTTATTCTATGTTCATTTTATGTTTTTGTTATTTTTCATTTATTAGCTTAAGTCGAGTCTAGTCTTGGCTTAGCAACGCCACATTGTACATGTAATTAACCAAGATTGTTAACTCGCCACCAGTAATAACTTCCTTTATCCAACAAAACCGTGTAATTCATATCCCTATACCTAACGTTAGAACCCTTTAAAAAGACCTCTTTGATAGTTTATCCTAGGTGCTTACGCCATGTGGTGGAGGTTTGATCCTTTTCCAAGCCTATGGTAATCTATTTTGCTATGACAGGTAGTGAGAGATATCTTCCGTTTTCATATTGTAATTTACACTTTATTACACCCGAGAGATGTGAGTATCTAAACACTATTTGTGAGGTGCTTGTGTATGACCTCCGTGCTTGTCTTTGGTCTTTAGTGGAATGATTATTTGTTATAATTACTTTTATATTAGTGTTAAATGACCCCTAACTTGTCTTTTGAGTAGAATAAAAGCGCATTTGCTTGAGGACAAGCAAATCTCAAGTGTAAGGGTATATGATGAGGCGAAAAATGATCCGTTTTTAGGGGGTCATTTAAGCCCGAATCTGAATTTATTTGATCAAATATTGCCCTAAATCGTTCCTTTTGTGATTTTAGGTACTTGGAGAGTGAATTCTGGAAAAGAAGCCATTTTGGACGTTTTTGGAGCATAAAAGTGAAGAAAACGGCAAAGTCTCAATTTTCCATGCTGGGAACAGTAGGTGACGGCGTCAAGAGTAATGTCCTGACGGCGTCAAACTTCAATAATAAAATCCGAGAGTTCATGAAGGCGTCAAGAGTTTTCCTGACGGCGTCAAAACCCCAAGAATTAAAATCCGTAGTTGATGACGGCGTCACACACAGGGCGTCAAGAGTAATTTGTGTGACGGCCTAGGCCTTGACGGCGTCAGAAGTAGATCAAGGCCGTCCGAGGAAGTATTTGGCGGCGAGATGACGGCGTCACACCTTTGTTCTTGACGCCGTCATCCCTATTTTCCTATATATAGTTTTCTAGTTTTTCACATTTAGAGAAAGAAGTTTTGGGAGAAACCCTAAAGACGATTTTGGTGTAACTTTACAGGTTTTTCAAGGGTTCCAACCCCTTGATACCTTGCATGATTAATCAAGATAAGTGTTCTTCTAATTCAATCAATATGTCTATGTGTTGGTTGTCTATATCTTGTTCTTGTCTTAATTCTATCATGCTAGGCTAGATCTCTTTTGTGTTTGCTTAGATCTAATGAAACCTAGATATTGATTATGTGTTGATTACTTGTTTATTCTTGTCTTGGATGAATGATTTATATGTTAGGCTTAAGAAAACTGGCAGATCTCCAAATGGTAACATGCTTGAACGTCTTAAGAAACATGAACCGAGGCGTACTAGGTCTTTATTGGTTGTATTTAATGCATGAGCCACTGTTTACAATCCCTATAGTTGTGCTGGGCATGGTGTAGGAGGAGATAAGAGCTCATAGAATTGGGGAGTTATGTATGCCACCCCATGAATGGTATTAAGGAATACGATCCGTCATCCATGCAATTATAACAAGTAATTAACGTGTAAAAGATATCTAGGGAGTAGTGAAATCTAAGTAAACACATTTTCTCCAATTACTGCTCACAACCTTAGTATAATTAGTTTATTTTCATTTTTAGTATTTTATTTTGATTGCATCTTAGTATTGGGTTAGTTGAATAGCAACTAATTCCGCCCTAATCCTTCAAAACCCGAGATTTTACTTGCTTTCATAAAAATATAAAAACACAAAAATAATCATCCCTCACCTTTAGAACTAGTATTTAGGCTTTCTAATCCTCGCGACACTATTCCTAAGCTGAACGATCAATCCCCCGGTACTTGTCACTATACTATACTACAACGATCAGGTACACTGCCTGGTGGGGGTTGTAAGCTTCTCGAGATCCCTCGAGAGGTAAAGCCTGTTGCGATTCCCACGCATCACCCACATCCCATAATTAGGTCCTTACAACCCCCCTCCTACCAGAGTTGACCTGTTGACCATTGCTTTGACCATTAGACCTGTGGACCCCACCTAGATTTGCTCCCAAAGTCTGTCCCTTTTTCTGCCTCAGAACCAAATAAGCAAACAGCTTATTGAGGTGTTTTAGCTTATTGAATCTGCTTATTTGTGTGATATCTGTTTAAACTTGTTCATTGTACTTGCTTACATCAGTTTTTACCAAAGTGGACCCCACATTAGCTCATTTGAGCTTATTTCCACTCTTGGTCAAGGAAAGTCAACTGTCAAGGGTTTAAGCACTTGAAGTGCTTATTTCCTTGACCACAGTCAAACCCACTTCACAAAAGTTCCTTATAAACTTGTAATAAGCAGTTTGGAAAAAGAAAATCTCAAATAAGCCCAACTTAATAGAAGTGATAGCTTCTATTTAAGCCAATTGGCTTATTCTTCAGCTTATTAATAAGCAATTCTCATTTTTATAATTTTCTTAGGCTTCTGGTGTGTAAAAATAATTTTTGTAATTTTTTCAGATTTTTCTTGCATCATTTAGTATTTTTCTTAATTTAAAATAGTTTTTAGTAATTATTAAATAGTTAATTATTAATAATAATTAGTTAGAAAATCAGAAAAATATAAATTAAATTTTAAAATTAGTCTTTAGTTATTTGTGACTTTTCCAAATTTTATTTTCACTTTTCTAGTGTATTTTAATAATTAATTAGAATTTAGGATAATTTAAATAATTAAAAAGTAATTAATAATTAGTAATAATTAATTAAATAGTCTTAAAAATATATTTTCATTTATAAAATTAGTTTTATAGTATTTTAGATTTTTCTAAGTTTAATTTTTATTTTTCCAAGTTAATTTCATATTTATTTATAATTTAAGGTTAATTTAGTTAATTAAAAGTAATTAGAAAATTAGTATTTAATTAATAGTAATTATAAAATTAGTGTAAAAATTAGTTTTAAATTTCCAAAAAATTTCTCTCATCATTAGGTTTGTAAAAAGTAAATTTTCATACCAGTAGCCTTTCCAGATCACCGTATTCACCTTTTTGTACGTTTGTTCGCGTTTTCGGCAAACGTACGGTTTTTAAGTTTTAAGTGATTCCTTCTGAATCTCAATTCCCGTAATCATTCACATAGCTTTCCTAAGCTATTTCTGTTAATAAACTCCAAATAATTCTCACAACAAAACCTTTCCGTGAATAATCACCCGATCACAAAGCACGCTAAAGTTACAATTCACACCTCAACGGGATTTAACGACCCGGTGATACCTTATATTACCCGGAGCATTGATCTAGGCTATTTGACTTTGTTGACCATCCCTTGGTCAATATAAGTTGGTGGTTTAGCATCAATCAGATGTATTTGAAGGCATTTTTTGTTCGACAATCATAGTCTTGATGCCTAGTGTAAGCCGTAAGGTGCTCACTTATGTTACTTGTATGCTTGATGGTTATTTGGTTATTTTGAGAGCAACTTTCATCATATGAATGTGTATTATTTTTGTATTATTTTGGTTACAAGTAAGTTGAGTCAGCTTTTTTAGAGCCGATTTTTGTACAAGTAGCAATTGTTGAAGTTACTTAGGGACGTTGTTGGAAGAAATCCAACAGAGCGGAATCACGAATCAAAAACAACTCCAACAATAACTCGACGAAGGGTTATGATCCCTTAATGTCGAGTGGCACCAATACACACACACACACGAGATATTTACACTCGAACGTTTATTAAACGAGAGCAAGAAAAGAATGTACAAATAAACCTTACCCCCTCATCTCTATTTATAAAAAATATGTGGTGGGGGGAGGGGGGAACTAATCCTTGGTGAGCAAGGATTATAAAATTAAGGATGTTAGGAAATATTCTAATGCATGACTAACCTCTTTTAATTTGAGCTAAACTATAACTAGCCCCCTCCCTCTCCCTCTAGATATTTACGCTTAACGTTTATTAAACGAGAGCAAGAAAAGAATGTACAAATAAACCTTAGCCCTTCATCTCTATTAAAGAATAGGGGGGGGGGACTAATCCTTTGTGAGCAAGGATTCTAAAATTGAGGAGGTTAGGAAATTTTCTAATACATGACTAATCTCTTTTAATTTGAGCTAAACTATACGTAGCCCCCCCCCCCCCCCCTAGAGTTATATTCTAACAATTTTCACCTTAATGGTAATAGTTAGCATTCTCTGATACGCAACAACTTCAATTAGTGTTGGAACCTCGAACCAGGGACCTCCTTCATTAAGGCACCAGTAGCAACACCCGGTACTAATCTTAGCTGAAATCCTGACTCTATAGAGAGCCCCTTTAGCCATGTATCCTCCTTCAATTCTCCAGTAATGTCATATACTCCGCTTCAGTTGTTAAAAAACTCATCATGTGCTGCAATATAGCTTCTGAGCTCACCACACATTCTGTATCATAAACCCGTACCTTGTGATTGATTTACCCGTGATATTGATTGATCTACCCATGGCGTAGTCATAATCCACAAAAACCAGTACGTCCGCTGTAATCCACGATCAAACCTATCTAACATATCCACATCCAATGATGCTTTGTTAGGTCTCGTACATACTAATTAATACTCATGACTTCCAATTGAATATATACATAACCCCTTACTCTTCTTTTTTTCATCATGAATCCCTGACAGACCACCCTCTAATGACAGCGTAGAGTGTCCCCCCAACAAATATATGAACCGAAATCCAGTTGAAAAACCTAAATCGTGACACCCTTAAATTATTACCACTATGTGTCCAGAATATCTCCATAGTAAGTATATTTTCCTTTCCTTCATCCAGCAAACATTTGGTAACCCAGATCTCAGTCTTGCTTTCGCAAGTAAACCCCATATAATGTATATAGAGCAATAGATATATGAACATACCTGTTACATATTTCTTGTAATATATGTTATTGTCATCATTGCTTCGCCTGAAACCGTTGCTTGGCATACACATACTAGACCTAATATCCATATCTTCTTTCATTACAACCATCCACTTAGAAATTACCTCATAAGCAACTGCATCCATTAAAGTCAATGACTCGTGTGAATCTTTGATGACATCAAACAAGTACATATTATTGTCATCATTTGTCCTATATATTTTACTTGTTTTATATTATTATCTATGAGAATTGATACTTAATCGTTTACTTTAGTAATTCTCAAGTAAAAACAAACATTTGGTGAAAGTTAGTAATTTGAACGAAATATGGAGATAAATGATCAAGATGGAAAAACTCTACTGAACTCAAGGAGATACGCCGTATCATTCTAGACAGATACGCCGTATGACTATACGTAGCCCCCCCCCCCCCCTAGAGTTATATTCTAACAATTTTCACCTTAATGGTAATAGTTAGCATTCTCTGATACGCAACAACTTCAATTAGTGTTGGAACCTCGAACCAGGGACCTCCTTCATTAAGGCACCAGTAGCAACACCCGGTACTAATCTTAGCTGAAATCCTGACTCTATAGAGAGCCCCTTTAGCCATGTATCCTCCTTCAATTCTCCAGTAATGTCATATACTCCGCTTCAGTTGTTAAAAAACTCATCATGTGCTGCAATATAGCTTCTGAGCTCACCACACATTCTGTATCATAAACCCGTACCTTGTGATTGATTTACCCGTGATATTGATTGATCTACCCATGGCGTAGTCATAATCCACAAAAACCAGTACGTCCGCTGTAATCCACGATCAAACCTATCTAACATATCCACATCCAATGATGCTTTGTTAGGTCTCGTACATACTAATTAATACTCATGACTTCCAATTGAATATATACATAACCCCTTACTCTTCTTTTTTTCATCATGAATCCCTGACAGACCACCCTCTAATGACAGCGTAGAGTGTCCCCCCAACAAATATATGAACCGAAATCCAGTTGAAAAACCTAAATCGTGACACCCTTAAATTATTACCACTATGTGTCCAGAATATCTCCATAGTAAGTATATTTTCCTTTCCTTCATCCAGCAAACATTTGGTAACCCAGATCTCAGTCTTGCTTTCGCAAGTAAACCCCATATAATGTATATAGAGCAATAGATATATGAACATACCTGTTACATATTTCTTGTAATATATGTTATTGTCATCATTGCTTCGCCTGAAACCGTTGCTTGGCATACACATACTAGACCTAATATCCATATCTTCTTTCATTACAACCATCCACTTAGAAATTACCTCATAAGCAACTGCATCCATTAAAGTCAATGACTCGTGTGAATCTTTGATGACATCAAACAAGTACATATTATTGTCATCATTTGTCCTATATATTTTACTTGTTTTATATTATTATCTATGAGAATTGATACTTAATCGTTTACTTTAGTAATTCTCAAGTAAAAACAAGCATTTGGTGAAAGTTAGTAATTTGAACGAAATATGGAGATAAATGATCAAGATGGAAAAACTCTACTGAACTCAAGGAGATACGCCGTATCATTCTAGACAGATACGCCGTATGACTATACGTAGCCCCCCCCCCCCCTAGAGTTATATTCTAACAATTTTCACCTTAATGGTAATAGTTAGCATTCTCTGATACGCAACAACTTCAATTAGTGTTGGAACCTCGAACCAGGGACCTCCTTCATTAAGGCACCAGTAGCAACACCCGGTACTAATCTTAGCTGAAATCCTGACTCTATAGAGAGCCCCTTTAGCCATGTATCCTCCTTCAATTCTCCAGTAATGTCATATACTCCGCTTCAGTTGTTAAAAAACTCATCATGTGCTGCAATATAGCTTCTGAGCTCACCACACATTCTGTATCATAAACTCGTACCTTGTGATTGATTTACCCGTGATATTGATTGATCTACCCATGGCGTAGTCATAATCCACAAAAACCAGTACGTCCGCTGTAATCCACGATCAAACCTATCTAACATATCCACATCCAATGATGCTTTGTTAGGTCTCGTACATACTAATTAATACTCATGACTTCCAATTGAATATATACATAACCCCTTACTCTTCTTTTTTTCATCATGAATCCCTGACAGACCACCCTCTAATGACAGCGTAGAGTGTCCCCCCAACAAATATATGAACCGAAATCCAGTTGAAAAACCTAAATCGTGACACCCTTAAATTATTACCACTATGTGTCCAGAATATCTCCATAGTAAGTATATTTTCCTTTCCTTCATCCAGCAAACATTTGGTAACCCAGATCTCAGTCTTGCTTTCGCAAGTAAACCCCATATAATGTATATAGAGCAATAGATATATGAACATACCTGTTACATATTTCTTGTAATATATGTTATTGTCATCATTGCTTCGCCTGAAACCGTTGCTTAGCATACACATACTAGACCTAATATCCATATCTTCTTTCATTACAACCATCCACTTAGAAATTACCTCATAAGCAACTGCATCCATTAAAGTCAATGACTCGTGTGAATCTTTGATGACATCAAACAAGTACATATTATTGTCATCATTTGTCCTATATATTTTACTTGTTTTATATTATTATCTATGAGAATTGATACTTAATCGTTTACTTTAGTAATTCTCAAGTAAAAACAAGCATTTGGTGAAAGTTAGTAATTTGAACGAAATATGGAGATAAATGATCAAGATGGAAAAACTCTACTGAACTCAAGGAGATACGCCGTATCATTCTAGACAGATACGCCGTATGACTATACGTAGCCCCCCCCCCCCTAGAGTTATATTCTAACAATTTTCACCTTAATGGTAATAGTTAGCATTCTCTGATACGCAACAACTTCAATTAGTGTTGGAACCTCGAACCAGGGACCTCCTTCATTAAGGCACCAGTAGCAACACCCGGTACTAATCTTAGCTGAAATCCTGACTCTATAGAGAGCCCCTTTAGCCATGTATCCTCCTTCAATTCTCCAGTAATGTCATATACTCCGCTTCAGTTGTTAAAAAACTCATCATGTGCTGCAATATAGCTTCTGAGCTCACCACACATTCTGTATCATAAACCCGTACCTTGTGATTGATTTACCCGTGATATTGATTGATCTACCCATGGCGTAGTCATAATCCACAAAAACCAGTACGTCCGCTGTAATCCACGATCAAACCTATCTAACATATCCACATCCAATGATGCTTTGTTAGGTCTCGTACATACTAATTAATACTCATGACTTCCAATTGAATATATACATAACCCCTTACTCTTCTTTTTTTCATCATGAATCCCTGACAGACCACCCTCTAATGACAGCGTAGAGTGTCCCCCCAACAAATATATGAACCGAAATCCAGTTGAAAAACCTAAATCGTGACACCCTTAAATTATTACCACTATGTGTCCAGAATATCTCCATAGTAAGTATATTTTCCTTTCCTTCATCCAGCAAACATTTGGTAACCCAGATCTCAGTCTTGCTTTCGCAAGTAAACCCCATATAATGTATATAGAGCAATAGATATATGAACATACCTGTTACATATTTCTTGTAATATATGTTATTGTCATCATTGCTTCGCCTGAAACCGTTGCTTGGCATACACATACTAGACCTAATATCCATATCTTCTTTCATTACAACCATCCACTTAGAAATTACCTCATAAGCAACTGCATCCATTAAAGTCAATGACTCGTGTGAATCTTTGATGACATCAAACAAGTACATATTATTGTCATCATTTGTCCTATATATTTTACTTGTTTTATATTATTATCTATGAGAATTGATACTTAATCGTTTACTTTAGTAATTCTCAAGTAAAAACAAGCATTTGGTGAAAGTTAGTAATTTGAACGAAATATGGAGATAAATGATCAAGATGGAAAAACTCTACTGAACTCAAGGAGATACGCCGTATCATTCTAGACAGATACGCCGTATGACTATACTTAGATGATTTTGAAGACCATTGCCTGACTTTGAAGAATGCGCTGCATGTAATTATTCCATGCGCCGCATATGAAACTTTGGTCAACGAAGAAGAACCAACTTGTTCTACTCCAGATACGCCGCATTACATTTCATACATATGGCGTATCACTCTCAAGACTTCACCAAAGATAATCCAAGATACTGAAGGACATGCGCCGCATAGAGATCCTAGTTACGCAGCATCTGAAGACGGTGTACAAATATTCCAGACTATAATAATCTTGAACCCCACACGAAGTTAAGTCAATGCGCTGCATCTACTTAGTCGATGTGTCGCATCGCACCCTCTGACAGAAACTATAAATACCCAAAGATAAAGCCGAATTTCATGTGCATAAAGAACCAAGAGTTACAGAAACCCCAAGGAGAAGAATAGCAAAGAAAAGGCAACACAAGACACACTCCATTAAAGATTTCAAGAGCAGTAAGAAGGTTCTGCTTGTGTTTTAATTCTATTAAGTAATTTTGTTTTATTGTAATAGTACACTTTAATCTATCAGGTTTGATGGGCTTGTGACCGCCATATTGCTCCCTTTAAAATTGTTTTCCCATCGATTAAAGTTTATTTGATGTTTATTTGGTTCTTGTTATATGTTCTTTGATAACCTCTATGTCTAGTTGTGGCTTGCTTGGGCTGCCATACCCCTCCCACGTCTTCTTCACTAGCATTATAAGTTACTGTAAGCCCTTAAAAAAGGTTAAATTGAATAGACATAAGTAATCATTAAGAGTTTACTCACCTATAGTCAAGATACCAACGAGAGAGAATAGATTACGACACTCATCGGTCATCATATAAAACTAGCAATAAAACAAGTGACAAGCTACTTAATCATTAGTCAGGCCTCTTAACTATATCTGTTATCTATTTGTGTAAGTGTTCGCCATTCGTTGCATTCTATCTCAGTAGTTTTATTATTTTATTATCAACCAAAATCGTACCAGTCTCTCAGACTGAAAACCCCTTGCATTAGATTAGATTGTAAAACAAACTTAGAAATTAAAATATTGATAGACATTCTAGGTGTTAACGTTTCACTCTTAGCGATCGACACTCTACTTACCAACTACGCTACATTGATCGGGTACACTGCTCGTTAGTGTGCGTTATAGGATAAGTCGGCTAAATATAAATGTAAAATTTGATAAAGAATAATCCTATTCTACAACAATATACGCACGCATCAATCTTCTTCTATCACTCCAGCAACTCTTAAAGCAACCATATTACAGTTACCTTTATACTTGAGTCGTTCGCGTAATGACCTCTGCTCCCTATCGTGTGCAAACTGATAGGCGATTAAATCTTGAGTCTAAAAAACCTGTGAACCATCACCTAGATGGCAAATCCCTAGAGATTCCACATTAAATCCTCGATCTTTCTGTGGTTCAACCTCAAACTCAACTCCATGCAACAACTGCGTTGAACTCGTACCTACACCAAACCCTTTGAGAGTATCCGTATACCGGCTATTCTAAAAGTAAACCATGTCCCTAAACATGACAATGTCAAACTTAACCGTTAACATTAGGTAAACCCTTGTAAAATCAATTCAGCCTAGTGAAAAACCTCACCCAAAATCGACTAACAAGTACCGTGTGTGCAACCCTTCAAAGTATTGATTTTTCTTCACTCTTCAATCGAATCAACCCTTGTCGAATTTCCTAACAAGAAATAAGCTAACTCGAGAGCTACCCCGAAAACCCTTTGAAGTAAATCTTTTGTCGATTAAACCCAAGCAAACCTGAAACTTGAAACACAAGTAACAAACTAGTCGCCAAAACCCTTGATGATGGAAGAACCCTAACATAAAAACCTTGAACAAAATCAATTAAAGAACACCCTTTGATGACACCTTTTCTCAAATCGATCAAACTTCACCACCAAGTTACCTTCCTTAAACGGAAACCTTGGAGTAAAAACTCTTGCAAAACCTTGTCACCTTTGAAGCTCGAAATCGAAACTCCAAGAACGTTGTGACAAAAAAAAAAAATGATTTCCTATAATTAACCCTAGGAAAATCTAACTACCTCTTTGCAATACAACTTCAAGAACCTTGTTGCGCAAGTAATCTTGACTCGTAAACCTAGAAAACTTAAAGTTGTAATCTGCACAATGATAGCAAAAAAAATAGCCGAAAACGACAAACAAAACACAAGCCAGATCAATAACTTTGACAGAAGATATATCCTTCTTGGAACCTCTAATGCAAGATCTCTCCAGTGAGATTCTAGATCTGTGTATCTCCAATCTATGCTAGTGAACCAGTAGTGTCAATTCTCCCACATGTAGTAAACGACGAACCAAACCCGGTTCAACCGTTTCTCTTGTGTCGGCTTTCTTGACGATGTGTGATTCGTTCTTCTTGAACAATAATTTGATACCAATTGTTAGGATTCTTACGGCCCAACATCTCACCAAGTCCAACATATAATCCCAACTGAGGATCGATTCTAAAACCAATTGGTGATAGAAGGAGTAGCCCACCAAGCTTATGTTAACTTTGAGATTATAGTTCTACCGATGTGGGATTAGGTTTGCACATCCAATAATCCTCCTTCAAGCCCAAGCCACCATGGGCCTCCCCTTCAACTATATTTGTGATCCCACCTTTTTTCATACTGCTGATCTTTATTTTATAGGCTTCCTCTCGGCACAAGGTTTGCCGAGATTCACTAATACCGTTGAACCGGCGCTTAACCGAAAGATCCACTAAATCGATTTCTATAGCATAGCCATGAATCAAGAACAACTCCAACAATAACTCGACAAATGGTTATGATCCTTTAATGTCAAGTGGCACAAACACATACACACACGAGATATTTACACTCAAACGTTTATTAAACAAGAGAATAGAAGGTACAACTAAATATCACCTCCTCATCTTTATTTAGAGAGAATGAGAGAAGGGGAACCTACTTCTTGGCGAGCAAAGATTCTACAATTGAAGAGGTTAAAAGATTTCCTAATACATGAATAATCTTTTTAAGTTTGAGCAAAACTACAACTAACCTCCTAAAGTTATATCAAACTATTACAAACTAATAATTATAACATACACTTTTTTAAGTTTGAGAACCATGGTAGACCATGCTAACCTCAATGTCTCAATTCTCTTGTAGACTTTGAATAATAATTTTTGTACCGGGTCAACCGGATAGAAAGTAGCCTTAATTAATATAGTTTTTAAAACAAAATACTAAACATGATTAATTATCTATAACTTAGTTTATTTGATCAAGATTTGATAAGAATGATAGATTGTTAACATTTGAGCAAGACACTATTGATGGATGTTTTGGGGGAAAACTGTCCATTTTTTCTAAGGTAGGGTGCAACTTGTTTACATCCTATCTACCTCCCCCTTTGTGACGAAACTAGGTATTTATAGATAGTATTGATACGCAATCGATGTATAACCACTCTTCTAAGACATGATACTATTTTTCTTTCGGTATACTTTAAGCACTACCGATAGAAGTTTACACACAACTTTCACATTATGACAAGTTTGTGCATGCGTCTTTTGTGACATGTCATTGTTAAACGTTTGAAAAGTTTGGAGGGACTTATTTGCCATACATCGTGAAAGCATGCATAAAGAAAAATGGAGTCAATGTCAATGGGTCATTTCCATCCACTTTCATGCCTTTTTGTCAATGCCAAATGTCACATATTTAGCGTTTCGACGGGCCAATAATTGTATATTAGTCATGTTACGCAAATACGCACTTAAGTTGTGCAATAATAAATACAGTTGAAGATTGCAATTATGGGTGGTTTTTTGTTAGAAAAAGAAGGGTAACATAGAACGGCACTTTTTTATTCTAAGTTTCAAACTGTAAGCTATATGGAATACAACTAACAAGCCGGTTGGACTAGGAGTAAGTATAACATCCGTGTGAAACTTTTAAGTCGACTCGTAAACTTTGTGTGAAACTCTTAAATCGACTTTTAAAGTCACTTGCATACTATTTCTTGGTGCAGATGGTCTGAAAGGGTTTTAATGAATGAAGAGACCTTGACTTTGTGCATCGATGAGTGCCAGCCGGCCTTTCCTTAAAGAACAACTCCATCGAAAATCTGTAACTTTTTGGCAGGAGTTTTAGTTTTTACACATGTTCATGTTCAAATTTATATAAAATATGTTTAAGCAGATCTGTAGATGACCAGTTGACCAACTTTCATACCTTTCTATATGTTACGACTAATGAGTTTATATAGTAACTGTTAAAGATAAATAATGAACAACGAAGTATTCGGCCATTCTTTGGATTGAAAGATTTCGGACCATAGCTCTCAAAGCAAATTAAGCCCATCAGTCCTACTATGGGCCTCCATTTCTTCGTGTTTTGGATTTTTGCATTGGTCCATAACAAGCCGAATATGGATAAAACGTATCATTTTGAATGTTTGTCTAGTTAGCTACTAACCGTAATATTTATAGCTCGATTTCAGAAACCATAATCAGATATTAACATGTATATGAGATTCGAGGTCAAAATATCTATTTTCACTTTCTCATTGGAAAGTTTCACTTATCAAAGTTATCATGTTTATACACTGGAACAACAACTAAGAAGAAATATAAGAAAAGGAGACGAGGGGGAAAGAAAATGCAAAACACCCGTTCGACCAAAATCAGATAAAGATTTTACCTTCCAAGAGGTAACGTCACATTTGCCTAAGGAGCGGTCTTTCTTGGAATCTTGAGTTTCCTCGTTAGGGACCTTTACAATAGCTAGTTTAGTTCACTAGATGTGTTACTTAATGTCAAGCTTTAACACCTTAAGACTAGAGGCTAATACGGACGCCTCTTTGATGTAACTAATTACCATTATTGTCATCGGCTCGTTTGAGAGGTTCACCCAAATTAGGACTAATTCTGAGAACTAGAAAGTAAATAAGATTAGGTTGGAGTTTACGACTCATTAACCATGACTCAATTTCCTATCTAGAATAATGAAACTTTTATTGCCCAAAATTAAGAACATTTACTTCCACAAGGATAATAGCCTTCTTTATTAAAAACATGTAACAATTCACAATGGTCCATCCTCACTAATTCAAACTCTAATGGTCTAAAATAACTCTTCATTACAGCCATCAGACAAAATAATGTTGTTTTTTTAATTATGTCTCTCACAATTCGTCCTTGTGTTCTAAAAATCTTCTATATATTCATTTATTTTATTTTATTTTTTATTTTTATAAGTAGCAGTAATTTCATTAACACTCTAGCGTCAGAAAGAAACACAACAAATAACAATGATTTCTTACTAAGCCAAAATTGGATCTCGAATCCATTCAATCCAGGTAAAAGAATTCTTTAGCCTATTTGAGTCGATGTAGTTAAGTTGCAACTTAGGTGTCATTTGTTATTTCAGGTTTTATATCTTCATCTATAAATTATGTCAGCAGAAAAAGAGGTAAATCTAAAGTATTCATCTGCAAGGAAGAATACCGTTTGTTTTTTTGTGTCTTTAAAAGAAATGAATGATAGATAAATATATAAGGTTTGTATTAAAGAAGTGAAAGTTTGTATCTAATTTTTGGAGAGATTAGAAGTGAAAAGAAACAATTACGTCCGAAAAAAAGAAACAAAAGCTTTTGCGCGCCCACCGGAAAAAAAAAATAATAAATAAAAAAAATTGAAAAGAGAGAAAAAAAAATGTGTTTCTGTAACAAAATAAACACAAACTCAAGGGCCACTCAATTCATCCCATGTTGGAAGAAGGAAAAAAAAAAAAAAAAAATCCTGTTGTTATAACTTTATAAGTGGTTGTCTGGATAAATGACTGGGACAGTCATACCTTGAAATATTGTACATGCATGTTTTGAGTCTTTTATTCAACCAGAATTGTACCCGGATAAAGATTTGTACATCATCATAGATTACAAAGTGAAAAGGGATGATCAAAAAGGCTTCCAAAACTTTATTATACCATCAAAACTTAAAAGGTCAAAGAAAAGAAATCCAAGTTCCAACTATCAACTTTCCCCATATCCAGGACGTACTACTCAAAACCTCCTTTTCAAAAAGAATATTTTTTCATGTTTTGGCAAAGTTGAAATACAGATATCATCTGGCCTATTGTTTCCCTTTTCTGGGATATTGGTTTATATAGAAATTTCTTATAACAATACACATACAAAAACAAATTTACAGAATTCAATATTAACTAGCTAGAGGAACTATAACTCCATATGAAACAAATACATCCTTTACAAAAATTACAAAAAAATAATGTTTTTATAGTTTTGTTGTACAAACATTAGCCAATTAAGCATAGGCATGTAAGATTTGTATGTTACTGAATTATTTTTTAAAGTACTCGATCGAAACACAGAAAGACAGAAAGATAAAGGGTACAGCATAAAATAATAAAACCATGCATATAATAGTACTCATAGTTGAATATACAAAACTAGCAGGTTACAAAAGCCGACTACTTGGAACTAAAAACATTCATAATGAAACAAGCAAAATAACTTCTAATAATTATATGATATATTTATCATAAAACAAAACACATGTCAACAAGAAAACATTATTATGTAATGTTTCTTTCTTCATGCATTCTGTAACCTAGCTGCAAACAAACCAACAACTTCAGGATACTGAAACACATCTGCAAACATGCTCTCTTGACTCTCATATCCAACCGGATGACCGTTATAAAACGGCAAACCATCACCATTAAAAGCACTACCACCACCATTTAAGCTTTGAACAAATTCAAAATGACTCATTTGATTATTTCCAGAGGACCCATTTTGGTTTTCAAAAAAGAAACCAAAAGGGTTTACTTCAACACTCTTTTTCACCTCATGAACCGGCTGAAAAAGCTCCGAACAGGGTTTAGCTTTAGCTTCCGGTTTAGGGTAAAAACCACTCAACACATCATCCAACAAACCGGAATGGTCCGGTTCACTAGGAAAAAATTCCTTAAACTCGGCCTCTTGACTCAAAACAGGCGTGACATAACTTTTTGAAACACTTCCTAAACCGGTTGACACCGAACCGGTGGAATTAGGGTTACAAGAGCTTGAACCGGGGCTAAAAAAGTCATGAAACAAGAAAGAGTTCAAACAAGAAGCATTATTCTTTTGCACATTATCATAATGTGGTAAAGAACCAATCAAGGGCTGAGATTTGTTGTTGTGAAAACTAAAAGGATGGTCAATATCACAAAGTGAAGGAGGGTAAGTAAAGTTTGTTCTAGCTTTAGAGCCACGCATGGCTCTAGCAGCACAATCATAAGCACATGCAGCTTCTTCAGCAGTATCAAATGTACCAAGCCACCTTCTTTCTTTAGACTGAGGGTCCCTTATTTCAGCTGCATAACGGCCCCAAGGACGGCGGCGCACACCACGGTACCTTGAAGTGTTGTTTGTGCTGTTGTTGTCTTTGAGTGCTAGTCTTTTGTTGGCTGCTGAGTGTGTTGTTGTGGTGGTGTTTGTGCGTTTTTGGGTTGTTTGTGGTTGTGGTGGTGGCAGTGAGAAGAGATCTGGTTCTGATGAGGGTGTGAATCCTGCTAGTCTTCTCATTGCTTCTTCCATTTTTCAAAGGTTATTTTTTAGCTTTTCAATTCTTGAGAGTTTTTTTGAAGGCTTTGCGGGGATGTTTTGAAGTATGTGAAGCTGTGAACATTGAAAGTGAGGGGTGAGGGTAGTATTTATAGGGGTGTGAGAGTGTGAGGTGTGTATTAAAATGTTGTACATTGTGTAGTAAATGAAGTATATTTAAGAATGGAATTAAAGAATGTGCATGCATGGTATTGGTTGTGTTGGTTATTTGTAGTATTGTAGTAGTAGTTTCTATCACAAAAAAAAATTCACAAAGAAGTCCCACAAACTGATGTGGCGGTGTGTCATTGGTGAGTTTCTATCCTTTCTCTCTCATTGAACCAATCACACCTTGCCACATCATTTTGTGGGACTTCTTTGTGAAAACTTTTTTGTGATCATATTACTCCTCTAGTTTGTAACCTATGTGTAAAGGTAATTATACTTTTGATGTCTTTGTATGTGTTGGGTTTAGTTGAGCTGAGTTGAGACGAAATGGCATGACTAATGTTTTAAAAATCGTTTTTTAGATGGTAGATCGAGTTTATGGTTTAACAGGTTTTGACCAGGTGTTTAGGTAGATTTTCTTTTTAAATCGACTTTCAGTGACCGAGTCAGTTCTTGATTCAACTTGAGTGTTAAAGCATTGGCCACATTTTACGAGAAGATTTCAAATCAAAACGCGATTTATCCTCATATATAATCTAAAAGTAGTGATTGGCATGCCTAATTTTATGTCTAATAAATATCACCATACACTTGGCAAGATCAATGGTAAGTTTGAGGAGAGAGAAATTATAGAATCTATATGTCAAATAATAAATGGATTAAGCACAAAAGTAGTCACATGAGTTAGGCATCTAAATCATTCCCCATAATATAAATGAGGGTATATATGACTTAAATTCGACCTTATAAGATCAAGGTAACAATGATCATTTGTCTGCATATTTCAAGCTCGACACTAGCTACTCGATTAGAAGAGTAACTAAGTAAACTCCCATTTGATGTGTTTGAGCTTGAAGGATTAAAGTCATTGACGCAATATCATATGAAAAGGCAATTTGGCTCGCCGTGGGTGTGACGATATCCATTGGCGGAGCTATGAAAGGACTATGGAGGGTGGTGACCCCCCTAGACTTTAGACCACTATTTTATAATTATTTGTTTTTCATGTGTAAAAGTTTTGTTTTTACGATTTAACCCTCACATAAAAGACTTTAAATTCTTTTGTCTCTCCCACAAAAACCTTTCAAGCTCCGTCATTGACGATATCCTTCCTTTCTAACACATATCTCTAATCTTCACCCCAGGAGGTTGTCCTCGCGGAACACGTGATTTCAACATCTAGATGTAGTGACTTAATTTGAGTTTTGTTTCCGTAGTTCTTTTTGTGTACATTTCCTAGCTCGTCCTTTGAAGTTTTTGGTTTGCCTGTTGCGTGTTGTATTTTGTTCTTTCTAAAATATTAAGCAAATCCTTGATGGCTGTCTTGTCGCCAATGAAATTATCCGCATGGCAAAATTAGAGAATCTTAAGCTTTTACTTTTTAAGGATAATTTTAAGAAGGCATTTGATAGCGTTAGTTAGGTCGTTTTTCTTGACGCCATGAGATAATTCGTTTTAGAGACAAAATGGAGGAAATGGATTGCCTCTTGTCTATCCTCGGCGTCCATTTCAATTTTGGTAAACGATTCTCCCTCTAAAGAATTCAAAATGGAAAAAGGTCTCTTGACTGTGAAGTTAATGAACGTTGGCGTCTTGCTGATGGTTTTTGGGGATGGAATTGGGAGTGGCGGCTACCTCCTCGCGGTAGAGCAGTGGATGACCTCAAATTATTTTTAAATTGAATTAGCAATCTCCAACTTTCTAATAAGGGTCTTGACAAATGGTATTGCCTGGTGACAGCTCAAGAAGTTTCAAAGTTAAATATCTCTCGGTTCTCATCCAAAACAAACTTTGTTCGGATTGCAATCTTGGTGTACATCACATATGGAACTCTTGGATCCCCCATAAAGTCAATATGTGTTCGGAACCTTTCTTTACGCGGCATGTCTATTCTTTCTGTAAAGATAAGTTGAAGGTTTAGATTGTAAAGGTGTAGATAGTACAAGGTGCTTTATGTAAATAGTTAGGATGGTTTGTTAGAAGCAGTTATTATTGTATATATTTAAATGTATCCCTCTCATTCTGATTCAAGTAATAATAACATCATTTTCATTTTCTCTCAAATCCTTTGTTCACCATATTTTACTTCACATGGTATCAGAGCTTATGGTGATTCTGATAACCTAATTTCACCGTTAAACCGTCATTAAACCATCGTAAACTGTTGTTACACCATCGTTAATCTTCATCATTTCACTGTCAATCTGCTGTGGTGTGTGTAATTCTGTTAATTGAGTGTGTTCTGATCAATTAATTGCCTGTTATCGAATTAAAAGATCTTCAATTGTGTTTAATTTGGATCTTGATCGTGTTCTTGATCGTATTTTTTAATTAGATCAAGATTTAGGGAAAATTAGTTTAATCAATTTCCGCTGCTTCTTGTAATGGATCCGAGTAATCCTCTCTACATTCATCCTTCTGATGGTCCAAGATCATTGCCTATTCAAGAGAAATTGACTGGAGCACAAAACTATCGTTCTTGGAGACGTGCTGTTGAAATTGGACTGTCTACCAAAAGAAAGTTATGGTTTGTGAAAGGTACAGTTCCTAGACCACCTGCTATTCTAGTTCAACAGATTACTGCTGAACAGAATGTTGTTAGTCATGAATTGTGGGAAACATGTAATAATATTGTCATTAGTTGGATTATGAGTTCTGTTTCTGAGCCTATTGCCAAATCTATTATGTTCATTGTACTACTAGTGAGATATGGATTCAGTTGGAGACTAGGTTTTCACTTAGTAATGGTTCAAGAAAGTATAAACTGAGTAAGGAATGTTTTGAAATTCAACTTATCTTTACACTTTCCAATTTTGTTGTTTTTGTTATAACGTGATGGAAGACGTAGATCATTGTCTGATTAAATGCCCCAAAATTCTTCCGGTATGGAGTTAGTGGTGTCTTGTGCCCCCTGTTATGTTTCCTTCGTTCACTATAGCAGACATTGCTATAGAGAGGATTGGTAGCTTTGTTTGGCATCGAACTAATGAGACCTTTCATGAGGTTTTTCATTACCCTTATTGGGCGATATGAAAGTGGAGAAATAAAGTGATCAATGGCTCAATGCCAATGAGGAGTCGATTGTAGGCATCAAAGATGAAAGACGTTTTTCCATCGATTCAGCATTTATCTAAGTTGTGGATTGTTTCCTGATATATCTCGAAACTTGTTATTGGAATTGTTGGATTACTAGACCTACTCATGTTAAAGTCTTGTTCTGGATGTTGTCGTGGTTTTTTCTTCTCTGTTTCCCCTCTATCTTTTTCTTCACCCTCTCATAGCCTTTTTAAATAAATTCCCAACCTTTCAAAAAATATGACTTTGTGTAATTTTCCATATATTAGACAATATCTTTTCTTTTGTCTCCATTTACAGAAAAATCGTAGATGTACGGTATATTACAAGAAAAGGAATAATTGAATACGTATAAGCGTATTAAGCGGTATCGTTTGACTTATTAAAACAGAAGACGTACGCTAGATGAAATTATTGATCAGAAATGAAATTCAGACATATTATGCAAGTTTTTAATTTAATGTCGATGTCGATCATCGAAGATCTGGTATTAAATGAAGTTAATAATTAGGGTTTTTCTTAAATGATCTTAAAACCTGTTATACCTTAAGATAATATGGCAGCAGGGATGAAATATTTGATTTTGGTCTTTTTTTGTCTTTTGTTTTGTCTTACATATCTTATAAACATCTAACATCACGCAAATGCTTTTATTTTTATATTTCCGGTCTACTTTCGTTATTTTTTTTAGCAAGTCTACTTTCGTTATTGAAATTCAAAATATTTTGTGGTTACGAGCAAGGCTTGAAAAGAGAAAAATGGTGAACTTCCCATAGTTCTGTTGTTGATTTCTTTTGTGACAAGGGGCCTATCAAATGCTATTTTAAAACGATGAAAGAATTTTATGACGGGTCTGTCAACACGGTCTGCTTGGTTTGCAAGCAATTCTAGTTATTTATTATTATAATAAGGAGTCGATTGGAGTCAATATTATTATGCTCGGCTCTAGCTCTACTCGATAGTATGTCGAGCTTTCAAGAAAGAAGCTCGAGCTCGGTTTAGAAAAATTAAATCTGACTTAAACTCAGCTTGAAAAGCTCGGTCTATTTTTATAATGATATTTTATTTTTATTTTTTTTAAAAAAGTTAAAATATAAGAAAATATTTGAAATTTGCTTGATTTCGGCTAAACATTTATAAATAAGTATTTACACTTAGTCTATTTACATATAAGCTCCATAACTCGAGTTGAGCTTGTATAAGCTCGTCTCGTTAGATATTTAAGGCTAATATTTTGAAGCCGAGCCCAAAACTCAATAAAATTCGCCTCAAACGAGCTTGAGTTGAGTTCCAGCTCGAGCCAGTCGATAAAACTCGACTAATTTACAACTTTATCATCAAATGCCCAAATTAAAAAGGTACTACAACTGTTATTGTATTTTCCGAATTTTATGGGAAAAGCCATTTTTTTCTCATTGACATTGTCACTTGAGTATTTTTCTTTTTGTTTTATTAACACATTGGTTCACAAAATCAAATCCCCATGAATGTAATGATGAATTATTGTGTTACGATTATTTCGAGTGAAATTTGAGCACCAAATTCAATTGGAATGTTAATATTTCTTGAAACTTGCTCAAATGCAATTTACACGTTGGAAAACTAAGAAAATGATGGTGTCTCTGATATACTTGCAGTAAATTCATTCTATTCAAATGAGTTTATTAATTTTTTATCTAAAACATGTTTAAATGCATAATAGAGAACAATTTGAACAAGCGTTCCCAAACACCTCAGAACACTTGTTTTTAGGGTTCAAAAGCTAGAACCACCAATAACATAGCCCTGGCGAAGTATTGATTATGAAGAGCATTGAAGAGGCACCTTTGTGTCATTTCACTATTCACATGGCTTTGTCTCATGCACATAATTCACACAGTTACAATGTGTATATGTGTGTGTAGGCCAGAAAAAGCAGCCATATTTGTCTACTAAACCTTCGTATCTCTCATGGTTTATAGGGTTTACATGTCTTTTTGCCCCTAACACCATGTTCCCACTTCCCACATGAGTTTATCTAGTTTAATACATTTCTGTTAAATTATTTCTGACTGGTTATAAATTCTCATACGAGTATTTGCTTTCAGAGAAAATCATACTATATTATTTCACATTCCTCGATAAAAAAGAACATAGAACATTTATTTTATATTGTGTTAAACTATTGCTTATTGGCTTATTCATTTCGAAGTTACAGATAATGCGGTATTGATCATATTTTGAAAATATAACAATATAAAACGTTGAGGATCGTAGCAAACATTAAAATTTCTTGAATGCATATAAACATGAATGAGCATATACATTCATGTTCTTTGCGTGTATGTGTGAGTCTGATTGTGTTTTTAGTTTATGTGTATGTTTAATTGTTTAGTGAGGCATATTAACGGCTGAAGGATGAGTGATTTATGACGATAATGATAAATCAGAAAGAAATATGAAGATATCGCGCTGAGTGAGATGTACGTAGGTGCCGCTAGGTAGCATCTTTTATAAAATCAAAGGAACAAAGGTAGGAGTCAATTGAAAAACAATCTAGTACTTCAACAAATATCATGGCATATCAAAATCGTCAACAAAACTTAGCAACTTATTTGAAATCTATGGTTTAAACTCAGTTACTGAATTAGGTACATTATGTTTTGATTGCTATAGAGAATTTACAATTAATTCATAAGATCTAAAAAGTAGTTAATGTTAAAGTCATGTTTGTGAAATGAAGTGTAAAGTTGTAAGGTTCAAATTACATTTTTAATCTAAATAAACCAAAAAATGTGCTACATGCCGAATGCGAAATTTGTGTTTATTAGAGCATTTGCTATCATCACTCAATTTAAAATTTAAAATAAATAAATAAATAAATAAATAAACTCACTATCGTCACTCAACCTTAACTCAACTATTTTCAAATTCAACCCTAAACTAAAACTAATACTGTATTTCATTTAATAACTAAAATAACATTTATGAAATATTTTGTTTTCCGTATCGTGTTTATTTGTTTTTCTGTACCATGTTTATTTGTTTTTCCATATCGTTTTTAGGTTTTTCTGTATCGTTTTTAAAATGTTGTAATGCTACTTTAAGTTTGAGTTTGAAAGCTTAACGACTAGTAGTTTCTCCTAAAAAAATCCTCCAACGGCTAGTTTCCCCTATAAATGCCACTTTCACAACACTTCGTATTCTTACACAAGTATAACTAATTTTCACATAAACACTATGGTTAATGAACCAGTTGAGGTGCAAAAGACTATCCGTTGGGGAGGACTTAAATTGATTTTAATAATTGAATTTAATAACATAGCATTCTAATCATTCAAATATGTATTTCTTCTTTAGGCAAAAGGGAACCAAATTGTATATAAATACTTGACCAAATAGAAAAAAAAAAAAAAAAAAAAAAAAAAAAAAAAAAAAAAAAATTGGTTTTTGACACATACTGGTGCTACAACGTTCAACATGATTAGCGGGAACTTTTTTAAGCCTTTTGGCGAGGACTTATTTCGCCAAAAGGTTTCCGCGAATACCTTGTCAGGAATACTTTTGGTGAAGACGCTTTTAAGCTTTTTACGAGGACAAGTTGGCCCACATACTTTTCTTGGTCAAAGACAGCATGGCAACCACACTTTTGGTCATGATCGATGTGTTCACTATACTCAATGTCATCGTCGTCGACATAAGTGACAATTGATGGTGGTGCCTCAACTTCTGTTGGGTGACCATCTATATTTATGGTTTTATAATTCAAATTATCAAAATAAGTAAAGAGTGTGATATCTAAAGAGTTGTTGTCATATACAACATCCTGATTGTCTTTTATCATGATGATATTCGGATTTCAAATCTTTAAATGATAAGAATTTTGGACGGCCTTGTAATTACCACGTCTAACCGAGTAATCAAGGTAAAAGACTTATTTTGCAAGAATGTATGGTTCATTTTGCAACAATTCATGATCTTCTATAATTTGTGTTGTGTTTCATCTATATGAATGTTTTATACAATAATTGTTATTAGTGTCGATTGTCGAACCATTTAACTTTGAACAACACAACCTTGAACGAAATATACAAAAATTCCATAATTTCTTCAAGCTTGCCATAATACATTCTTCCCCTAGGATTAGGAGTTGAAATTCCGTTGTTTTGAATTGAACGACGTAAATCACGGTTGTGTACGATAAACTTCACACTGTTGACTACGCGACTAAGACTGCAGTACATGATGGTCCAAGTTATTCTACAGGACCATCAACACCTCTAAATTATCATGCAGGACCTTCAACACCGAGTCCTGAAAATGCAGAGTGCGCGAACTGCAAGTTGTTGATTGAAAAGATAAAGGTACTCGAGGCAACACTAGAAATGATAATGTATCCCGAGAACCGCACACGTGATTCAGCTTCACTACTTCACGGGCTTTATTTAGCCAAAGCAATTTAGCATTTGAAATTCGTATGTTTAATGTTTAAAGTTTTATCGAATTGAATGTAATTTGTAGGCTTTAATATTTAAACTTTTATCGATTTGTAATGTAGCTTGTATGTTTAATGTTTGAATGTTTATTAATTTGTAATGCAATTCGTATGCTTGAATGTTTATCGATTTGTAATGTAATTTGTATGTTTTACTTCTTTGTTGGTTTAACACCGCGCAACGTAGTAAACAACATCAAACGAATTTAGCTCGATTTTGAAAGCGTAAGAAAACTTTAGAGCAAAGTCATATTGATCCTAAATCATTTAGTTAATTTAAAATATATATATATTACCATTTTAGTTAATTTATAAACGATAGAAATTATTTTTAGTTAATTTAAAAAATATTTTGTTGATACTTTTGGCGAGGGCATGTCCTCACCAAAAGTATTAATCATTTTTTAGCCAGTTTATCGTTAATTTAACTCGTTTATCATGAATTTGTGTAAACATTTTTCATGAGGACAAGTCCTCGCCTAAATTGTTTTCTTGGTCAAAATTTGGTCAACATCCTGTCGAAACTGCGCTTCGGAGAGGCTATGCTGCTTATTTTAACTGTCAAATTTGATTTCCTTCGTTTTTGCCAGAGCATGATACATCCTCGCCAAACGGTTTTTGGGAAAAACGTGCGGGAGTAATTAGTAAATGACGGAAAATTATGAATATTGGTCAAACTTTTGGCGAGAACATATTTTTGCCAAAAGGTTGCATTGAATTTTTCTGGTCTTGCTCTTCCAAGCCAGCAATTTTTTTGTCGTTTGGCGAGGACAAAGTTGTCCTCGCCAAAAGCTTGTCGCCCATTCTTTGTTTTGTTGTAGTACGGTCTAATTTAAAATCATTTAAGATTAAATTGAAATCAATCTTAGTTTTTAACTGTTTTTTATCAATTTAAGTTTTTAAACGATTTGTAACTGTTTATCAATAAGCAACAAACTAAAACCGGTTTTAAACATGCTTGTCTTACAAAAGTCACAAACTAAAACTGGTTTTAAACAGGCTTGTCTTATAAAAGTGGGAATGACAAACAAGTCCCAGTTTCAAGCTCTTCGATCTTTTTAAAGTCCAGTTCTTAACCAATTAAAAATCAATAAACATAAAACGTTACATAAAGTCATAAACATTTTTAAGAATTTTTCTAACATGTGCAAAGATATTAGGGGTTGTTTGTTTAAGCTTATATGTGGCTTATGAGCTTATTTGTTTTTCAGCTTATATGTCATAAACCTTAAATTTCCGGCTTATTTAATGACTTGTGAGCTTATATAAATTTATTTTATTCTAATCAACTTATAAGCCCATAAATATTTAAGCTAAAAGTTTAAAGCTTATAATATATAAGCCGAAATCAAATAAGCTCGTAAGTGAACACTCCGTCAATTCAAGCATACAGTTTATAATTTGCATGTATGGCAATTAATCTAAAATATTGGTGAGTTATTTATATTTTACATATCACCAATTGAAAGAGAAGTTAAATGAAAAGTGAGCAGAAGATCGAGGGAATGGCGGTGGCGGCAAAAAAGTCATGAAGCAAATTAGATTTTAACGACAACCCTCAGATACTCTTTGTCAGATCATTTGTATCAACTTCTTTTTCTGTTTTAGTCCTTTAAATATAGTGTTTCCAACACATATACCCCCTCCCAGTTTCACTTGATACAAGTTTCGACCCATATCTCCCCTTCAAAGTTCAAACCATATGTTTGTGATAATGTACGAAATATTTAGGATATATGTTGTGTTAAAACATTGTGTTCAGGAATGAACAAAAGGTGATCCTAGATTAAAGCTAACTTGGTGACTCGTCTATATCAAAGATGGACTCATATCTATCTGGAATGGTTGAGATGAAGGTATTAACTAGTTCAACAGATTACTAATAAACAACAAAAATATAACAAAAAGTAAGTTCTTCGGCTCACCTAATGTTTTTTAGAAAGTGCATGTCGTAAGACAACACAGATAACTGGTAATGTTGGCCGACTCACAGGTCTCGCCCAGTGACAACATGTAGAAAAGAATGTTAGACAAAATTAGCAACCTTTCCAAAAGAATGTTCGACAGTTTCGCAACATGACAACCTTTTTGTGAAGTCATCTAATATAGTTCGAACGTTGATAACCACCAAAGAATTCCAAACCCCTTAGTACGCTATACTTTTGAGGTTTATAGTATCAATGATAAGATTTAAAATGTAGTTGTATAAATTTATGGTTACATTTCTATTTTTCACAAACAAACGTACATTCCTAAAATATACAACTCCATGATTATTTAGTCAAGCTACACATACGATAGAATGTATGAATGTTTTGAAAATGTATTCCTCGTGCAGTAGAATTAGAATATACACACAAATAAGAACGTGTACCATCAATCAACTATTTTAGGCTTCGGTAACCAGCTTCATGATTCTATTTAACAGTTACAATAGTTACCTTTATTGCCTGTAAGGGGCCCTACCTTTTTATTATGGTAAACATTATTCCTCTACTTTGAATTGTGAAGGTAGCATTTGGTTTTGATGAATTGATGATCTATTTTTTCCGCATGCACAGTAATCTTTTATGTACAACTCTCCTCAGTTAATCTCAGACAACTGTAGCACCTTAAATTTTACAAAATATATTATAATTTTTTTGGCATTATAGATAAGTCTCACTTTGACGTTATTAATAACACAGTTAGTAAGGACTTATTATGTATAATAAGAAATAACTAGTTTGGATTCGGTTTGCAAGTGGGTTATTTAAGAAGAGACTAATTATGTCAAGTTACTAAAGTTATTGAAAAGGACTTAAGCTACCCTAGTACTAATAAACAAAAGTTGGTTAGGGAGTATTACTCGCTCCTTATCCTTCCACACGACACATAAGACCGCCCACAGTGAAGACCTTCAGCGCCTTCATTTTACCTCTCACATTAGCTTTTTTTCTCTTACAACCTACAGACAACTTTTTGGCAGAGAAAGGGCGACCTTCATCTTTATTTATTTATTTATTATTCCTTTCTTTCAATTTTTTTTTACTTATAAATACCCATGAAATTCACCAATTTTTAAACACCAATGTAGGACCGTAGAGGGGGTGAATACGGTCTTTTTGGCTTTTTAACGTTTAAAAACTTTACCCTCAAAGAGTACCAAGTGGTTTATACAACAACAACCACTAACACAAACACAATACAAAGTTTATAAAGCAAATAAGTGACACCACAATATATACTGATTCAGGATGGGGTTTATAACATCCGTACGTCCAGTTGCGAATCGATGACACTATACTATTGTTACACCATGTGCCTGCTTAGACCAAAAACTTTGACTGTAACACGGAAACGACTTCACTTTAACGGACCATTCGTTACTCTTTTAACCATTAACAAAGATCTCTAACATTTCAGACCTTAAAACCATTTTTAAATGAAACTAGACTCAATTATCTTCGAAACGACGGGTGGCGCAACCCGTGACGATTTACGGTTTAAAAGATATGAAATTCCAAAAATAACCAAAAACTAAAAATCTCTTATTTATTTTCTGATGAGGGCATATTGCCATATGCTGAAATTCGATATGGCCATATGATGGCCATATGCCCTTTTATTTAATCCCTGAAGCAACCATATGGCGATGTTCTGATATTTTCATATTGCCATATGCCTACTGCAGATTTTTACAAAGAAGATTATATTTGCTCGAATTCCGAAAAGCCGACTTAAAAGACTTGTTAACCCACGAAACTTTCCAGAATTTATAAACACATCATAAACATCATTTCCATTCAATAACATTACCTAATTGACACTTCAGAATAGTACTTTACAAATAGACTTTTATTATACCCGTTTTGACCCATTTCACAACAAACGACCTTTACCACTTCAATCACACCAAACTTTACTAATACCATTCGGATAACATAATGAACTTATAGCATAACCAAATGACCAGTTACAACTCAAAATAGGTATATTTATGCCTAATCCAAACACCCCTTTAACTTTGACTATAATACTTCAATCATACTTTGACACATCGTTTGACCACCAATTTATTATACCAATCTTGACATATGTTTTGACACTTGTTTACCCATTACAAACCATTAAATGACTCACGGGGGTACAACATCGATCTTGAGCTCGGTATTCTACCTAGCTCATATTTCCTTACCCAACTTCTAGCATTTCGCATTAACTAAACCTTAACCCTTATTCCATGCCTTCACACTAACACCATAGCCTACAAAACATTGAAACATTAAACCATAAGCACGAATGCTTAGTAAGTAAAGCAAGTATAATTTAACATCATAATTCATTCATGCATTACACATTATAACAACCATTAATCTCATACAACATTAACCATAAACACTTACCTTAACTACTTAAAGCCACAACCTTCTTTTTTCCTTATTCCACTCTTGTCTAAGATATAACCAGCCTTATACTCACTTTCAAATAAACACAATTATATAAGCTTTTCATTAACCTTAGCACATCAAGCCACATAACACATAATGAATAGAATTCATTATAACCGGTTTACTTACCTTAGCTAGAAGCTAAGATATCATCGATAATTTCACCATTAACATCATCATCCTTTCCACCATTCTCATCATCATGCTCACTTTCACATCTTTATCATCCTAGGTAAAATCATCATCACATAAACACTTAATCAAATAGCCATAACAATGGTTTATCTAACCATATCTCATCTTTAAACACTTCTAATCATCATATAATAATATCTTGATTATATGATGATCATCCTTCTAAATCACTAACTTCTAGATTAACTATTAAACGAACTAGAGATTACTTACTTGGTGTAGGAGGTCATTGCTATGAACTTCACTCTTGACATTGACACACTAATCTTCCATTACTAGAATCACCAAATTTGATTTCCCTCCCTTTTTCTCTCTAAACCATCACATACATAACACCCTCTAGAAACATTGTGTAAATTACTAGAAGACTCCACACAACTAGACATTTATTTAGTTAGGTGGAGTAGTTTGGCCATAGGGTACATATAGTCCCTCAAGTCCTTTTTCTTTTACTTTAGACACACTTTATCTTATAACATATTTATCACATTATAACTTTAGTCCCTTAAGTCTACTTTCATTCTAGTTGTGCCACATAATACTTCCCATAACCATATAACACCTTATTTGACTATCGGGTTTGACTATAACTTAACATTCATTGACTAACCAATCACGTTAAGCCCTTAGTCAAATCCATTTAGGGTGGGGCCTATTTGTATCCATGAAACGGGTCTAACAACTATTAGCTAAGTATAATCCTTTCGGTGGACTACAAATCGTTACAACTTCGCTCCACCGATATGCACAAAGATCGGCGCTCACTAAGAAGAGCTACTCCCCAACGGTATTCCGCCCTCGGAAACCACTGTTAGACCCGTTTCCCGGGTACTTGGACCCCACCCTAGATGTAATGGACTAAGAGCCTTACGTGGTTGGTTAGTCAACAAATGTCGTGATGTGGTCAAACCCGATAGTCATAGTATTTCATAATGTGGTTTTAGAAGTATTATGTGTCATAAGTAAGAGGGATAAGAACTTGAGGGACCTAAGTTGACAGAATCCCAAACTGGTACTAGAACCAACTTGTTCTAGTACTAGAACCAAATTGTTCTAGTCTACAGGGACTATTCTTGCCAAAACCTCAAACTAGCACTAGAACCAACTTGTTCTAGTACTAAGGATAAATGGTTACATGACCTAAGGGACTAATAATGTCATTAGGCCAAAGTTTTGGTAGCTTATATGTGAAGGAATTCCCAGACATTCTAAAATGTTCCAGGAAAGTGTGGTGTGTTCTTGTGTGTCGACATAGAGCAAGAGAGAAGAGAGGGAAGGCTTAACATATGATCTTTTGATGAAAGAATTAGACTCCCAATTCAAGAGATAAAGCCCTAGTAATGATTCTATGCAAGTAAGTAATCATTATCTTGAGTTAATTTATGAATATTGAATTAGGGTTCATATGGAGTAATTGGGGAATTCATCATATGATGATATAGAAAGGATGATGAGTAAGTTATGGTGGGTTTTGTATAAACCTTTGTTTATGATTATTGATTGTTATGCTACTAGGTTTGGTAATGATGAAGGATGATGATGATGATGATGAATAGTGATGTTGTTGATGGTGATTTGGTATATTGATAGCTAGCTTGGAATGAAGGTAAGTAACTTGTACTAAAACATATGTTATATGTATGTTATCCATATGTGTATTATGATTGTGATAGTGTAGCATATGGATTGAGTAATGAATGAAGACTATGTGGTATAGTGAATGTTATGGATTGAAGTAAGTGATCATGTTGCTTATGTGCTAATATGTGTATGATATATGTTTTATGTCGGGTTATTTACTAAGCGAAAGCTTATGGTTTAGTTGTCTAACCATGTTTTGTAGGTCCATATATCATGGAGATTCTACGGTTTGGAGTATGAGTTAAGACTTGCTTATATGCGAAGTGTAGAAGGATTTGGTAAGATAGTAGGAGCTAGGTAGTATACTGAGCTCAAGTGTCAAGTTTGTACCCCCGTTAGTCTTCTATGGGTTGTTAAAGGGCATCCGTATGGCAAAGTGTATGTCAAGAGTTGTATGACAATTTGGTAGTCATTTGATAAGTCAAAGTATGGTTTATGTGTTTTTGAGTAAAGTTAAAGGGGCGTTTGGTTTAAGTGTAAACATACCCATTTTGAGTAGTAAACGGGTCAAGTGTTATTGGAACATGTTTGATATGTTAAATGATTGATTTCTGGAAAGTTTGGTGTAAAACGAAAGTGATATAAGTGGTTTGTTGCGAAATGGGTCAAAACGGGTTATTTGCATAACCCGTCGTAAAGTACCCCTTCGGGGTATCGTAAGATAAATGTTTTTGCATGAAAATGAGCCCATTCATATACCAAATAAATCTGGAAAGTTTGGTTGAGTTTCGAGTTCGGGAGGTCGGGTTTCTGGCCGGGGATTTTGAAAGCGATTTCGGGACAACAAGCTGTCCAGATTTTTCGGGCAGACTATGCAGATTTTTGGCAGTTTTCAAAAATTCATATCTTTTAATCCGTAAGTCGTCACGGGTTGTGCCACCTATCGTTTCGAAGGTGATTGAGTCTATTTTCGTCTAAAAATATCCCCAAGGTCTGATTGTGTACTGATTTTTGTCAGTTTATGAAAGAGTAACAGCAGGTCAGTTTTAGTTCAAGCGTTTCCGCGTAAAAAGTCAAAGTTTTCAAAGTAAGCGGGCACGGGGTGTTACAACCACCCTCAAGGACTCGTGATTCGACTTAAACACTAAGACCACAAAGACTTCCCACCAGAGGTATTAAACCCAAACTAGCTCCCCACTGATATAGGCTTGGTCACCACGACACAAGACTTCCCTTACAACCAAATTGAATGAATAAATGTTTGATTGTTGAATCAAGCTCTAACCTAGAGACTCGATTGTAATAGAAAGGGTATATAGAATAATACTCTCGACACAATCACAATAGTAGATTAGACACTTGTGATTCTTCCCTTGCAAGGATATGTGTTCTTTCAAATGATGTTAGCGTGAAAGATCAAGAACACAAGATAGATTTAAAGGATTGAGAGAAGAGAAATAAAAGAGAAAGAATAATGGCAAGGGTGAGGAATACAAGAGGCAAGGGTGGTATTTAAAGGCCAAAACTACAAATTGTGAAAATTCAATTCGAGGTTGGCGCGCTGGCTGGTGTGTTAGAGCGCCAACGGCGCGCCAGAACCCCTGAAGTATTTTCTTTGGGGTTTTGGTCTTTTAACTACCCATTCTAGCTAACCCCCAATTGTACTTCACACATTTAGAAATTTAGATTATTCATCCTAAGGTCTACCAACTCAAATAGCCAATTTGTAAAAATGTTTTGTGAAGTGTTTAAGTGATAACCAATTATCAAAGAGAGTAAGAGATAAGGGATAATTGGATAAGGGTAGTTTGGGTATTCCTCACATGGCATAGAAAAGAGAGAAAGAAGATACCCTGGTATATTCCTTTGCATGAAAAGGAAGTGTTGATATTAGAGATAGAGAGAGGGAAGATTTGAAATTGAAATTCAAATTAGGTGAGTGGGAAGTGAGAGAGTGAGGTTGTGTTAAGGTGAACCATGGTTGAGTTGGAAGAGAGAGTGTGGTTAGGTTAAAAGGGTATCCAAGAGAATATTCCAAACTTGGAGAGGATGGTAAGATGGAGGGTTGAGATGAGTTTGGATGAATTGGAGTGATGTGATAGAAGGGGGCCTAAGTTTGAAATTTAAATTTGAATATGAGGTGGTGAGTTGGATTGTGTAAGAAGGATGTGATCGGGAGCCTAAGGAGTGAATTCAAATTTGAATTAAGCATGTGATGAAATGAGAATGAGTGAATTGGCAAGTGTGTGAGGGAAGGAAAGGGTTGCGAGGGGAGTGTGAGTAATTTGAATTTGAAGTCAGGAAGAGAATGTAAGAGAGTGAGTTGTAAGGATAGGATTCTGAAGTGATGGGGAGCATATGTGTTGAGATTCAAATTTGAAAGAATGTTGGAGGTGAGGAAGTGAGGTGGTTTGTGAGTAAGGTTTATTTGTTTTGAAATGAAGGGTTGGATGAAGAAGGTAATGAGGTGGTAAATTCTAAGTGGTTGGATTGGAATGTTGAGAAGGGAGTGTTTGGAAGATAGGGCGTTGGAATGTAAGGGACAAGAAGTACATGGAAGTACTAAAGGTGTAAGGAAATATTAAGAGAATGTTGATGATAAGATTTTGGAGGATTTTGAAATGGTTGGAGGATTAGTTTGGTGTAGTGAATAATCAAAGGATTGATTATGGCTTAATCATAATGTCATTAAGAGTTGATAATTATGGTTATGGTTGATAAAATCAAAGGTTACTTATAATCTCAAGTAACTTAACATCGAGTATTCATAATCCCATAACACGTGAATTTCCACGACTCAACGTATTCAATAATCATCTTGATGCAAACAAGCTAAGTGCTTTACATCATTGTAAAGCATATCCCATATCGGGAAAGGATGCGTTTATGCAAAGGGACCTTTAACTTAGTTTGACCAATAAGGAGTAAACCTGTTACATGATTAAAGAAGATGTAAACACGGATTATGGCCATATGAATACTTTCACTTGATGTCACGTGAAATATATAAGATCCTTAGGTTTAGAAAAGCCTTGGCAAGAGGCGTTTATCAAAATACTTGAGTTGGTGTTTTGCCAAAAATGGGAGGTTGTAAATTTGGATCCCTCTAATTCTAAAACTCGTTCCGAGTGTTCTCAATGAAGCACATAACATATTCATACTTGTATTAAAAGATCTACATTTGTCGCGTAAGAGGAAATCCAACTTTCAAAATTCATCCCGATCAATACAGTGGGTTGGCGCGTCGCTGGCGAGTCGGAGAACCGGCAGTGCGCCAGGCCCAGTTATTGAGTCGGGAGAATTTTGGCTAACATTTGTGATTTTATGTGTTTCGAAGGTTTATTTGTCATCATTAAAATATAAGGAGACCTAACTAATGTTGTCCCAACAACCAACTCACAACACTCATTCACTATCTTATACAAAAACGTCTCAAGAAAACACTCCCGAAAATAATCTCCCGACACCCGAAGAAACGTTTAATCTAGGAAATACCCCCCCCCCCCCCCCCTCAAACCCCGACTACAGTTCATCATCAAAACAATATACTTACCATTTCTTCATTTCCAATGGTAGAAGAATCAGTTGATAAACATGAGTTAGGTGATGAATATGAAACTGAAAGTTATAAAAATGGCGATGAATTTCTTACTAAGGAATAAGAAAAGCAGCTTATTCTAGATGAAGAGGCATTAAGAGAAACATTATAAGAACAAACAATGGCTGAAAAAGAGTGGGAGAAGAGAATAGGGCTGAACAAGCTCATGATGAGTTATTCAGGTTGGAATTTAGGGAGTATTCTGATTCGGAATCAGATTAATCTAAAAGTTGAATAATTCCTCTAGTTGACGAACTTATGTTTTTAATTTCATGTTCATAGTTTGTATTTTCATTTCAATGTCGTATTATGCTTTGCTGTTTTAATGAATAAAAGTTCATATTCTCCTTTGGTTCTTCGTACTCGAAAATAAATTTCCATTCATTTAAATAAAATAGACATTAAACGCATTACTCCTACTTATTTTTTACATGCATCCAAACAAATTTATAATTCGTTTGTTATTCTAATTTTTCTATCTTTCTAAACAAAGAATTATGCATCTCGTAATCGAATTCAGATGCTTGATCGAAATAAGCGTCGATCAAAGCATGTTTCTCTTGCGGAATGTCACTGCATTCAACGTACATTTTCCTAATATCATCTTTAGCTACACGTGCATTTTCAATTTCTACAGCTAAGTTCCTAAGGACTTGCTGACGAGCTTTCTCCTCGTAGATTTGTTTCTGAACTATAGCTTTGATTTCATCGACGGTGTGTGTGGAAGCGAAAAATACATTAAAAAGTTGATGAAAGAGTATATAAATTGTGTATAAAATGATAAGATAAATGGGGGTTGAATTGTCATTTGAGTGAGGTATTTATAATGTTAAATGAAAGTTGAATTTTAAAAGTTAAAAAGTTTTGTTTTGTTTTGTTTTGTTTTTTATTTTATTTTTTATTTTATTTTATTTTGTTTTGTTTTTTTTACCAAACGGTCAAAATGGCAGGAAAAAAGTATGAATTTTGTGCATGTTTTAATCGAACGTACAGAGGATCGGTTAAAAAAAAGCACTCGACCGATCGTGTACCTAGATTGCACAATAAGGGCGACTGATTTTGGGTGTCCGTCGACCAATTGCTAACACCCTTGAAGATATCTTTAAACTATACCATATTCGTCTCAAAATTATTGTCATAAGAGAGAAATCATATGGTTTAATAAAAGTTGGGCCATCTTAATTTTCAATCACTCAAACAAAATATTCCATACTAAATTCTCTAGTTACCATGCAAAAGATAAAAATTGCATATATTTATCCAGCACAAATTTTTAATTGCATATATATTATTTCAAAAGCTTAAAAATTGCATATATATCCAAGTTAATTTAATAATTTCATATATATATACTTTCTAAACCTTCATAATTGCATATACACACACACACACACACACACACACACACACACACACACACACACATATATATATATATATATATATATATATATATATATATATATATATATATATCAAAATAATTATTTTTAATTTAACTTTAAACTCTAAATTATGATAATTATAATTTTAAAAGATTGCAAGAAACATATTTGTTTTAAAGCTACAATGTCCCGAGGTTCAAATGAACGACGAAAAACAATATATCAAGAAAATGTTTAACCTCAGGAAAAAAATCACCTTATCTCATATCTAATACGAATACATGAAATAAACTATCAAATATAGCATGGTTGTTATATATTATATATCACAGAAAAAATATGTTTGCAATGAAAGTGTATATGGTACTGCCAACAAGTTTATAAATAAAGAAAAAAAATTATAATTATAATATTGATTTCTAGAGCTGTAAATTTAAACTAAATAGTTATTTGGATATATATGACATATTTAACGTTTATGGAGGATGTATATGTAATTTTAAGTTTAGATTGGATGTATATGCAATTTTTAAGCTTTTGGAAGGATATTTATGCAATTAAAAGTTTAAGCTAGATATATGTGCAATTTTAAGCTTTTGCAAGGATATATATGCAATTCACCATTTTACTTAAAAAGAAAAATGGACAATTAGTTTGAGAAATCTTAAAAATGAAATATAAACAATTATTATAAGACGGATGAAGTACCAAATTCTATCAGTTTTATTAAGCGTCTATCTTAGCATAAAGTTCTATGAAGTTTCAAGATTTTATGGTTCTTCCTCAATTCAAGGAAAGAATTTAAATATGAGATATTAAGCTAAAGGAAACATGAGATTTTGTTTATCAACTGATTTAGATGGTTTATATGATGATTTTAAGGATTATGGATGTTTGGATATGCGTATTGTAACATTTCAATTTGTATAGAAAATATAAGCGGATTTATCTAAAATCCTATACTTATGATTTACACTTTTATGTAATCTAACAGGTAATTTTGTAATTTATGTGTTTTAACTCCCGTTAGTCTCTACCGTTAAATACTTTGCACCGTTAGTTCTTTTTTGTAGGTGTGATGGGTGGTACAAACGGCTTGATTACCGAGTAGGTCTCAAGATCATACCTGCACATGATACCATGTTAAACAATGAAACCCGTAGGTTAATCTTATTAATCATCCACTATTTATAATAGTGAAACCTTAATACTATAAACATAAAAACCGGGCTTGGGCTTATCCTTATCCTTATCCTTATCCCTTAACACTTTTTTGGGCGATGAGCGGTGTAATGAGCTTTTTGATTTTTATTGTTCATTTCGCAAATGAACGGCGAGCTTTACTATTTTTTATGAATGCTCATTTTTTCAAAGCTTTTTCAAGAAGCTGTGACCTGTAGCTACTGCTCACTGCTACTTTTACCAAACACATTAAAGAAAACGTATGCCTACACGAAAGAGGTAGGAAATCGCTTCCGCTACGAATAAATCATTTCAAGAGATAAAGTGATATTGAGTTAGTAGCCTAGAAATTTTGAATCGCAGAATTCGAATTTAAGCAAAGCATGAATAACGATTAAGTCGATGCGAATGAAAACCACTATCACTAGCAAAAGAAAATTGATTAGTTTATAAAGCTTACACATAAGAAAGAAACACGTTAACACATATTTGTGCATTATGTGTATTGATTAATTGCTAAGACTACTCAGCAAGGAGGTGATTGTTTCACCATTTGCTCCATCTCACGCGCGAGGTTCATTTACCAAGGGGACTTATGGTGATGAGACCACCAAGCGAAAAAAAAAAAAAAAAAAAAAAAAAGCCCCTATGTCTACCTTTTTAACATTTATAGATCCTTTGAAAAAAGAAAAAAAAAAAAAGAATAATCAACACCCATTGTATTAATAAACTAGCCGTTGTATTTAAGAGAAAAAAAAATCCCCACTACTAATTTTTTTCGCTATAAATACATCAAAACTATATCTTTTCAATATAGAATTCAAACAACATATATCTATTCATTTTATTTTTCAAATGAATTCCGATACGATTTTATTCACCGACTCAGAAGAAGAACGAGAAGTTATAAGTCAGAGATTGAATTTTATTGCAAGATCGTTGTCATTTATTAAAAATACACGAAAACTAAATCGCCCGGCGTTTTTCATCGAGATCATTATAGTGCTCATGAACGTTTAGTCGACGCCTATTTTATTGAGAACCCGTTCTACGATAAACGTACTTTCCGAAAGAGGTTTTGAATGAGTCGATCTCTTTTCAACTGGATAGTTAGGGAGGTAACTATTCATAATTCATTTTTTAGTTGTAATGTTGATTGTACCGGAAAAGAAGGCATTTCAGATTGATGAAGTGCACCTCCGCAATTCGTCAATTGGCATACGATGCGGTTCTTGATGCTTTAGACAAATATCTGCATACGGGTGAAAAAACTTCTCGTCGATGTCTTGATCATTTTTGTAAGTCTGTTACGGAAATTTTTGGTCTAGAGTATTTGAGAACTATGAATGATGTCATAAAGCTTTATCAACATCACAAAGAAACACGGGTTTCTGGGTATGTTAGGAAGCCTTGACTGTACAGATTGGGAGTGCTTTGGTTGTCCGAATGCACACAAAGGTCAATATATTAGACATGATCATGGTTCGAATCCGTTCATTTGCTCTAAGCGATTGCGTCACAAGACTTATTGATATGGCATGCTTTCTTTGGTACTCTGGGGGGAACAACGACATCAACGTTATGGATAGCTCTTCTTTATTTAACGATCTTAAACAAGGAATTGCACCGGAGATTCCAGTTGTTGCTAACGAGGTAACTTACCCATTTGGGTACTATCTTGTTGACGGGATATATCCAGAATTGGCAACACTGTTAAGACGATTCCAGAACCAGCAGATGATGACACAAGAGAATAAGGTATAAGAAATTGCATGTATCAGCAAGGAAAGATATAGAACGGGCATTTGGTGTTTTGAAGAAGAGATGGGTGATACTTGCTATTCCCACAAAAATCATGAAAAAAGAAAAAAAAAATAGTTAATATGATGTATACTTACATCATATTACATAACATGATTCGAAAAGACAAAAAAGGCAATATCGCCCGAATGTACCTAGAGGAAGCACATCAACCAGATGACCTTATATGATCCGATAAACAAATGCGAAAAGTTATTAGGTACATCAGATCACATCAAATGCATCAAAACCTTCATGCCGATTTGGTCGAGCATTTGTCTCGTAATATTTAATTCCAGTTTTTAATGTAGTGTTTTTAATTTATAAGTTTGTGTAATGTTTTTAAGTTATGAATAAAAGTTTTCTATTTCGTATGTTTACGTTTTTGTATTTATACGTTTACGTTTACGTTTTTAATTGTGTACGTATTAAAAAAAAAAGAAAAATGAAAAATGAGAGTTAAGGTGAAGAAAGTGTCTCCTTGCCCACTAAAAGGTGAAAAGATTTGAAGAGAAATGAAAGTAGAGATAAAGATGACGTGGCGCTGAGTTGTATGGTGAAAAAGATATAAAGCTTGCCTTCTAGCCTAAAGCATGGATTGAATAGTATATGGTCAAAAAAAATTATGATCGCCACATTGATTAGTTATTGATGTTGAATGCTACTTACATAGAACGAACTGGAAGTTGATATATATACACAACGAGCAAAATAGCCCGCGCGATGTTGCGGTGCCTTTTTTTTTTTTTTTTTTTTTTTTTTTTTTTTGACATTATGTTTTTATGGATTTTTTTTTTTTTTTTTTTTTTTAATTTTTACATGTTATATTTGTTTAAAGTTATTTAAGTTTAATTACCGTAAACCATTTGTCCAGTAATAGTATTTGTAAGAGTATGACGATATGGATTTTTTTTTTTTTTTTTTTTTTTTTTGACATTATGTTTTTATGGCTTTTTTAAATTTTATTTTTTGTTTTTACATGTTATATTTGTTTAAAGTTATTTAAGTTTAATTATCGTAAACAATTTTTCCATTAACAGTATTTGTAACTGTATGATGATATAAATTTTATTTATACAATTGTTTTTTTTTAAGTTTTTGTCATGGTATTATCTATTTTTTAAATACCACTTTGTTGTGTAATGTGTGCTTATCATAAGCTGAAGGGTTGAATGTGTTGTTTAACAGTTTCATGTATGAAAGCTATTTGATGTTTCTGCATGGGAAAATAAACCATCTCTGCAAATTAATTGATGAGTTAATTTCTGTAATCATGATTCAAGACTATTGGTATGAATCTCCATACACGATTACCTATTCATCTATTTTTTCCTTTATATACCTAATTTTTCACCCAAATAATCTATTCGTGCCCTAATAATCTAATCAATGGCGGCTGATGATCAAACTCCTCTTCTCACTGAACTAAAAACTATTTCTGGGTCTAAAGAATTGCACAGAGCTTTCAAATTTATGTATGCTCATGAGCACGTGGAAGATGAAGCTTTCATAAGGTTTCTTGGAGAAATACGCGATGAACTACAACACACAATCCAACAAAAAATAGCTCGATTGGCAGAGCTATGGTCTTTGAATCATGATGAGGAAGAGTCTACTGGTGATGTGTATGATTGTGAGCATAGTGCTCTGGTAAGGCTGCGTGGGAGGTTGGAGGTGGTGGTTGGTCTGTTGGTTGAGCTTCGTCAAGGTCTTAAGAAGAAGGAGGAGCACATCTCCATCCTTGAAATTTATGATTAGGCTGCTGTTGAAGGTTGTCTTTTGTGTTATCTTTTGGTAGTCTTTTGATGTTTTAGCTTATGATTGGTCCTTGTTTGATCAGTGTAATGGATAATTATTAATGAAAATATAATGCTTATGTGTATGGTAATGGTCATTGTTTATTATGTAGTGCATTATCCAAAATATGTGACATGTTAATGTAACCTTTGACTAAAACCAATAATAAGTGATAGAAGAACCATTTGCACCATTAGCTGCTGATAGTTAAGCTAGATGCACGATACGATGTATTCGTGCACAGGTTTAGCTGAGTCACAGATACATATTTACACACTTCATAGTTTTTAGGATGCGCATAAGTGCTTTGCATCCAAGTAGCAAAAGGTGGAAGTGAGTGGTGCTAGTACGGTAAGTTGCTAGGAGTTAATTTACATATTAGGTAGTTTTTTTAATGCAGCTAGCAAGCCTGCACCTAAGTAGCAAAAGATGGTGGCCATGTGCATCCTAGTTCTTTTTTTTCTTGCCTTTAGACGGTTCTTCTGTGAAGATACGGCGCTCCACTGTTTTTTGACCCACATTAGATTCCATCTCTGTCTTTGATCTAGTTTGCATTGTGATTGGTGTTGCCTGTGGTGGAGTTGCTTCTGTATGAAAAATTTAAATCTGTTTTAGCAAATAGAGAGTATCGTTTTGTTGATTACTAAAAGTGTCTCACCTTGTTTGGTTTGTGCTGTTGCTAGCGTGTGTTGTAGCTGTTTGGTTAGTGTTTCGTTGTCTTTTTGAACCACCTCTGTTTCCACTTTTGCTTGAACAATTTTGATTTTAGGCAAACTTATGGTGCCTATAAAAGTAAACGCGTAAGTAAGCCTGTATTCTAATTGAAAGGCATGACAGTAGTTTACTTGTAGTTAAAAAATTCAGGACTTTTTGAAGAGTCATCCTGGGGTACTGCCTCGGTAGTAGCCTGAACCTTGAGGTCCGGGGTTGGTGCGGGTAAAGCCTTTGGCAAGGAGGCTGAGCCTGCATCATGAAAGTTAAGGGTGCAATTGTCATAGGTAATAGAAATGATAATTGTTATGCGAAGCTAGAGGTTTAGTTGTTTACCTGACGGGTTTGACTCAATTTCTTTTGGCTTGTCTGATATGCCAAATACTTCATCCATTGCAAATTCAGTAACTCCTGGATTGGTTGTTGGGTTGTAATGGAACTGAAACGTGTGGTTTTTTTTTCCAACAATTGCTTCTATCTCAGCAGGAAAGTGACCTCGTTCAAGATCTTTGTTTGATGCAACCAATTCTCCACATTCGACCCCAATAAAGTCGTCTGCCTTAGAGGTGAAGAATATGAATGTTTCCGACCCAGTGCCATCTGCCACGGTGGCTCTGAAATTGTAGCTGCAGAAACATAATAATTAGACATCGAAGTATAGATTGTTCAATATTTGTATGGCATAGTTGCTTACCGGTAGTTAGGGGCTGGAATTACTCCGTGAGTCTTGCACTGGTAGTTTCCATCGATCTGTGTGGCTTTGTTAATGCAAACACAGCATGAGGTATAGTACCATCCTCTGTTTGTGTTTAGCTTGGTAATTGTTGCTTGGGAAGTAAAGCGCACCCTGATTCGCCTCAAACAGTCAGATAATTATTGATCAGCCACTTGTGAATGGCCAACTGTAATAGTCAAACAGCCGAGGCAAATGCTTCCGAGGAATACAGTGTTTTCCCGAGTCGTAAGTCCCAACGAGGTGTGCGATGTGATATTATAAACGAATTTGTGATCAGTGAAAGTGAACAGGGAAGGTATGAAAATGTGTGTGTGTGATTACCTAGGGTTTTATAACTTAAATTACTATTTAAAATGATTACGTAAAACCTAGATATCTAAAACGTATAAACGTACACCAATTTTAAAATCAGACGCGACTGCGTACTGAGAAAAAGGTGAGTTTTAAGGAAAAATAAACTACAAGGGTTAAAATTGAAAATTCTATAAACTTAAACTTAAAATAAAATTAAAATGAAAATAAAACTATTTTTAAGATTATTATATTATTTATTATTAATTATTTAAATAAAAACTATTTAACTATTTAATTAGAAAATTATAAATACTACAAATTAAACTAAAAACTTATAAAAATAATTTCTAAACTTAAATTAGAACTTGAAGAAAGTATAAAAAATAAAAATAAATGTTTTTGTCTTTTTATAGATTTTCTATTAATTAAAAACTATTTATAATAATTAAACTAATTAAACTATTTCAAATTACAAATAATACTAAAATGACTTGGAAAATTAAGAAAATTTTTATAAACCTAATTAACCATCATAGGAATCCTAAAAAATTATAAAAACTTTATTTTATGTATTTTTAAACTAGTTTACTATTTATTATTCTATTTATTATTTAATTACTATTTAAACTATTTAAATTATAAAAACTATTAAATGAACAGTATAAATCACAAGAAAATTTATAAAATTATCTTATGACTTATAGAAGCTAGGAAAAATATGAAAACTAGGTGTTACTATATAAAAATTAATTATGCTATTTATAACTTACTTATTAATTAATTATTAATAAAATTATTATTAATTATAATAAATACTAAATGACAATATAAAAATCTAAGAAAATTATGAAAAATACTTTAATATATAAGGAAATTAATAAAAATATAAAAATACAGATTACTTAATAAAAATATAAAAATGAAAATTAAAATTAAATTAAATTAAATAGAAACTATCACTTAATTTTATATTGTTTTTTCTGGATTTTTATTTTACAAAACTTTATTATACATAAAAATAAGTAACTTTAATAAAAACAATAATTTTAGAACTTAAAAATAAGCTAGTTATAAGCTATAATCCTAGACAGTTGACTTTAGTTGACTTAAATGGGAAATAAGCTCAAATGAGCTTATATGGGACCCACCTTGGTGTTTTCTGGTTCTAATAAGTGTATTGGACTTGTCAAAGCTTAATTTAGCTAAATAAGCTCAGTAGATAAGCCAATAAGCCAAATAAGCTAATCCAAAACTTAGAAAGCAACTCAGAATGGGACAAAGTTGGTAGCTTATTCTAGGTGGGGTCCACAGTGATATAGGTCAAACAATTGGTCAACCTAAACTCTCTGGTAGGAGAGGGGTTGGGAAAACCTAACTAAGGGGTGTGGGGCCCACTGAGATGGTCACAAAACCACCACAAAGTGGTGGTGGTGGCCAAGTCTGAACTGAGCAGGGCAACACCTTGCCCTGCAGTTGTGTTTAGGGTTGAGTGGGGCCCACTTACAAAAATCCTAAAAATATAAAAATGATGGGATACTAAAGTTGAGGTGGTAGAGAACAATTCCACAAAATTTCAAAGTCTAGATCCTTATACTAAATTCTCTAAAATTCCCACAAGTTTTGTGAAAAATCTGAGATAGACACTTTTGACTTTTGTAAGAAACTTGGTAGTTTGACTTTTGTGAATTTCTAGACTATATTACTGATTGATTAAGATGTTTTAAGCTATGACTAATCTAAATTAAGCTAGAACTAATCAATATAAGCTAAGGTGAGGGTTCTTGGACACCAACTGTGTAACAGTTGGTTATAACCTAACTTTGTGAGTGATTTTGACTTTTACCTTGATAGGATACCAATTTAATGACTTACCTAACTAACTTATGCCTAGTATGACTTGACTGAGCCAAAAACAACAACTACAACACCCTTGAGATCCATGGATTCTACTGATCCAAACACCCCATTAACTTGCTGTTTTGATGATTTTCAAAGGAAATGGTGAGATTAAACCAAAACACTGATTCTTAACACTATATTAAGTTTATTTAAGATTAAATTAGCAAGATTCAACCACACCACAAGCTTGAAACTCAGATTTGTCAAATTTGAGATTTTCACTGTGAGTTTTTGAATTTTAAGCACAAATGATATCTGATTAGTAAACAATCTATATTAAGCTATATATTATCTTAATAATAACACATAAGCATAAAAACACAGAAACCTAAGCAATTCTAATACTAAAACAGTAATAGGCAAAATTTATATAAAAACTTACATAATGGATGAGGCTATGAATAATGGAACCATGAACTGAGATTAAACCTAACAGCTTCCCAAAAAGCTACTAAACCATATCAATCCAATATTCACCAATCTCTTCCCTTCATTCACCATACAAACTAATTTCTAATTTATTTCTATTTTTCTTGATTTTTATATTTTTTTTTTTGTAATACTGAGTAATAGTCCTACTAAATGATACAAGAGCTTCAAAAAGCTTATAGGGAAACTGAAATGAGCTTAAGGAACAAGAAACAACAACTTTTAACAAGTTTCAAGTGAAAATGTCAATTTCACTTGAAAATGATAAAATTTGAATTGTGACTGAGAAACTGAAACTGAGAAGCATAAACATTAACTTCCATTAACTTTAAAACTTGATACAACATTAAAAGTAAACTGAATTTAAAAGGTTCACAACATGAAAATAAAGTTTACACTACGAATGTGGTCTAAAACTTTGACAATGATAAACTGCTGCTTCTCTTTCCTATTATAGTGACTTGTTGAAGCTATTGCAGTCTTCCAAGACTTTCCCAACTCATCTCATCCATCAGTTTGGTCAATTGAATCTCAGCCATCAAAATTCCCTTTTTGGCGGGAAAACTGGTTAGATAACTTGTAGCTTGATTCTTTACAATTAATGCATATAGGAATGTTACATAGGGTGAGGGGACAAGGTTAGATAGGTTAGTAACCAAGTTGGGTGGTTTGGTGAGGTTTGGTGATAAAACCATGGGTTTTGGGGTGGTTTTGAGGTAGTGGAGGTGAGAATGCATTAATTGTGGAGGGATAAGGTGTACAGAGGTAGGGGTGAGCTGGTGGAGATAGGGATAGTGAGGTGGAAAGGTGGTGGTGAAACCGTGGAGGTGGCAGGGGTGGTTTTGGTTCTGTGAGGCGGGAGGTGAACAGTGGGACGGGGGAAGTGGTATTTGGAGGGGGTTGACCGGATTTTGACCATGGGGTTGGACTGGATTGGTAAGTGGGCTGGGAAAATGGGCTTGGGGTATTTATAAAAAAGGTTGGGCTTGGTGGATTGTTTTATTTATTTATAAGGGTCCGTTTGTATAATAACTAACAAGGACCAATTTTGTAATTAGGGAAAAGTTGAGGGGCTGTTTGTGGCATTATTCCAAAATTATCACAAGGGTCATAAATGCCATATGTGAATAGTATAAGGGTAGGTTTTGATAATTTTCATTTTTAAATACCCGGGGACTATTTATGCCAAACCTTCAAACTTGAGGGACCAATTTGTAATTCCTTCAAACTTTTCACATAAGGACCAAACCTGCAAAAGATTATTAGTAAAAGGACCAAAATTGCTTTTCTCAAAGTTTTTACATCCCAGGGACCATTTCTGTCAATTTCCAAAGTACAGGGACTAAACTTGTAATTTTGTGAAACTTTGCACCAAAGGACTAAATATGTAACTTTATGATTAAAAAGGACCTTTGATGACATTTTCATGTTTTTAGAATAACCAGGGACTAGTTTTGACAATTTATGAAACTTGAGGGACTGAAACTGCCAATTATGCAAACTTTGTACGTTTTTCATCTGTTTTGCATATTTTGCATTTTGAAACATATAAAACACACTTATAAGATATTTTAAGTATTTTGATGCATATTTGAGTGATTTTGTATGTTTTGGCAGTTCAGATTAGTATAAAATGATGAGTATTTAGACACTCATCAATCCCCCACACTAAACTATTGCTAGTCCCTAGCAATCTATTGAGAAAAACTTAATGGATTTGAAAAACTCTTTACCAAAAGCCATCACTTCTGGAGTAGCCAGGTGTAAGAACTGTGGCACACCTGATAACCGTGTGATTTTGAGCAAATCACCAGCTGTCAACGGATTTGATTAGTCTTTACCAAAAGCCGTTTGCTTCTGGACTAGCCAACTCTTGATGGAATAGTCAACATCTTGGTGAGCTGATTACCAATTATGGATTTTCCACAGCCTTTACCACAAGCCATAATCTTGCGGGCTAGCCAACTCATTAGCTTTTGAGGATAATGGGGAGTTGAGGAACCATACAATTTTTGGCAAATTGCAAGCCATAAACGGGTTTGAGTTATCTTTACCAAGAACCGTTTGCTCCTGGATTAGCCAATCCTGTTGTGGGTTAGACATGGAGGATTGATACCATTTATTGCGTTCTAAGTGAGAAAAAATTTTAAAATTTTGACTAAAATGGGGGTTCTTGATGGAACATGTGTTTAAATTCGTTAGACGAATCTCCCCCCACACTTAGAACTGAATATTGTCCTCAATATTCAAAGTACCGGGTGTTAAACCGAACTTAGAACGTAAAAAGAAAATATTCCATAGCCTTTATTTTATGTGTATATACATACAATTATTATTATTATTTTTTTTAGATAAAACTTCTTAAATAGAAGCTATCACTATATGTACATTTTCCTTTTCATTTTTTTTTTTTTTTTTTTTTTTTTTTTTTTTTTTTTTTTTTTAGAGATATATATATACAACATGTGGGGAATCTCCCCCACACTAGGGTGGTACACACGGGTGAAAACCCATGTTTTTGCTAATGTTTTTGATTACCGAGTCACTAACTTGACTCGACCCCGAATTTATTTTGTCCATGGGGGAGCAAGTGGAAGAGACAATCTCAATCGGACTTTCATTCAAGATGTTTGGATAAACATTTGAAGCACGTGAAAGTTCCACACCGATAAGATATAATGACACCCGGCTCATAATTTATAAATGAGAATGCCGGGATCAAAGATAATGTCTTCACTCCCGAAAGAGTGAAGAACAGGATAGGGAACAGAATATATGAAGAAAAGAAAGAAAGTCATGATGAAAATCATGATTAACTCTTCTTCCTCAATAGGAGAATTCATTGGTTCATGAATCTCCTCGTTTAAGCTCGTTTGATCAAGACATATTATGGGTATGTCTAGATCAAAATAGAATTTATCATACTCCGGTTGAGATATGATATGAGTGAGTTCACAAGAGAACTCCTCAAAGGTGAATGATTCGTATTCGGGATTGAATTGAGTGAGTTCATTGGGGAACTCCTCAATAGTAAATGATTCATAAACGGAAAGAGAATTATAAGAATGAGAAGTGGTGATACCACTTATCTTCTCTTCTGTTTGATCAAAATGGAACGTTTGCAATTCAGGAATAGAATCATTGATCAAAACCTCACTATCCTTGACGGGGATAGGAGATAAAATAGGCTTTTCATTAAAAGCCTCGATTCTAGAAATGAGAAGATTAGCATTTAATAATGTAAGACGAAGAGCTTCGTCTTGGTGTATTTCTTCCTCATTCTCTTCTTCTGAGTTGACAAGCTCAAAAGGTAATTCCCCCACATAACTAATGTTTCCACAAGATAAAGAATTGTCCTCATCAGAATCAGAGAACATCTCAGTATGATTATTTGGAAAGACAAGAGGGGGAGGGATATCACACATATGTTCAAGAATTCCCTGTGACTCACTTGGGATTGGGACAAGGTTCTCAACACTAGACTTTATGAATTCGTCCGATTCCTTTGCAGGAACAGTGTCAAGATGCTCGTCCCCCATGTTCAGAGAGTGAGTGGGAACCTCGGGTGTGATAACATCATACTCAGGGAGATGAGAAGGACTAGCAGTAATGGAGTCTACAAGTTCCATTATTTCTACTGCTGGTGATTCAGTTATATACTTTTCTCCCTGTATATGCATGGAAGGAGTCTCAACTGATGAACATGATGAGGTATCATCACTTTCATCATCCTCATCGAGAAAAACAGCATTTTGAAATTTGGTACGTGTTATAGCTGCTTGTTCTAAGACTAGTAATTCTTCCATGCTTCTTTCGTCTCTAGCAGCATGTTTTTCAGCAAGTAATTCCGTGATAGATTTATCACGAGAATATTGAGTGAGTGGAAACTGTGGGGGTGTGAATGTGTCAAAACCGGATGTATTAGAACTAGAACAATGTTCAGGTTTATAATACGGTTGACATTTAAAATCATCATGAGGACCCCCACAATGTACACAAGAAAAACTTGGTGCATTGTGAAACGACATATTAGCTAACTCCTCTCTAATGTTTTTAAGTTTTTCAAGAACCTCTAGACAAGGGTCTTGCTGGTTTTGAGGAGTTGCTTGGTTCATTTGGTACTGTGGAGGTGGGTCTTGATACGAATAGTCATAATTGTTACAAGGAAATGGATTCCTTGTTTGACAATCAGAGCTAAAGTGTGGACCTCCACAGTACTCACAACAGTTGAACTGATGTGGTTGTGAGTCGTATGTGTTTAAGTCATAATTGTTATTAGGAACCTGTTCATAGACAAACTGATTCCTAGTTTGACAATCAGAACTGTAGTGTGAACCACCACAATACTCACAACAGTTAAACTGTTGAGCCTGGCTTGGTGTATTTTGATACGAAGCATCATTGAGATTTGGATAGTATGATTCTTGCTCGTATGAATGTGATGGGTAGTTGGAAAAATTTGAGGAGTCGTTGAATGAGTTTTGATTAGGATCATAAGCAAATGAATTACTCGATCCACAAAACAAACAACTCCCGTTTTGGATATCATTACCACATTGTTCACATGTACACCAATGGCATGGAAAACCAAAAAGTGGCTCACCACAACCGACACAAGGAACAAAATCTGGAGGTGGGACAAGTGGTGTGCTCTTAGAGCTAGGAATTTCCACCACTTCCGTTATGGTCTCGGGTTTTGGTTCTTGATAAACGTGAAGGTTAGGTAAGTCATTCTTTTCAGTCACTGCCCTAAGCTCTATACGTTTGCTTGACAAACTTTTAACCGTAAACCGTGAAAGATCAGGTTTAGGAGCATTTGTGAGCTCAGGTTTTTGGACAACCGTGGTTTGGACGTATTTAGAACCTCCATCGTCAGAGGAAAGTACAAGGTCCTTTGTCACCTCGGTTTCATGATCTCTTTCCCTCACCGGAGAGGGAATAGGAATCGAAGGTCCATCATAATCAATATAACATCTCGACATTTTTGACAAGGCCATAAGTTTTTCAACTTTACTTTTACAGGCCCTTTGTTTAAAGAAATCGTTATCGAGAGATGCCATTAGAATTAATTATGGGACAAGTTGAAGAAGGTAGAATCAAAGGGTTTTGGGGATGAGAAATGAAGAATCAAATAGGTAAGGGTGTAAAGGTGAATATTTTTGTGTTTTGTTTTATAAAAATATGGATAAAAGATGGTAAATATACAATGGATGTATATCCAAACTTACTAATACGCAAAATCGTTTTAAAATAAGCGCACAACCTCCCCGGCAGCGGCGCCAAATTTTGATTCGCCTCAAACAGTCAGATAATTATTGATCAGCCACTTGTGAATGGCCAACTGTAATAGTCAAACAGCCGAGGCAAATGCTTCCGAGGAATACAGTGTTTTCCCGAGTCGTAAGTCCCAACGAGGTGTGCGATGTGATATTATAAACGAATTTGTGATCAGTGAAAGTGAACAGGGAAGGTATGAAAATGTGTGTGTGTGATTACCTAGGGTTTTATAACTTAAATTACTATTTAAAATGATTACGTAAAACCTAGATATCTAAAACGTATAAACGTACACCAATTTTAAAATCAGACGCGACTGCGTACTGAGAAAAAGGTGAGTTTTAAGGAAAAATAAACTACAAGGGTTAAAATTGAAAATTCTATAAACTTAAACTTAAAATAAAATTAAAATGAAAATAAAACTATTTTTAAGATTATTATATTATTTATTATTAATTATTTAAATAAAAACTATTTAACTATTTAATTAGAAAATTATAAATACTACAAATTAAACTAAAAACTTATAAAAATAATTTCTAAACTTAAATTAGAACTTGAAGAAAGTATAAAAAATAAAAATAAATGTTTTTGTCTTTTTATAGATTTTCTATTAATTAAAAACTATTTATAATAATTAAACTAATTAAACTATTTCAAATTACAAATAATACTAAAATGACTTGGAAAATTAAGAAAATTTTTATAAACTTAATTAACCATCATAGGAATCCTAAAAAATTATAAAAACTTTATTTTATGTATTTTTAAACTAGTTTACTATTTATTATTCTATTTATTATTTAATTACTATTTAAACTATTTAAATTATAAAAACTATTAAATGAACAGTATAAATCACAAGAAAATTTATAAAATTATCTTATGACTTATAGAAGCTAGGAAAAATATGAAAACTAGGTGTTACTATATAAAAATTAATTATGCTATTTATAACTTACTTATTAATTAATTATTAATAAAATTATTATTAATTATAATAAATACTAAATGACAATATAAAAATCTAAGAAAATTATGAAAAATACTTTAATATATAAGGAAATTAATAAAAATATAAAAATACAGATTACTTAATAAAAATATAAAAATGAAAATTAAAATTAAATTAAATTAAATAGAAACTATCACTTAATTTTATATTGTTTTTTCTGGATTTTTATTTTACAAAACTTTATTATACATAAAAATAAGTAACTTTAATAAAAACAATAATTTTAGAACTTAAAAATAAGCTAGTTATAAGCTATAATCCTAGACAGTTGACTTTAGTTGACTTAAATGGGAAATAAGCTCAAATGAGCTTATGTGGGACCCACCTTGGTGTTTTCTGGTTCTAATAAGTGTATTGGACTTGTCAAAGCTTAATTTAGCTAAATAAGCTCAGTAGATAAGCCAATAAGCCAAATAAGCTAATCCAAAACTTAGAAAGCAACTCAGAATGGGACAAAGTTGGTAGCTTATTCTAGGTGGGGTCCACAGTGATATAGGTCAAACAATTGGTCAACCTAAACTCTCTGGTAGGAGAGGGGTTGGGAAAACCTAACTAAGGGGTGTGGGGCCCACTGAGATGGTCACAAAACCACCACAAAGTGGTGGTGGTGGCCAAGTCTGAACTGAGCAGGGCAACACCTTGCCCTGCAGTTGTGTTTAGGGTTGAGTGGGGCCCACTTACAAAAATCCTAAAAATATAAAAATGATGGGATACTAAAGTTGAGGTGGTAGAGAACAATTCCACAAAATTTCAAAGTCTAGATCCTTATACTAAATTCTCTAAAATTCCCACAAGTTTTGTGAAAAATCTGAGATAGACACTTTTGACTTTTGTAAGAAACTTGGTAGTTTGACTTTTGTGAATTTCTAGACTATATTACTGATTGATTAAGATGTTTTAAGCTATGACTAATCTAAATTAAGCTAGAACTAATCAATATAAGCTAAGGTGAGGGTTCTTGGACACCAACTGTGTAACAGTTGGTTATAACCTAACTTTGTGAGTGATTTTGACTTTTACCTTGATAGGATACCAATTTAATGACTTACCTAACTAACTTATGCCTAGTATGACTTGACTGAGCCAAAAACAACAACTACAACACCCTTGAGATCCATGGATTCTACTGATCCAAACACCCCATTAACTTGCTGTTTTGATGATTTTCAAAGGAAATGGTGAGATTAAACCAAAACACTGATTCTTAACACTATATTAAGTTTATTTAAGATTAAATTAGCAAGATTCAACCACACCACAAGCTTGAAACTCAGATTTGTCAAATTTGAGATTTTCACTGTGAGTTTTTGAATTTTAAGCACAAATGATATCTGATTAGTAAACAATCTATATTAAGCTATATATTATCTTAATAATAACACATAAGCATAAAACACAGAAACCTAAGCAATTCTAATACTAAAACAGTAATAGGCAAAATTTATATAAAAACTTACATAATGGATGAGGCTATGAATAATGGAACCATGAACTGAGATTAAACCTAACAGCTTCCCAAAAAGCTACTAAACCATATCAATCCAATATTCACCAATCTCTTCCCTTCATTCACCATACAAACTAATTTCTAATTTATTTCTATTTTTCTTGATTTTTATATTTTTTTTTTGTAATACTGAGTAATAGTCCTACTAAATGATACAAGAGCTTCAAAAAGCTTATAGGGAAACTGAAATGAGCTTAAGGAACAAGAAACAACAACTTTTAACAAGTTTCAAGTGAAAATGTCAATTTCACTTGAAAATGATAAAATTTGAATTGTGACTGAGAAACTGAAACTGAGAAGCATAAACATTAACTTCCATTAACTTTAAAACTTGATACAACATTAAAAGTAAACTGAATTTAAAAGGTTCACAACATGAAAATAAAGTTTACACTACGAATGTGGTCTAAAACTTTGACAATGATAAACTGCTGCTTCTCTTTCCTATTATAGTGACTTGTTGAAGCTATTGCAGTCTTCCAAGACTTTCCCAACTCATCTCATCCATCAGTTTGGTCAATTGAATCTCAGCCATCAAAATTCCCTTTTTGGCGGGAAAACTGGTTAGATAACTTGTAGCTTGATTCTTTACAATTAATGCATATAGGAATGTTACATAGGGTGAGGGGACAAGGTTAGATAGGTTAGTAACCAAGTTGGGTGGTTTGGTGAGGTTTGGTGATAAAACCATGGGTTTTGGGGTGGTTTTGAGGTAGTGGAGGTGAGAATGCATTAATTGTGGAGGGATAAGGTGTACAGAGGTAGGGGTGAGCTGGTGGAGATAGGGATAGTGAGGTGGAAAGGTGGTGGTGAAACCGTGGAGGTGGCAGGGGTGGTTTTGGTTCTGTGAGGCGGGAGGTGAACAGTGGGACGGGGGAAGTGGTATTTGGAGGGGGTTGACCGGATTTTGACCATGGGGTTGGACTGGATTGGTAAGTGGGCTGGGAAAATGGGCTTGGGGTATTTATAAAAAAGGTTGGGCTTGGTGGATTGTTTTATTTATTTATAAGGGTCCGTTTGTATAATAACTAACAAGGACCAATTTTGTAATTAGGGAAAAGTTGAGGGGCTGTTTGTGGCATTATTCCAAAATTATCACAAGGGTCATAAATGCCATATGTGAATAGTATAAGGGTAGGTTTTGATAATTTTCATTTTTAAATACCCGGGGACTATTTATGCCAAACCTTCAAACTTGAGGGACCAATTTGTAATTCCTTCAAACTTTTCACATAAGGACCAAACCTGCAAAAGATTATTAGTAAAAGGACCAAAATTGCTTTTCTCAAAGTTTTTACATCCCAGGGACCATTTCTGTCAATTTCCAAAGTACAGGGACTAAACTTGTAATTTTGTGAAACTTTGCACCAAAGGACTAAATATGTAACTTTATGATTAAAAAGGACCTTTGATGACATTTTCATGTTTTTAGAATAACCAGGGACTAGTTTTGACAATTTATGAAACTTGAGGGACTGAAACTGCCAATTATGCAAACTTTGTACGTTTTTCATCTGTTTTGCATATTTTGCATTTTGAAACATATAAAACACACTTATAAGATATTTTAAGTATTTTGATGCATATTTGAGTGTTTTTGTATGTTTTGGCAGTTCAGATTAGTATAAAATGATGAGTATTTAGACACTCATCACACCCCCTGGTAAAATATAGCAAAATGGCGTGTTAAGTAATGTTTTTCTGTCAATAGATTTTACAGTATAGACATACATGAGTAACTGTTACTCACGCTATAGCTTTCTGGTCTGTGCTTGAAAAGTTGCTGGAATGGGATACGGTTTTTTTGTTGTTCTTGTTCAGCGTCTTTTAACCGGTATCTAGTGACACATAGTGGTTGTTTTTCCTCGTAAAGTTTCCTGTATATGTTAGGTGTTCCTTTTGTTTAGGAAAAGAAAAGCGGATATAAATTTGATGGACTATAAAAAAAAAGTGATGCTTACGCTGCTTTGTATTGCTCAAGGTTAGGGATGTTAGGGTTTATGTAGTAGTACATTGCAGGGGTGGATGAAAGCTGGATCTCTTCAGTTAAAACAAAGCTCATGGTAAGCTATTCAAGATATTCATGAATATATAGGAGATGTTTTTACCTCTTTTTTGGTACTTGTAGACCCGGCAGGAGGTTACAGCTATTATGATGGGTCTTTCAAGCTGTTCAATTTCTTATTTTTCAAACTTGTCAGTCAGGGCATCCCACAAAGTCAATTCGATAGAGATTCGACTGTTTTCAAAAGTAGTTTAGGCTTACTATGCAAAGGCGAGTACTTTTCGTATTATTTGTTTTGAAGAACTTACTTGAGATTTTGCATTTCAACTTTTCTGATCCTTGATTGATTTGTCGTAGGACTCCCGATATCCCCGGCATCGCCTGATGTAATGTAACATCCAATATAATCTGCACCATTTGAGGATACGTGGATTTATGTTTTTGGTTTTATAGTATTATAGTAAATCAGAGCACGAGAACGCGTTAGGCAGTACCTGTAAGCACTGGGTAATGCTTTATGCCCTTGTCGCGTGGATCCCATAGTTTTGTAGGTAATTGGTTGTAGGAGGTGAAATGGAAGTAGTGGTTTGGGAATGATTCTGCTGATATGGAATCGATTCTGGTTGCCCTGGTAAAGGAAAGAGATGTTGGATTTAGAAGTGTTCGTTGCCATTTGCTGGTTGGAGTACATTGAAACTCAGAGATTCGAAATGCTTGTTCAGGGATGAAAATAGGTCTGAAGTGATGAATATCATCGGCGTCCACGTTAGCTTGGATTGCGTTGCCCTGTTTATATTAAAAGTAAGTTTCATAAGGTAAATGCAACAACATGAATATTTGATTAGTTCTTTGACTTACATGGCGGTCCAATAAGATTGCACGGTATCCTGTTTCAGTTGTGTCCGGAGGATTCCGGCTTGCCCATACACGGTAGACCTTTAGCTCTAGCACTTTTCCTGTGTCCCCTTTGTTGAGATCTCGAATAGAGTTTAGTTCCCTAAGTACTAATTCCATTATGCAATAAAGGAATGTAACAAAAAGTGTTAAGTGACAGAGATATTAGGGAAGGAAAATAAAGTTAGATAAGCACTGTGTACCTTATCGGTGATAAACTACTGAATACAATGCAACAGAAAGGAAAAATTTAAGAAAATGTAAAACGTCATCTACAATAAATATACTTAGCTGTACATTTTGCAACTTTTTTTATGTTTCTAAACTTATGGTACCGTTATTGTGCTAAGGAAATCTTTGTAAACTATATTCTTAGTGACGCCTGGAGGGTAGGAATCATGTTTTTTTATAAGAATTTTCAGACCGTTTGGGGTTGTTGCCCGCGATAATGCAACATAAAGTTGCCTGTGCGCAAAAACAGGTTCTGGAAGATAAACGCCTATTTTATTTAGAGATTGTCCTTAACTTTTGTTTATTGTCATCGCGTAGCACAGCTTTACTGGGAATTGTTTCCTTTTAAAGACGAAAGGCATGTCTTCAGTTGATATCTTTAGAGGTATTCTTGGGATGAAAACCTTCTCACCAATTTTGCTTCCTGTAATAATCTCAGCCTGTATTAAATTTGCAAACAGTTGTGTGACTATCATTCTTGTTCCATTGCAGAGTCCCCCCGCAAGGTTCAGGTTTCGCAACATCAAAATTGGGCTGCCGATTTTAAGCTCAAGTTTGTTTGGTGGCAGGCCTGGAAATTTTAAAGTGTTAAGAAACTCTGGCGGATACAGTAGTTCGTTTGCGGCGCCACCTGCTGCTTTAGGAATGGCCTCATCCGAACTTATGTAAGTTGTTGTTTCACCCTCCACTGATGAAAGAACGGTTGTATTAATTAGATCGGCTGTTTCATTCTTAGGACAGACGATTGCCTTTTGTTGTAATATTTCTGCGTTTGGTGAGTCTAATGTCGCTTTGTCATAAATAAAATCGATAAGTGTAGCCAAACCATCACTGTCGTCTTCAATTAGATAATCTTGTGGAATTGTCACCCATTTTTCATTATGCGGGTCTTCTTCGTCACATTCACCTATGTTACCGTCTCCAATGTCCAATAACCATGAGGCGAATTTCTTTGTCTTTATTTTCTCAGCCTCATTAAGCTGTGTTTGTAACAATCTCATGTTTTGTTGAAGCTTGAAAACCTTAAAAGGTTCCCATAGATAAGAAGCAGTTATTGATGCTGCCACAATGTCTCCTTTTCTGCCTTTCTTTTTAACCGGCAATGTTTGCCTGAAATCCCCTCCCAGCATTACCGACTTACCACCAAAGAATGCATCTGGTTTTGTCTGAACATCTCTAAGTGTTCTGTCCAGTGTTTCAAAGCATTTCCGGTCATTCATTGGAGCTTCATCCCAAACAACCAAATCAGTTTCTGAAAGGAGTTTAGCAAGCAGCGTATTTTTTTTAACATGACACATTGACTCATCTGTCAAGTCAAGTGGCAATTTGAACCTTGAATGTGCTGTTGTGCCACGTGGAAGTAACAAAGAAGCGATTCCAGATGAAGCGACTGCGAGAACTATCCTCCCTTTTGAACGGAGCTTGTTAATTATTGTTTTCCATAGGAATGTTTTACCCGTCCCTCCATGACCGTAAACGAACACCAATTGCTGTTCATTTATGTGAGACGATTCTACAATAAGGTTGTAGATGTGCAGCTGCTGTGCATTTAGTTTTGTCACTGCAGTTTCAACCTCGGCTCCCAGTTCTTCGCGGTTGTAGTTCCTTTCTTCCATGAGTAGCCGGTTGTGCAGATCATCTAGCAGGTGTTGTGGAGGAAGTTGTAGGCCAAAGTCTGTGACTGATTTTAAACACCCATTAAGTATGATCTCTAACTCGTACAAAACATATCCTTTCAATTCTGGATTGTTGATGTGGAGATTTTGAATATGGGTCATACCAACAGCTCTTATTGGAATATCGTCAGCCATCAGTGACCAGTGCTTTTCCCAAAGGCGAATTGTGTCTGCAACTTCACAATAAAGTAGGATCTGAGCAAATAGTGTGCGTAGCTCGCTTGTTGTAGTCGAGATAGCCACCTCTTGTAAAGCTATGTCCCATTCTTTGTCGTCTTGCGGTAATCCCATTGCTTGGCAGGCTGCTCGGTGAGTAGGGAAGATTATATTATTAACTTTTCGAAGCTCCTCAAATGAATTGCATCCTTTTTGGTGACACAACAACATTCTTAGGTAGAAGAGCTCCCCCGATGCTGGGTGCACATATGCGAGTCTTCCAACTGAATACCTTGTTTTCTGTTTCCTAGGCGTCCAGATCTTCGTAGCGTCGTTCCACACGAAATACTTAGGGAAGTGTAAATACGTTAAGTGCCGTCCTTCTTGGTATAAACTGTTGCATGTAAACCATTCGTTAAGTGTTGTCAATGTTCGCCCTTGATCAGTGACAACATAGCCCAAAGGCTCCCTGTCCCGGAAACTTATCCGTTGCATACCTTCAAGATGTACTGCCAGGATTTGGATGGCTGGTTCCCGGTGATGTATCGGGAAACTCAGAATCCTCCGGCATGCCTCGTGTGGACAGATAAACCGGCCATCTATGAAGTTCTTAATCTCGTCAACCTGAATTGGTGGAGCATTAGCTGATATTGATGGGTGGCCAATGGGCCTTGTTATTCGGGCCGCAATTCTATTTGTCCCTTTTGATAGGTATTTGAATAAGTACTTGATGAGCATGCTCCAGCCACAATATTCCACGTTTATGTGTGCATGGAACATTAGGCAGAGGACCCTATTGTATGGGACCACATACGTGTTATCTAGCTTGACCCTGTTCCTTGTTGCATAACGTCAGTTTTTTCTTCTTCGGTAATGTACATGGCCATTCTTGTTAAAAAAACGTCTTCTCTTCATTTTTTTTGGGAATTTTTTTTTTGCACAAACCTCCTTTCATGCATGGAGCTCCCGGATTAGCTGCTCCACATGGTCCATGCAACATCATTTCGGTCACAGCTTTGTACCCTTATGGATCTGTTTCCCGGTCTGGTAGCTCCGCACATATGAATTTGTCAACATCCTAGGGTGACTGTATTTTGTGACCTAACTTTAGCCAAAGCAGGGTGTGACAGTGTGGAAGGCCACGCTTCTGAAATTCTATCATGTATAGAACTGCATTGGTAATGAAATGTAAAGAAAACACAGGTTAGTCATACATACATACATACATACATAACAGTATTTTTTTTGCTTTTTCATTATTTTATCTACCACTGCCTTGTAGGTTTTATTTAACAATGCAATATGCAATAAAGACATACCTCCGGAAGCAGGTCCAAATATGCTCCCCTCTTTTAAAGCTTCTACAAAATCATGGACCTTTTGCTCAAATACACGGTCCACAATGTCTGCTCTATCAGCTGGTGAAAGGTCTGGATGAGAACGCATGTACCTTTGAATTTCTAGCCATTTCACGTTGCACGTAAACGTGATGAAAAATTGAGGATTGCCAAGAACTCGAAAAATAGCAAGAGCATCGAGATAATGGCTGTACATGTATTGGGGCCCGCCAGCGAAACTTGAAGGAAGAATTATTCTCTTCCCTATGTCTGATCCTGAACGATCTCCCCTTGAAATAGCATTGTAGATACCAGACAAATACTCATTTCTTATATCATTTTGCTTTGCTCTCACAAAATCAAGCCGTTCTTGCTCAAGAGCACAATAAACCGACACAACGTATTGCTGAAACAATCTGCCACCCCTGAAGAGAAGCCCGTGCAAATGAGGCCTTTCATGTATCTGGTACGTGTAGTAGGTCTTCATAGTCATTTTAGGTTTCTCTCCATCTAGCTTACGCGTTTCCAATGTTAATTTTGTAGTGTACCCTGGCTGACCATACACAAAGAGGAGCGGGAATTGTAATGCCATGTAGGTAGAATGCAGCTTGTTAATCCGTTGTGGTTGTTCACCTCTCTTTTGTATTATGACATCGTAGTCTGTATTCGTTTCAGGGCCATTTGCAAAGACAATACTACCCAGGACGTCTGTTGATGGCAGATCATATTGGCGAGCTCCATCTACATTATAAAGTCGAACAGTGAAATCAGGCACGTCATTTTCATTGCATATGTCTCTCGCTGTCCTGAACAATGCCACCAATTCATTATGAGTATCCAAAATTTGTATCAGGTGTTCAACAATCTCAGGTTTCAAAGACCTTGAAGTAGTTTGGCTGAAGTGGTGCAATCTATTTGCTACCTCGTTACCGGTGTCATATATGTACAGCTGCAAGAATTTTGGACGTGCATTATCTGGTGGACACAGCGCTCCTATCTGGTGACGTATCTCCCCTGAAACTTTGAACACATATGGACCCCTCCCATTATTAACTGTCTCATCTATCTCTGCACCAAATGAGGTCATACTGAACATTTGGTTATACGCTCTAATGTTTTCCATAAAGTGCTTGTCCTTGAATAACTGTTCTATAGAATCTGGTGGGTCCCTTTCTTGCTGAAGACGCACTTTCCCCTCTCCACAACACCGGCTATAACGTATCCTGGAACGTGTGCTACTCTTTAGCCTTTCGCCAAACCAAAAAACCGCCCCGCACCAGGGACACTTCCAATCAGCATCACCAATATCAATATACGTAGGGGACACAACTGTAACATACGACATAAACATGGCCACATGAAACGATTGCAGTGTAAGTGGTGTCAATTATAATAGAGTAAACATGCTACGTGATTGAATTTACCTTCACCACTAATAGTACTTGCAGATGCATGATTAGAATGGCGCCTTCGTGAGCTTTGCTGTGGCGTACGTGGAGCCGTTTGAAAGCTCATACCTCGGTCTTCCCCTGTAAGTTTGTCAAATTTGGTACGATCTAAAACTGGTAAACCACTAAACCTGACAATTTAAGTTTCATTAAACTTCTAATACTCACATGTATAAGATGATGGACCCGCTATATTGTTAAATACTGCAGGGCCTGCCACGTTATTTTGCACCATAAAGGTGGACATCTCATTATCTAAAAAATAATCCAGGTTAAGTTCATTCCTGTGAGTTGCTAATTTTGTTAATGACATCACAGCAAACACGCGAATAGAACTTGTTTCGTTTTCTTATTGATTTTCTGAATGGAATAGGTGCTCATTGAATGGCAGAGGCGCATGCGAATAATGCATCGGTTGAGCAGCAGCAAGTTGCGGCATCGGTACATGGGATCCTACGTCCAAAGATGCATCATCGCTATAAAGGTAACACATTTCATTCGTATAATGTGAATTTCCTTCTTTGCTGCCAACACCTGTTTGCCGCTGCTCTGTATGTGCACCTACAATGACAATCCATGCGTAAATTAGCTGGTAAATATAATAGTCGCTATTAGTTTTAAGTAAACACAACTGACCTTTCCTTCTTTTGGCCTGTAACATTAGCCCCTGCGTAGGCATACTTGCCTTCCTCTTGCATACCTGACCCTTTGAGATTAATGAATGCATTGCTCTTTGTGATTGATGACTGTCGGAACCATAATATTCACTATTAGGTGGAATAGGACCCCTCGCTTCAAATAGTGTATTCTCATAGGTTTGAAACCCATGCACCGGGTTGTCACGTAGGGAACCTGCATTGGAAAAAAATTGTTTTACCAACATAAGCATGCGACAATGCATAATCAAAACCATCATAAGGACTAATATTACCTAGAGTATAAGGAACTGCATCTTCAACAGAACGTAACCCCGAAGATGTCATTGTTTCCTTCACAAACATCCTGTCACAGTCGTTGTTGTTCACCACACGACGTGAAGACCCGCACGGGTTCTGTTGACTTAATGTACACTGATTGTGTTAAAAAAGACTCTTCTCACCACAGTGTGACACATGCTGCACCTCATCCTCAGCATATCCACACGTATTTAAATAATAGACATCCCCAAACGGTCCATTCAAATTTACATGTGGTGAATGCATGTCCGGAACATGCAAGGTTTTTTTCTATGCAGCACCCCTCACCAAAGGCTCAATATTAGATGATTGTTTTCTTTTAGGCATCACTCTCACAAATTTTTTTCTACCACAACTAATGCTACTTTTTTAGTTCTAGCTAGTTTCTGATTTGTATCTAGTTCTTTTGTTGGGTTTTTGTGACTTTCTTTAAACTTTTTTTAAGACATGGACTTTGCAGCAAACAAAGAATGCACAGCAGCATAGACAAAATACATCAGACCACACTCATATGCACCCTCAATGATCCTACATGCATACATGAAAAGGAAAACAGACAAATAGGCCAAAAAACATACCTGCCAGCCGTCCACTGATGATAACGCAGCCTGCTACTTTGATCAACAATTTTTTTTCCCTGCAAAAATATGCAGTGGTGCAATCTTCTTGTTGAGTTTTTTTTTTTTTTTTTTTTTTTTTTTTTTTTTTTAATTTTAACAATGATACAATGTATGTATGTATTAGTACATCCTGCAAACAGGTTGAGTGACCTTCCAAACAGTGATAAAACCACTGTTAAGGACACTTGTTTGCTTAAAAATCAGTTGTACATTGTATTAGGTCAAGAGCCCTCGTGGGTTTGAAAATTGAGGCACTTTTGGTGGCTTAGAAAATAATTAGTCATTCTAATACGTGAACAGGGATTCCTTCAATGTTTTCCAGCCAATGGGCTGCTGCCAAGCCCACCATTAGGCACTGTTGGGTCAATAAGCATGCTATAATCAAACTTCTCAACCAATGGGAGCAAGATTTAAGGGTATTAAGCAAGTTTAGAAAAAGTTATTTGTGTCACATCAAAATTCCCTATTATATTATACTATAATGATACAACGACCTAAGTCTATGAGTCATAAGGAAAAGGTGTGTAATAAATGATAGAATGAACTAAGATCTATTAGAATGAGCACGAGAGTCGTGAAAGAGATTTAGAAAGATGTTACATAAGGATAAATAATACAGAGTACGTATTATTGATTATATGATACATTTTAAACTATTTTATAATTTGAAAATGCTTAAAATTCAATTTTTTTTATTGCTTATTATTAAAAGATTTCAAAATTAATTTGTTAGGAAACATGTTAGTTAGGAAGTTTGTTAGAAAGCGGTTGGTTGTTCAAACTAAAATTATTTAGGGTAATCATCTCTAATATCTCTACATATAAAGCATGAAGACAACTAAACATATAACCGAATAACACAAAATATAATTATAAGGTACCCGCCGCCATATTGCGCGGGTACCGTTCAAGTTGTTTGATTATGGAAGAATGAGAGTATGGTTACTAATGGGGGAATATAGTTTACCGAATTATTAATATGGTTACGGCAACCATCTAAGGTTTTTTTTTTTTTTTTTTTTTTTTTTTTTTTTTTTTTTTATTATTATTATTATTATTTTTTCTCTCTTCTCTCTTAGCTAAGGATATGGACCCAATAAACATATTTTAATATTTTTTTTACAATGGGGTCTACTCATTTTCACTAATTTATCAATATATAGAAGGTGTAAAATGTGAGCTCCTCCCTATTAAAAGGAAGTAAAAGACATGAGAGTTGAGACCCATTATTTCTGTTAGTGAAGGAAAAAAAGAAACAAGACTTGACTTTAGGGATGGCAAAAAAACCCGAACATAACAGGAAAATCCGAAACCCGAACTGATTGGGGCAGGGCGGGTCACGCTAATCGGGTTACGGGACGTGTTTGGAGCTTAAATGGGGATTATAATAATGTTTGGGGCGGGGAGCGGAGAAACCTCGCCCCGCCCCGTCCTGCCCGAATAATATATACACATATACAAATATATCTAAATCTAAATAGTATTTTCTTAGTATTTACGTAGCAAAAATATATTATTTCTAATATTGTTAGTTTTTTTTTTTATCATTGTAAAATTGCAAAATTTTGATTACAAAAACTTGTTAGTGACATATTTTTAAGTTTTAACTTTCATTGGTGTAATTTATATTATTTATATGTAATACTATCGTTGAAAACTTAATAAGGCTTGTTTGTAATTGATTATTAATAAGTTCTTAATTTTTCAAGTTATTACTGACGGTCTAAAAATAATAATAAATGTAAAATGGTGCCGCATTGATCAAGAATTGCACACAAAGAGGACACCCCGATAATATCCCCGGTTAATATGGGCCGGGTTTGGGGAAGCATCGCCGCCTGACGGGGCGCCCTGATTAGATCCCCGATGGGGATCGGGGCGGATTTAGATAGAACTTTAGTAATCGGGTTTAGGGATGGGGATGGCCGCTCGGCCCCAAACCCGCCCCGTTGGCATCCCTACATAGACTTAGCTTATTTGGCTACCTAAGTTTCTTCTGAAGCTTAGGGAGAGGTTTTACCTGGGTTCGAGTCTCGCAAGTGATAAAAGAAAATTTGGATTTTCCTTTTAGTGCAAAGCTGTGTGTTTTAAGGGTTTCCGTTCGCGGGTCTCTTTTAGTGGTTCGGGTCCTGGGGCCTGCCTGTTTGGTCGGTTTAACTAGGAGATCGGATTTTAAGTTTTGTGTCGTTTAAAATAATAATAATAATAATAATAATAATAATAATAATAATAATAATAATACGGAGTAATAATAATAATAATAACAATATAGGATTAGCTTTGCTATAGCTAAAGGTGTGGGGGCCCAGTTAGTTTCTTGGCTCCCCACTAATTTCTTGTAAATCCTATTTGATTTTAATGAAGTGATGATATAATAATAATAATAATAATAATAACAATAATAATAATAATAATAATAATAATAATGTTATGGTGCACACAAGAATTGGAAAAAAATACTTCAAACTTGTAGAAGTAATATTTCTACACTCGAGTTTATCCTGAGGTAGAGAGGTATTAGAGTGGAAGGTGTGGTGATTTAAATTCACCTCCTCATTTGGGGTCCACGGGTGCCACATCACCCCAACACCTTTTAACAACTAACCTCTTCTCACTCATAACTAACCACAAATTACTCATTTAGGGCCCACCACTTACAACTTTATTTTTTTTATTCATTTTATTAAATAAACTAAATTCATTTCACAAATACTTAAAATTAAAACACCATACTAATTTTATTTCATCAAATTAAAAAGTTACACTACGGAAAAGAAAAACGATACGAAAAAAAATACAATACAACACAATAAAACATACGATCCCAGAAAGATGATTTAGAAATTGTAGTGTGTGAAGGATTGAATGGTAGTGTGTGGAGATATGAATTGGATGGTATGGTATTTATAGGTATTTAAAATTCAAATTCAAAAACATAGCGGGATACTTTTAAATTTCAAAATTTGAATTCAAAATGAAATTTTAAATGTTTAAAATCATTATACATTAAAAACGTGTGCATATACTTTCAAAATTAAAATGAACGCGGGATAAATTCAAATTCAAATTCAACAATACATAAAACATCGTTACGCAACATTACAACATTATGGAAAAGAAATACACACGATGCGGAAAAGAAATACACACGACACGAAAAAGAAATAAACACGATACAGAAATAGTTAACATAAAACACCACTACTCATCGTCTCTGTCCCATGCCAACGTGTTTCTCAGAGCGAACCACACATGTTGATATTTAATCGCTCTCCCATGGCGTTCATAATAAATACTGTTTGCATTGCTGAGACGACAAGGGTCTTCACTTGTACGCAGCAACTCTTTGTAAATAGCATTATATCTACGACATTCAACATTTATTCTATTCTATTGAGCCGTAATACTATTTTTATTACGGTGCTCACCATCAGTCTGATCGTTGAACCTTTGTGTAACTTCATTCCAAAAGGAACGTTCATTCACAGCGTCTCTAGAATCGTGAACTTCAAGCCATACGGTAGCTAGCAAGTATTCTTCTTCCACTGACCAACGGTTTGTCATTGTAAAATGGTGTAAATATTGAAGTGTGTGTAAAATTGAATGTTATTGTATGGTATTAAAAGGGGTTTATTGAAAGCGGGATACAATTTAAAATTTGAATTCAAACAGAAGGCGGTGTAATTTCAAATTTTGAATTCAAACAGTAGGTGGGGTAATTTCAAAATTTGAATTCAAACAAGAGCGAGATAATTTCAAAATTTGAATTCAAATTCAAAGCGGGATACTTCCCAAAATCATCCTATAAATACCTATTGCTGGATGCTGAATACACACACAATTCACACACAAATCATCTAAGAATTCTCTTTTTTCTTCTTGAAACACAATGTCACACGACGCATCACCTGAAAATGAATCGGTTTACAACACACCACCTGAAGACAATTCCCCACAAAAATCTCCGCCACAAGATCTGTTTCCGGTGTTCCAATATGACAACCCACCACCTGCCACTCCACCAGGAGTTATGTTTCCACCAGAAAACATACCACCACCAAACAATCAACCACCAAACTTTCCACCTGAAAACCAACCCAACATTCGTGAGTTGACTGAGGAAGAACAGTACGAGCTGGATATGCAAGTCCTTTTGGAGTTTGAAGCGGAGCAAGACCGTCAGTCAAGGAAGCGTGAGGCGTACCTCAAAGGGAAACAGGATCGGAGAAACAACCGAGCAGAATGGCGATGGTCGATGGGACTTCCACCTGTGCCATCGAGTGAGGACGATTCAAGTGCCTCCTATTCGAGTCACGAGGGCTATGTGTCGGATGATTCATTTAATTGAATCGCAGTTTTATGTTTATTTATCGTATCGTATTTTAGTGGTTTGAATTTCCGTTCATAATTATCGTATCGTAGTTTATTGTTGTAATCGTTGTTTCAAGTAATATCAATCGTATGCTTAATATAATTGCATTGACGACAATTACGCATTACATTTACATATTCACAAGTTTATTACACATTTATATTTACATATTCACAAAACATTTTCTACAAAATATTTTCTACAAACAATATTATAGCCAAAAAAAAAAAAAAAAAAAAAAAAAAAAAAAAAAAAAAGAAGGTACAACTTTGCATAGAACCACCCTCGTCACGCAGACGAGGTGGTCTCCAACAACGAGCTTTGGCGAAGGGGTGTTGGTATCGTGGCGAGGGACGGTGAGCTCCACTTTGGAACGGCGAGCTCTAACGACGAGCCTCACCCACTGCTCTTATCGTTTTACATTTCATCTCACTATATCTTGCTTTGATGAGATCGAGTATTGTTGGTTGTTGTGTTCTTTTCTCTTTTATTCTTTTATATGGACACATGTTTCATTTGAATGATTAAGCCAATAAGTTAGAATAAAATGTGAAAAATATGTCATTTTCATTTTCTCATTTTCTATCGTAGAATTATAGTATTACTTTTTATTTTCCTTCTTTTTTCTTTAGTTATTTTATCTGAGTTTTTAACATGACATTGCGAGAAGACTAATTCCTGGGTTAATGCCATTTTGTGTTACCCGGAATCAGCGCATGTGAACCTCCGTGGCCACAAAGAGATTAATTTTTTCTCCGTTAGATTTGAAATATTTCTTTCAAAAGGCTGTTATGCTTAGTGCTGTGTTACTCAACCTTGACCTTTCATTTTTGTTGCACATTTATGAACTTTAATCACAAATTGTTTTGTCTAGCCGTGATTATTACTTGAAATTAATAACTATGACTTCAAATTTTATTTTGTTCTTATATTAAATGGACGTTAAACATCTACCTTATAATTTATGTTTTCTAATAAAGATTATGGTGTAACTAAAATGAGAAGCATGAATTAAATTCATCTGGGAGGATGACTGGGAGATGTGATGGGGTTGTCGAGAGTTTCAAAGGCATTATCCCTGTGGCTTTATAGTAATGTTGTACTACTCCCTACGGAGCAACTATAGCTAGGCAATGAAGAGAGTGAGGGACTTGAATATTTAATATTGGAATTTTAATTATTTATATTTTAACCGAAATAAATAATGACAATAAATAAAAGAATACCCAAAAAAGACCAAACCTAAGATGTGTCGTCTTCTTCTCATGTTCCTCCATTCTTGATTCTTCCCATAAATCACTGGCTGCTATATATCACTTTCCCCACAAATAATATCATTTTTATACATAATATTTAATGAGTCAATATCGCTAGCTTCTTGCGTACGTATGTTTACATGAATTTGTATTCTAATAAATACTAGTAACCATTTGCGTTTTACTGCAACGGTAGTAAAATTATACATGAGAAATCACAAACTTATTCACGTGCATCTAGCTAGGTTTCTAAATTTCAGCAAATTTATATGAAAAAACAGGGCTCGGAGCCATTGAAATGAGTTAAAGATTATAAAAATATGAGTCTAAAAGGAAAAGAAATTCAGCAAATTCTCGTCTCTACACGGAATTTACCGTGCAAACATAATTCATTTAAACATAAACATACTCAACAGCACACTCACATATATATACAAAATAACCAAAATTTGATTCGGTCAAAAAAGTAACCACACTATCTCTAAAGTTGAAGCATCACGCGTGAAAGTTGTGTCCCATAATGAGGATGGGTCTGTGAAGGTTGTGCCGTTTAGGCCAACCATGTGCGCACTCTTGCTCTATTACGTCTGGTCTAAGAGCATTTCGCATGGTCGGTCATCAGCGATTATCATCAATCGTCAAAATACTTGTTGGTTGGTAGTCGTGTGTCATGGAGGAGTTTGTGGTTCCAATCCCATGCAAGGTTTCGCTACATTATTATTATTATTATTATTATTATTATTATAAGTGTGTAATGTATAAGTAATATATTTTGGTGCATGGGCGGACCGAGTGGGATTCAGGGTTGCACTAAAACCCCATGGATTTATCTCGAGTAGTGTAAAAATTTGTTAAAATCACTCATATTTTTAAAATGAACCTTGTCTCAAAAAATTTGTATTACAAATCTTCTTTAATCTTATTAAATGTACCTGATTACCTCTAGTCCTGGGTATGCCATTGCTTCAGTGAAAAGGATAATTATGGAGTAGTTATCACGATATAACACAACATACCCAATCCTGCCCGCGCGGGGGGGGGGGGGGGGGGGGGGGGGGGGGGGGAGGTATGGGAGTAGTAGAATGTAGATAGATCCTACCCTTAGATCAGGATAAACTCTAAAGTAAGGAGACTGCTCCTAGAAAGACCTCCGGCTAGTGTGTGCGGTGAGAGTGCTCGAAAAAGGCAAAGTAAGAAAGTGAGCGGTGAAAGAGCACAATAACAAGAAAAAGCATAGAAAAGACAAAAGGCTAGAAACAAGCATACAAGCAAAGCAAAAAGGCCGAAAAATCAACAAAAGAGGGGGAAAAACCAAGCATGCAGAGCAGATAGGCAAAAAACCAACACATAAACATAAGTAAGTGAACGCCGCAAGATACCGGAAAAAGAAAAAAAAAAATGCAAAAGAGGCAGTGGATACGAGCAAAGCAAATAAGATCAAAAGCATAAACGCAAAAAACAAGAAAGGGGCAAAAGGTAAACAAGAACAAAGCAGGGCAACATAAAAAGCTTATAGCTAACACAAAGCAAAAAGAATAAAAGAAGCCACAAAAATGCTAATAGCTTAAAGGGAACAAGCTAGAGGCGCAACGGCATAAAGGGAACTACCCTCGAACAACTTTGCTCAAAACTACTCACAAATTCTAATCCTATCTCTTCACGCATTCTTATCTAAGATCATGTCCTTGGACAAGAGAAGCCCGAGTAGCTATCACGATAAAAACATAATATTGAAACGACCGAACTAATAAGAATTGCAAAAAGAGTTTGCAACTTACTTTCTATACCACAAACCATTTAATGATAGTCATTTTAACGTTATACTCTGAATGAATGACAAATTATGTCATGTACAACTTTGTATTCGGAAATGCAAATGGTAATTAAGGTGGCAAAGGAGTTCATGGATGGAAGTCCCCTCACTTTTCACTGTCTCACTTTCCATGCGTTGTTCCCTCTGAAAAGCCTGTTTTCCAATTTCCTTTTTTAGATTTCATGTTTCTGTTTCCATATCCGCTCATTCGAACCTTATTAATGTTATTAGTTACGGAGTACTATTAAATCTCCAACTTTGCTTTTAAATTCATACAGGGTATTAAAGGATTATAGAAGTAAAAGAGTACAAGCTCGATTAACCACGGGAGTTTATGAGCTGAATATTTTGATACTTGATCTCGATTCGAATCTCTTAGTGTGGATAGAGCTCGTCTCGATCCAAGCCTAAGCGATTTCGTGAGGAGTTCACGAGTTATTACGTCTCGAATTGTTTACGTTTAAAATGTGTGAGGTCTTAAGTTCAATTCTTGTTAGGTGCAAACAATCTTAAGTGGCCACGCCAACCTCCTGAAAAGAGAGGGCTTTACCTGATTTGAGTCTGTGTGACGGTGGGTTAAAACCCGGTGGATTAAACGATCATAAGGTCGGAAATCATGATTACCAAAAAAAGTCATTGCCTTTCATCTAAAATACTTCGTTCAAATTTAAAAACACCTAAAATACATTTTGTTATGGGTTTGTCTAATTTGTGCTTGGCAAAATTTAGGCACATCAAACGGGCTAAAGGATCCACGAAAAAGGACTCATATAAAAATACATTTTTCTGTACTTTTGTGCGTGTCTCCGAATGTGTAATTTTGTATGGATCTCTGAGTCCCTTTCTTGTGTTAGTTGTGCTTAACTTATGCCTCAAAAATACAAGTTAGAAAAATATATATATATATATATATATATATAGTGTATCTTTATTTTCAGAACCCTGTTAAGTGCGGGAACTGCGAGAACTCCAATTTTGCATTAGAAAACATGCATGTTCATATAAAAATGTATGTTTTCTTACATACACCTTAATACACATAATACATGTTTATATAAAAACCTGTTAAGTGCAATAGATCAATGCAAAATGGTTTTATTTTTAGAACCCTGTTAAATGCGGGAACTGTGAGAACTCCAATTATGCATTAGAAAACATGCATGTTCATATAAAACATGTATGTTTTCTTACATACACCTTAATACGCAGGCATGTGTATGTAAGAAAACATACATGTTTTATATGAACATGCATGTTTTCTAATGTAAAATTGGAGTTCTCGCAGTTCCCGCACTTAACAGGGTTCTGAAAATAAAGCTCCCCTATATATATATATATATATATATATATATATATATATATATATATATATATATATATATATATATATATATATATATATATATATTTTAAGTATTTCTTTGGAAACCAATGTAAAATTCTGCATCTTGTGAGTCAAGAAATCGTATTAAAGTTTACGAGTACGAGTAATATTTTATACAGAAAAGTATTTGCTCTGATCGATGATGCATGAATAGAAAAGAATGAGTTGATTGGAAGGATGTGAGAGGTGACTGGATGGAAGGATTTATGTAAAAAGATTAATGATGATGTCTGGTAAAACAAATAACATTAAATAACATATACCCGCCGCCTATTTCTCTGCGTTTTGTTAAACATCATCATTTCATTTCTTTTTTCTAAAATCTTTTTCTTTATGCCGGCATATCTCTATTTCCTGATAGAAAATCTCCTCATTTAAATGTACTTCCAAGACAATATTACAACATCTCACGAGTTAAATATGGATTATCAGATTTTCATTTGTAGAATACTAGAAATTCTTTATTGTAAACCTGCTATCATTTACTTTACACCAATCATTAGCCAACATTCTTTATACCCTAGAAATGCTTAAACTTTAAACTACTTGTAACAAGATACTTCCTTAGCCTTACTGTAAATCAAATTTTATATCTAGTTTATGTGTCATTACTCACTGAAATTTTTAAGAATTACTTCGTAATTCTATTGTTGCAACTAATGTATCATGGACAGTCAATGTTTAAACACAAATTCTTAAATATTACTAATAAAAAAAAAAAAAGGCGAAAGATATTTAAACCACACGGCAACAAAAGAACCCAACCAATGAAACAGGCTCCAAAAGAGAACCTAATCTTAAATAAAACACCACACCACAGGAAAAAACCTCAATACAAAAGAGAAAAAAACACCAATACAATTCTTGGAAGCCCTGTTTGAACTCCATAGAAGTATCAACCTATGAGCCTCACAAGTAAATAACTCATCGCACTAGGCATCTCCTATGTATTGGATTGATATACATGATATTTTGTTTCTACATCTTTTGCAACCGAAAGTATCACTTTTCCATTATGATTACGCTCTTGGCCAATCCTCACATGCCATATATTGCATGGTATACACGCCCCACGCAACTGAATTATAATCATGAGTATGGAAGTTCCAAAACAACTCGTAACATAAATAACTGTGTACTAGGAATTCGAATACCATGTATACTTGTGTGCCGGTATTCTTGGAGCACATGTGCAACTCGCACTACAAGAATCAGGAGAACAGGCGACAAGCCGTTTCCCGTCGACATTATGTCGACGGCATAATACAGAAAACGACAAAAAAAACGATTGACCGAGGCCAACTGCGTTGAATTTTTCATAATCGTATTTTCCCGTCGACATGTCGACAGGAACATTTTAGAATATTTTTTTAGCCTCAATAATTCACCAAAGTTGGGCGCGAAATTTACCCGCTAATATATTCCCGTCGACATGTCGACGGGAATATATTAATAATGTTTTATCTCGTAATTAACATGTGATTAAGCATAATAATTATTATGTTTTAAGATTCCCGTCGACATGTCGACGGGAGTATATTACTAATTATAAACATTTTTAATAAATGGGTAAAATATTGGGCGGGATATTTTCCCGCTTTATTGTTCCCGTCGACATGTCGACGGGAATATATCTTTAAAAATCAGGCTATATATATCCTCACAAATACATTCCCGTCTCATTTTTTTACCAATATATACATTCTCATAAAATTATTTCCGTCTCATTTTACACATCTCACAAATAATTCAATCGTCAATTTTTACATGACACACATGACTTGGCGTGGTTGCACAGTTGAAGAGGAGTACTCAAAAATCTTGTCACACGAGCTCCTCTTTAATGAAGTTATGTTAACTTTTGGTCATGCAGTTTATAAGGAGTATGGTGATTTTAAGGATGCTGAACCGTGGATGAGAGACAAGATTATTGAATGGTGTAGGAAAAAGCCGTACTACAAAGAGTACATGGACGAGCTAGATGCTGCTGAAGCTCAAGCTGCTGCTGAAGCTCAAGTTGTTGCTGTTGGAGGTGACGACGAAGCTGAAAGTACGTTGGAAACAAAACTTGATAATCTGGGAAATACGATCACAAATCTTGAAGCTACGTTTGCACATATCAAGGAAATGAGAACAAGGAAGGGAAAAGATGGTGCGAGTTCGAGTAAAGCGGGAAGTAGCCGCAAAAAAAAATAAACGGGTTGTTTTGTTTGATCTGTTGTTTTAGTTGTCGAGTTGTTTAGTTTGAGTTGTTTCGTTTGGTTGTCGAGTTGTTTAGTTTGAGTTGTTTCGTTTGGTTGTCGAGTTGTTTAGTTTGAGTTGTTTCCTTTGGTTGTTGAGTTGTTTAGTTTGGTTGTCGAGTTGTTTAGTTTGAGTCTGTATGAAAATGCATGTGGTTAAGAACTCTTGCTTGTTTTAAATAAACAGTTTGCCTTTGTGTTTGATAATTATTGCTCCTTCAGTTCTAATTATTGCTCCACAACAACAACATTTTATTAAACAACAACAACAACAACATTTTATTAAACATCAAAAACATCAACAACAACAGCAAACAACAACAACGATAACAGTACTACATATGAAATTTATCCATGTCACCTACAAGGTCACGGAGTATTGCATCCGACTGACATGCGTGGTCGTGGTTGGGATACGTTGCCATGTCAAGTTTTGCCTCCAGCACCCTTAATTTTGTCACTAACACCTGTTTTTGTGCCTCCAACACCTGTTTTTGTGCCTCCAGCAAGTTTATTCTAAGATTTTTTTCATGACAGTTTGAGCACCTTTTTGGAGCAGATCCAGAACCGCTTGATGTCGAAGCTCCCAGAGAACCGATCATCATTTTGGCAAGTCGTTCCTCCTTCCATAAAAAAAAATTACATCCATGGTCGTCTGTCCCAGGCTGTTAAAGAGTAAAAACTATTATTTTTAACAACTAACCAAATTATTTAAAGAAAAAATATGTAATTGTTCACCTACGAGAAAGGACACGCATAGTATAGTTTACCACGGGAGTAAGATTTACACGATTCTCGCAGAACCACGTCTCCTCGTTCACAAGGACAAGGAAAAGCTTCAAATTCTGTCATCTTCTTCACCATGATAACAGTGTATGTTTGTGGTTGTGAGGTTGAGTGGTTGAAACGTGACCGGTGTGGCCCGATCTACAAGTTGAGGTGATAAAAGGTGGTGGCCAGAAAAAGATTCCGGCGGCCGGAAAATGCTGGTGTCGCCAGAAAACAGAAACTGCTAGAGAGAGATAGAGAGAGAGAGATATAGTGAGATGAGTATGTGTGTGTGTGTGTTTATATTGTGAGGATAAGGTGTTAGGTAGAGAGAGATATATAGTGAGATGAGACATATCATGTATACCATTGCATCTCGACTCGTTCGTTTAACATCTCATGTATAACCATAGCATATCGACTCGTTCGTTTAACATCTCATGTATAACCATTGCATCTCGGCTCGTTCGTTTAACATCTCATGTATAACCATTGCATCTCGACTCGTTCGTTTAACATCTCATGTATAACCATAGCATCTCGACTCGTTCGTTTAACATCTCATGTATAACCATTGCATCTCTACTCGTTCGTTTAACATCTCATGTATAACCATTGCATCTCGACTCGTTCGTTTAACATCTCATGTATAACCATAGCATCTCGACTCGTTCGTTTAACATCTCATGTATAACCATTGCATCTCGACTCGTTCGTTTAACATCTCATGTATAACCATTGCATCTCGACTCGTTTGTTTAACATCTCATGTATAACCATTGCATCTCGACTCGTCCGTTTAACATCTCATGTATAACTATTGTATCTCGACTCGTTCGTTTTACATATCATGTATAACCATTGCATCTCGACTCGTTCGTTTAACATCTCATGTATAACCATTGCATCTCGACTCGTTCGTTTAACATCTCATGTATAACCATTGCATCTCGACTCGTTCGTTTAACATATCATGTATAACCATTGCATCTCGACTCGTTCGTTTAACATCTTATGTATAACCATAGCATCTCGACTCGTTCGTTTAACATCTCATGTATAACCATTGCATCTCGACTCGTTCGTTTAACATCTCATGTATAACCATTGCATCTCGACTCGTTCGTTTAACATCTCATGTATAACCATTGCATCTCGACTCGTCCGTTTAACATCTCATGTATAACCATTGCATCTCGACTCGTTCGTTTTACATATCATGTATAACCATTGCATCTCGACTCGTTCGTTTTACATATCATGTATAACCATAGCATCTCGACTCGTTCGTTTTACATCTCATGTATAACCATTGCATCTCGACTCGTTCGTTTAACATCTCATGTATAACCATAGCATCTCGACTCTTTCGTTTTACATCTCATGTATAACCATTGTATCTCGACTCGTTTGTGATATTCTAATTATTTTATTTTATATTTTAATAAATGATTTTTTTAATTATAATACAAGTAATTAATTTTAAATATATATATATATATATATATATTTTTAATTTTATAAAAGTATTTATAATAAATAATTTTTTTCAATTATATAAATTTAGTTTATTAATTTTATAAAACTTATTTTTTAATATGTTATAAAAGTATTTATAATAAATAAATTTTTTTAATTATATTAAAGTAATTTTATACAAGTATTTATAATAAAGTAATTTTACAAAGTATTTATTATAAATATTTTTTTTAATAAAAGCTATTTTGCCGTCGACATGTCGACGGGAATAAAACCGCCAAAATTTTCGTGAAAATTTAATACGTCCCGCCAAACGCTAACGACAAAATATTGTAATATTACCGTCGACATGTCGACGGTATGAGTAATAATATAAAATTTTTCCTTAATATTCCCGTCGACATGTCGACGGGATAATAAAAAGGAATACCAAAACCAGATCTGGTCAAAATTATTGCTCATAACTTCGAACCATCAAAAAACCATCCCCCCCCCTCTCGCCGGCGATTATACCACCAATCCTCCACCACTCCTCCACCACACCTCCACCACACCACCACCACTCCTCCACCACTCCTCCACCCCAACCACATTATACTCCACTGCTCACCACACCACTCCACCACTCCGACACTCGCACCACTGTGCACCTCCTCCTCTACCCCCTCCATTATTTAATTCTCTCCTCTATCCCTTCATTTTTTAATTCTTCTTCTTCCCCACTTCTCTTCTACTTCACTCCGACACAGCAGGTGAGCAAAATTGTTAATAAAATTTGTTATTATTATTGTTGTTATTAAAATTTGTTATTATTATTGTTAATAAAATTGGTATTAAATTTTGTTAATAAAATTGTTATTAAAATCTTGTTAATTTTTGTTACAGTAGCAGCAGGTGAGAGCCGAGGGTGAGAGCCGAGGGTAACAGCAGGGTGAGAGCCTCGTTTTATTTTTTTTATTAACTTTTGGTATCCCGACGACATGTCGACGACAACAGTTTTTTTTTTTTTTTTTTTTTTTTTTTTTTTTTTTTTTTTTTTTTTTTTTTAATTTTGATATAACCATTATATATTGCATCTCTTTTATTATAGCCCGAGCCCAAGACGAGACCACAGCCGAGCCACAGCCGAGACCACAGCCGAGACCACAGCCGAGCCACAGCCGAGACCACAGCCGAGCCACAGCCGAGACCACAGCTGATACGTACGGTATGTATTCCTTTTTTTTAAATTTTTTTTCTTCTTCTTATTTATGCTTTGTTGTAGCGTTTGGTTACTAGTTTAGTGATTGCAGCCGTATGTATAGTTTGGTTACTAGTATAGTGTTGCTGAATGTGAACTAGCCGTAGGATATTGTGTACCCACGGTGCAAATAGCACCTTGGGGGACTTGGTATTGAACTAGCCGTAGGATATTGGGTGGGTTTGGTTAAATGTTAGTTGGCGTTTGGTTAGTATATATATGGTATACTACTTTTAATATATTGGTTATGTTTTGTGTTAGAATTTTTGCGGATTGATTATGTTTCTGCTTATATAACGGGCTTATGGTTTGTTTGGTTTTCGGCTTATGTTTCACAAGCTTAATTTTTATGGCTTATTTTGAAACTTTTTAACTTAAATAGTTTCAAAATAAGTAAAAAAAAAAAATAAGCTTATGAAACATAAGCCGAAAACCAAATAAGCCATAAGCCCGTAGATATATTGTTTGGCTTTCGGCTTATGTTTCATAATAGTTTCAAAAATAAGTCACAAAAACAAGTTTCAAAATAACAAAATAGTTTTATGAAACATAAACCGAAAACCAAACAATTATTTATAGTCTAATTGTTTAACTTAAAATATATGCTATTGTTAGACTTTTGTGAATGTTTTAGGATTTTAGTGATTAATTTCGGAAAGTCCCCGTCCGAAGTTAATCATCCTATAAAAAACCCGTCCGAAATTAATTTATTAGAAATTAATTTCGGAAAGTCCCCTGTTTGGGACTGCTTTTTGAATGTTTTGTCTCATTTAGGATATGGATGCGTATAATTGATTTACTATTTGAGATGATTTCGACAGTGTTTCTCCTTTACTCCTACGAATATGTCTTTAATGTACATATTTGGGGAGTTGAGGGGAAATGCTGCCAAAATTTTCTCAGATAATAAATCAGTTATACGCATTCATATATGAGATGAATCATTCAAAGAGTGGGTTAGGATTGCCTTCCATAGTTGCACTAGGTGAACAAAACAACTTTCCTTTATTTTGAATGTGTAATAACTAAGAGTTGAACAAAACAATATGCAGTTATGATACTTGATAAGAGTTGGACCCGTTTAGACACTCGTGTTTCCAAAGAGTTTTTTGATGGTCTTGCCGCATTCGTTGAACATTGCAAGCCGTTATTGAATAGTTACGGCAACATAAAATGTCCATGTCGTCTTTGTTGTAATGTTCCATAGGTATCTCTCGACTTACTTAAAAGCCACATAAGCGAAAATGGGTGGGACCCAACTTATACACAATGGCGTGAACACGGTGAACCGGATCCTCTTCCTATACAAGATAACACAACACGATGTGAGATGAGTGACTTGCGTGCGTGCATTAATGATATTATTGATATTCCTCCAAATAATGAACAAAATGAGCCAACTCTTCCAAATATTGGCGAGACAAGTAACGAGCCAGCTCAAGCAACGACACCTCCTGTACGTAACGAGTATGAAGAGTTACTTGCCAGTTCCACCCAGCCTCTTTACCCGGGTTGTGACTTTATGACAACCTTGGATTTTATGTCAAAGTTTACGCATCTCAAGGTCAGCGGTAAATGGAGTGATACTTCATTTAACAATACGCTAAAATTTCTCCAGGAAGTATTTCCTCCCAGGTTAGGTTACAATCTCCCACCATCATACTCTGCTATAAAAAAAAACATTTAAAAAGGTCGGGTTAGGGTATGAGTCGATACATGCTTGTGAAAATGATTGCTTTTTATATCGGGGGACTGGTGCCGAAGATTTGGAGTATTGTCCGGTCTGTAAAACGAGTAGATGGAAAGACAAGAACACAACGGGGAAGAAAGTTCCTAACAAGGTGTTGCGTTACTTTCCTATCATTCCTAGGCTACAACGTTTGTACAAATCTATTCACACCGCAAAACATATGACTTGGCATGCTACTGGAAAGTCTACGGTAAACGGTATGATGCAACACCCGGTTGATGGTGAAGCATGGCAGAAGTTTGACAGCGGTAAATATTCGGAATTTGCTAACGAACCGAGAAACGTTCGATTAGGGTTGGCTGCTGATGGTTTCAATCCATTCGGCAACCTTAGTTTGATGCTGACGTTGTTGATTCCTGGACCTAAATCACCCGCGAAGGACATTGATGTTTACTTAAAGCCTTTGATTGATGACCTTAAGGAATTATGGAAAATACCAGGTATCCCGACTATGGACGCTGTTACAGGCAAAGTATTCAACATGAGAGCGATGCTTTTATGGACCATCAATGATTTTCCTGCTCGTAGTAGTTTGTCAGTTTGGAGTGGGCAAGGTTACTACGCATGCCCTACATGCAAACTAGGCACTCCGGCTACGCGTGTGATAAGCAAAATAGGTTATGTTGGCCATAGAAGATTCTTAAAAAAAAACCATAAATGGAGGAGGGATACTACTACATTCAATGGTGCACCTGATTTTACAGATCCTCCTAAAAAAGAATGTCCGGCTGATATCTTGACTCAACTTGCAATATTGCCTACACGTTTGCCGGGGAAACATCCAGATTATGGGGGTGGGAAGATAAAACGTAATACTACAACCGACCTGAACTGGACTAAACGGTCTATTTTCTACGAGCTTGAATATTGGTCTTCTCTTACTCTAAAACACAATTTAGATGTCATGCATATCGAAAAAAATGTGTTGGAGAGTATCTTGAACACTTTGTTAATGAATGACAAATCTAAAGACACTGCTAAGGCAAGACAAGACTTGCAAGCTTTGGGCATTCGATAGGAGTTGTGGCTCGGACATAAACAAAACGGGAAGTGCTCGAAGCCTCAAGCTAAGTACTCCCTCACACCCGATAAAAGAAAACTGTTCTGTCAATACATCAAAACAATTAAACGCCAGATGGGTTCGGATCCAAGTTCAAGTCGAAAGTGACCAAAGATGATAACAATATAACGGGCATGAAGTCTCATGACTGTCATATAATGATGCAACGGTTACTTCCTTATGGACTTCAGCAATACCTGGACACACCGACTTATACACCATTAATCGAGCTTTGTTCATTCTTTAAGCAAATTTGTGCCCGAACTTTGATGGTGAATGACATGGTGAAAGCTAAAGAACAGTTGATCAAAATTTTGTGCAGTCTCGAGCAAATATATCCTCCTGCTTTTTTTGACATTATGATTCACTTGGTTATGCATTTACCTGAAGAGGCTATTCAAGGCGGGCCTGTTTCATTTCGGTGGATGTATCCATTTGAAAGATACATGAAAAAGCTAAAAAACTATGTATGAAATAAAGCTAAGCCGGAAGGTTCAATAGCGGAGGGTTATGTTGCAGACGAAGCATTAACTTTTTGTTCTCGTTATTTTCGGGGCGAAATTGGGACGAAATTTAATCGTCCCACTGCATCTCAGGGCTGTCCTCTTCCAACAAATGATTTCCAGGTGTTCCGATCACTATGTAAAACGTCTGGTAAAGTGACAATTATTCGGTTAGGTCTCCAAGAAATGAAGAAAGTGATATGGTATGTACTTCACAACAGTCCTGAGATCGACGCGTACATGAACGAGTTCGAGAGGTACGCGTTTTTATTTCGAAATTTCTTTTTCCCAAGTTATCTTTTCGATTAATTCTAATATCATGTCCATTTTCAGTGAACATCCTGATAGCGCCATGCAACAAGAATTTCCTAGATGGTTTCAGATGAAGGTAAACTTATTATATGTAATTCCTTGTATAAATAACGACTATATATATTACTCATCTCCATCTATTCTTATCTTTGTTCATAGATCGGTAAACTTTACACAGACAATGACCCAAGGTGTACTCCAGACTTATTCGCTTTGGCTTGTGGACCATTATCGACCGTAACCTCAGTTCACACTTGCGTAGTCAAAGGTGTGAAGTTTGTTGTACACAGCGGCGATGTAAAACGTACAACTCAGAACAGCGGAATTTGTTCTCCTGGCGAGAAGGAAGGAGAAATGTATTATGGCCAGCTAGAAGAAATTCTGAAGTTCGCGTATACCCAGTTCAAAGTTGTGCTGTTTCGAGTTAAGTGGTTCGACTTGGTCAAAAGAGGTAGAGTCGAACGTTATAACACTAGAAACAACATGACACAAATTTGGGTATGTAGCACAGCGTTTGAAGATCAACCTTACATTCTCGCAACACAAGCAAAACAAGTCTTCTACCTTGAAGATCCTGCCAGACGATCACTCCATTGGAAGGTCGTCCAAGAAGTGAATCACAACACAACCTGGGATGTCATTGTGACAGAAGACGATGATGATGTGATACATGGCAACAACTCATCGAATCTCCAACTGTCTGCTAATTTGAATGATTTGGCATTTGAAACCTTAAATATCGATGGTCAATCAACGTTAATTGAGGCACCACCACCAATCATTCAAGTTGATGACGACGGTGAATTTATTGATGATGAGGACGACGATCCTTATGATTTAGCAGACTCTGATGCAAACAATTCTGATGATGAAGTTGAAGATGCGACTCATGCTGTTTATGATAGTGATGTAGATGTAGCAGATTGATCTTAAATTGTAACTTGTAAAACGACACTTAGCTTATTTGAATGAAATTGTCATGGATTTTTTAAATGTGTATATTTATTTTAAGTGTGTATGTATTTGAATGTGTGCATGCTTATGTTAATTTGTTCCCGAATTTCTATATGTTAATTCAACTTGTACTTTTACAGATGGCAGCAGTAGCGCGAGTCACGGTGGTGACGGTGCCGATGACCCACCACCACCTTATCGTTCGATTACTAGCGGTCACCGTAGTGGTAAGAAAATTAAACTTGATAATTTGAATTTTGTTACTTGTTATTTTTTAACGTTTTCACTCACTTCAATTGTAGGTTCGTCACAAAAACCTCGACGAGGAGGTAGAGCGAGACAAGCTGGTGGCAGGGGTGGAGGTCGGGCTAGCGGCAGGGCACAGGTCCGTGAAGCCAACAAAAACAAAGACCTCAGGAAAGCTGTGACTGCCTCGGGCCCGCAATCGATCGAGTTCGAGTGGGGTGATCAGAAGACATTTCATCATGTTGGACCCAACCGCGCATGGTTCGGTAACTATGTTGGCGAGCTGGTTAGGTCCTTGCCGTTGCACTATCCCTCCTGGCACAACCTTGACGAAGCGACTCGACAGGGCTTCATGAACCGACTCGGGGTCAGTTATTTTTTTTCCTTTTAATTATATCTTTATATTTAATTCTTTGAATGTGTACATTTATTTAAATTTGTTTAATTGTGTATATTTGTTTAAATTTGTTTGCAGGAATTCTTCGACTTGCAGACCCACACGAACTCACCCCCTTGGAAAACCATTAAGGCGGGCCTCAATGCGTACATTGCTAAGGTCTACTACGACAACAAGGGCACGATGAAGAGGGTTTACCTCGACGGGGAGGGTGGGCCTGAAAAAGTGGATGAGATACGAAGAAACCCTCCTCCGAACGTCGAGCCATCTGTGTGGGAGGAGCATCTCAAGTTTTACATGAATGAGAAGACCCTGAAGCGTGCTGCTGTGAACAAGGAGAACCGAAAGAAGTTGAAGGTGTACAGCCGCCACGGTTCCAAGTCATTGGCCGCTATTCGCCACGACTACGTAAGACACATTTTATTTTTATACAAGTATTTTGTTTTTATAAAATTATTTAATTATAATTATATAAAAGTAATTAATTTTGATTTTATAAAAGTATTTAAGTTTAATTAAAATAAATATGGTGTTTGATTTGCCATTTTTAATTTGTTTCATCTTATACATATGCATGTGTATATACAGTTTCTGAACAGCAAGGACAAAAAATACCCGTCCCTCATCCAGTCGTTTTACGACACACACCGCGACAGTGATGGTATGTGGTTGCAGGATGAGGCTCGTGTTCAATATGTAAGTATCTTTTATTTATTTATTTATTTTTAATTTATTATTTATTTATTTATTTTTTAATTTATATATATATATATATATATATATATATATATATATACACACACACACACACACACACACTTACATATATATATATATATATATATATATATATATATATATATATATATATATATATATATATATATATATATATAAATTTTCTCAATTTTTTTCTCAATTAAATAGGAAGAGATGGTCTGGCTGCGAGATCTGGGAGCGAATACGCCGGAAGGGGTGGCGTACACGGAGGAGCAGATACTTGCTAAGGTTTTGAAGGGCAAGCAGCGGGGCCACATCGCCGGACGGGGTAGGGTCGTACCCGGGCTCTCCAGGCCACCGTTACCATACACCCCGCCTCCACCTCCAGGTATGTACAGTTTGATAATATATTAATTATAGATTACTCGATCATGACTCAAATTAAGTATTGCAATATATGTTTTTTAATTTTGATTCTTTCATTTTCAGAATACGCTGAGATGGAGAAAAAGCTTGCTGAGGCCGAGAAGAAGATTGCTGAGGTCGAGGAGAATCGCCTTCGAGAAGCTGAAGAGCATAAGAAGTTGAAGGCGGTGATTGCTTTGATCACAGGTTTTATCTCCTCCAACCCGCGGTGGAACGAGTATGTTAGTCAGGCGGGTTCTCAGCACGTGGATGGCTCAGGCAGTGGCGTTGGAGGTAGTGGCTCAGCTGGAGGGAGCGGGAGTCGCAGAGACGATGAGGATGGTTCTGGCGATGATGAGGGTCCTACTGATGATCACGAGTGATTTTGGATGTAGAGGTACAAACTTGGGTATTTTGTGTTGTACTTATGCTTGAAACAATATTTTGGCGACCCATATGTTAGTATTGTATAGTTTAACCTTTTGGCGACTTGAACGTCGCGGATATTAAAACATTTGTGGATATGGCAGCTAGGTTTAGACATTACCACACCCCGTTTTGTAGACTTTATATGTTTTTATTCATTTTGAGGGTGTTTAGCGATATTTTGCAAGTGTTATAGCCGATGGCGAGTTACACGTTTAGGACATGTTGATATTGAGTGGTTATAGGTGCTTGTAATGTTACAGGTTTTGGTAGATTTTTTTCGAAAAATCCAGAAAAAAATCTGAAAAATTGCTATATTTGCAGCCTGCTGTTAGCAGGGTGTTAACAATGATACCGTCGACATGTCGACGGCATCATTGAAACATAATTATTGGTTATTTAATGATACCGTCGACATGTCGACGGTATCATTAAAACAAAAACAGTGTTCTTCAAATTATGCCGTTGACATGTCGACGGCATTATATTAAAAACAATACTTTTGTTTTAATGATACCGTCGACATGTCGACGGTATAATATAAACCATAATTATAATCAACTAATTAAAACGTTAATTATTTATATGGTACCGTCGACATGTCGACGGGAAGAGTTTGACGGACACAAATTTCTTTGACTGGAAAACGACGTGGGACCCACAGTGTCGACGGTGATTGTCGACGGGAACACTGTTCCCGTCGAAGCACAGCCGTCAATGTGGTACCGTCGACATGTCGACGGTAACGTATGATTCCGTCGACATGTCGACGGAAAGGGCTTAAAAAAGTCGCCGGGGAAAGCCTCGATTGTACTAGTGTTGTTGCAAGATGTTTTCACAATTATTTCTCATTATTACGTTTTTTCCAAATACTCCAACCTGCACTATGAAAGTTTCTCATTTGTGCCGGTCTTTTTCTCGACGCAAATACTTCCATGACTTTATTTAGGTTCTTTGTGTATGCAACATGTACAAGATATACATGCCAATAGCTTCTCAAAACATGTTTCAAAACAAAATAAACAAATACCAGAAACGATTATTTCAATTTACTCTATTTAAAAATAGTGCCAATAGAACAAGATAAATTTTATATCCACTGCATGACCATGGTCTATCTTTGGAAACAAAATTCCAGATATAAACTGCACAACTTTTCTTTTGCTCGACTCCACTCTTATTTTATGCTCCACTTTACTATAATTTTGCTCGAACCCACTATTAAAAAAAAATAATTAAGCGTCTATAGATTGAAATGTAGTTAAGTAACTAAATCAAATATAGCCAACCATGATGAATTATATATAGGTGAAGTTTGTGTAATGATACCTATAATTGTGATCGCAAGAGGATCAAAAACACTACTGACACGTTAGCTTTTCTCACTATAACAACTTCATGATCAACTTAGTTTAACACTAGTAGTAATTGTAACCTTATAACCCTGGCATTTCAAAGCCACCTCAGTTTCTCTCTCTAAGATCAACCATGATGAATTATATATAGGTGAAGTTTGTGTAAGGCTACCTATAATGGTGACCGCAATAGGATCAGAAACACTCCTGACACTTTAGCTTTTTCTCACTATAACAACTTAAGGATCAACTTAGCTTAAGACTAGTAGTAATTGTGACTTTATAACTTTGTCATTTCAATGCTACCTCAGTTTCTCTCTCTAAAATCAAACAAATGAACAAATCAAGCAAAAAAAGAGGGGGAAGCGACTGGAGAGGGTAAATTGACCCTTGGTTGGGTCTCCATTTCAACTAGCATAATGAGAAGACAGAGGACACCATAAAAAAAAACATACATCACTTAAACACAAATATCCTGCAAAAATCAATTAAATAAAACATCCAAATTCTCCAACAACTCGGTCCTTTTTTTTTTTTTTTTTTTTTTTTTTTTTTTGGGGGGGGGGGGGGGGGGGGGTTCTAGAAAGCGTCGCTATGGGAGGCTCGTAATGGGGTGAGAAATACACCCGGACCCATTTACTACGAGTTCACCAATTCCTTGATCTCATGTTCATGTTCTTCGTGACCCTTTTTGGCAAAAGCTATGTTAGACAAATCTAATGCTTTAATTACTAACAGAACGTACGTACTTGTGCTTCGTCCTGCTAATGTCAATATTATTCGTTGTGTGTGGCTTTTTATACATAAATTTATCTTGCAAATGGATTTCTTAGTCGGTACAAAGCTAGCCTTGTAGCAAATGGGCATAATCAGTAGTTGGGTATTGATTGTGACGAGACCTTTAGCCCGGTTATCAAACCGGATACTATACGCATAGTTTTGAGTTTTGTAATTTCTAGGAATTGGCCTATTTATCAGCAGAATGTGAAGAATGCTTTTCTTCATTGTCTTTTATCCGAAGACTGTTTATATGCACCTAACACTTGGTTTTGTGGATTCTCATCATCCTTATTACATTTGTCACTTGCAGCGTTTTCTTTATGGGTACATACAAGCCCCTCGTGCATGGTTTCAGTGCTTTGCTTCTTATGTTATACGAACTGGTTTTCATCACAGCAAAACTAACCCATCATTGTTTATATTTCATCGCGAGATTGAAATTGCATACTTTCTTCTTTATATTGATGATATTATCCTCAATGCTTCTTCTGCTTTCTTCAAAAAGTTATCTCCTCACTTCATGGACAGTTTGCTATGACTTACCTAGGCTCTCTAAATTATTTTCTTGGTTGTTCTGCTCAACATTCTTCCGCAGGATTATTTTTATCTTAGACTACTTATGCTGAGAAGGGTCTTGAGCGCACTCATATTCGGAAGTGTAATATTTGTCGGACTCCTGTTGACATTGATTTTAAGCATGATGATGGCGACCCAGTTTTCGATCCTACTTTGTATCGCAGCTTGGATGGTGCTCTTTAGTATCTTACATTCAAACGACCTAATTTGTCCTATGTTGTCCATTAGGTGTGCCTTTATATGCATGATCCTCATGAGCTACATTTTTATGCTCTGAAACGTATTCTTCGGTATGTTCGAGGGATTCTTTATTATGGTTTACAGTTGACTGTTTTTACTGCTGCTCAACTAACTGCTTACACGGATTTTGACTGGGCTGGTTGCCCTGTCACTCAACATTCCACATCCGGCTATTTTGTTTTCTTTATGGATAACTTGCTTTCTTGGTCTATTAAGCGCCAAGCCACGTTATCTTGATCGAGTGCTAAGGCTGAATATCGAGGCGTTGCCAATGTTGCCGAAACTGCTTGGATTCGTAACCTTTTATGTGAGTTGCATGCACATGTTTTACTGCTACTTGGGTTTATTGTAATAATGTTAGTGTTGTGTATCTCTCTAACAATTCGGTTCAACATCAATGCACCATACATATAGAGTTTGATATTCATTTTGTTCGTGGTTTTGTGGCAAAGGTCTTGTGCGCGTCATGCAAGTTCCATCCAGATTCAAATATGCATATATATTTTTACTAAGGGTCTTTCTAGTGCATTGTTTTAAGATTTTCGCTCAAATTTGAACGGCCGAAGGCCTCCCACTCTTATTGCAGAGTGTATTAGCCGAATTTATTTTTGTGGCTAAAGTATAATTGTTTTCGGAGTACCTGTTTGTTAGGTTATTCATCAAGCAATCTTATTTCTTATGCATAAGGCACATTATTAATGATATTGGAAAGCACCTGGGTTGACCGAATGACGGCCGATGCGTTACGGAGAGTCTAAAATCCCGGTATCCACGTCTTCTAGTTCAATTCTTTTTTGTAGTCCATACTTTCTGGTTTCTACACGGAACCTTTTATTGTTTACACAAACTTTATACGGAAAACTTGCTAGACAAAACTGATTTGTTTGCTACTCCATAATTTTTCTCTTTAGAAGACATTGAATTATATATTTGTTTTCTCCGTTTGTATTATACAAGCGTGTCAGCGTGTGAATGAATAGTCAGGAAGTCAACGAGTGTACAGAACAAAAATATAGCCGCAAGAGCACGAGTGGCCGACAACTGTTGACATATACTAGTAACTACAGTAGATTAATAGATGCCTACGATCTGTATAGTAGTTAATAAAATCTACGGTATGTCATATGTGTTTGTTTGTTTGTTGGACGGTCATGATTCATATACAAACAAAATATTCACACACGTGGCACATGATTAAACCTAGAATGTTTACTTGCAGATAACAAACCCACACAAAATCTTCTTGATAGTGACCTTTCTACTTTTGTCCTTTTAACATTTTTACTCCTTTAGATTTATGTAACTTTTAACTTACACCCCCTTAGTATTTCAATTTTTACATTGTCAAGCTAGTGAGTTTAAAATGTGTTTAGCTGTGGAAAGATAAGTATTAACATCTCAATTATGGCCTTTGATTTCCCTAGAAACGTGTAAGTGATACCTTTCTTATGATTAACTAGCATGGTAAGCATGCGATGCAGCAACATGTATCCTGTAATAAGTTTAATGAAACAAACATGTTTTTTGTTATTGTAGTTTCCGTTACAATAATTTTACGGATGACAAGAACTGAAAGTTTGAATAGCTTAAAGAAGTATCAAACTAATGTATATAAAAACCGTAAATACCTGCAGGATGTTTCGGCAACATAGCGTGAAACAACCATGTAATGAACTTTTCTTCTGACAAGTATTTTTTTTTGGTCATTACACTTTTCGTGACAATAAACTGCTTTGCGAGTAATGTTCTTCAATAAAGAGTTTGAACTAAAATGAAGTGCAATAGCACTGTAATAATATTTACTTTCCAAACCGGCACTTTTCGTGACAATAGATATTTCACTTGTCAATTCAATGGATCCATATCTTCTGAAATTAGTTTTCTGAAAAAGCTTAAAAAAAAAAAAAAAAAAAAAAAAAAAAACATGTTTTATTACTAAAGTGCTAATGATATCATGTTGCGTGAGAAACTGCTTAATAAAATGATTGTAAATCCAATTATTGCTTATAACATGTGAGATAAATTTGTGATGTATACATATATTATGAGATATATAGTTGTCGTTAAACCAAAAAGGCTTTGGCTTAGTTGGCACTCACTTTCAAAAAACTTATGGACCTACTGAAAAGATTTTGTAGATAAAAAGTTAAGGGTTCAAATCTCAACTCTTGCTCACTTAACTGGTGCCCATGACCTACTAGGCCAGGATAGGTATAATAAAAATAAAACATGTTTTACTCAAGTTTTTTTACAAACAGCTAAAAAGCCACATTTAGAGTTTGTTACCAAAATTATAAAAACACCAATGTATGCTTTTGAAGTTTTTACAGAAAACCTAATATCATATAAACATGTTTCTCTCAAGTATTTCTACTTGTGGTTTTCTAACATCGAAACATCTGTTCGATCATGGCTTGTTTTTATTGACACTAAGAGCAAGGGGTATCTTAACGCAGGGCCGCGTTATCCCTGCTTTTTCTCGCGTTATTGCCCACGTTAAAGTACCGGGGACGTGCGTTAATGGGGCGTTAACGCAACAAGTTACCCCATTAACATCACGTTAAGCCCGTTGTTATTAAAAAAAAATTACAATTTTGCCCCCTTGCAAGATTTTCATTATTTGATTTCAAGAAACAAAAATTTCACAAGACCCCCTTTTGATTATAAATCAAAGTCTACCATAAATTTAAAATTCCAGTACATCACATTCAAACTTAGAATAACGATACGAAAACACAAATTATCCTATGATTCTCACGAAGGTATTATATAGACTTGTAATTGTCTATGAGCTCTGACTTCTCCTCTCACACTTGCAACACTTGTTCCCTAACCATTTTCAAGGCGACCTGAATTTGCAGATCTGTTTCATCGTTTCTTAATAGAGTTTCTAGTCCGATTGTGATTGCTGGATGGTCTTGAGGCAGCTCACGCAACCTTTGGTTCTCTGGAGCACGATCTTCCTTCTGCATCATAATTCTTGTTATCTCACCTAGCAAATTGTTAATCAGCCTTAGCTCTTTTTCTTGTTCATTTCGTAATCGGGTAAGGATACTCCTTTGCACCATAGATGGATCGTTAGCCATAGTGTTTGTGTGAGAGTATGAAGTGTTGATAAAGTTGTAATTATAGGGGAACTAGCCGTTAAAGGATATTGTAACGGAAACTAGCCGTTACAAATTCTATTAATATTCAAACTAGCTGTTAGACGGTACAACATAGGGAAAATGATAAACACGATACAGAAATACAACCATAATCGATACGGAAATAGAAATACACAAAATACGAAAGTACAAACACAACAGTTACGGAAAGTACAAATATGGACGTTAATTCCTATATTTGTTCCATATTGGGCTATTTTGCAAGATCAACCACACATGCAGGTATTTGAAGCCTTGCTCACCATAGCATTCTTTGAAACGTCAATTGCATCGAAAAGACGACCATTGACCTCACGTGTAGGCTGTAAATTCAAATAAATATCATTGAATTTTTCACATTCACAGGTAAGTCTTGCCCACTTACCCGTTATCTGACTTTTGTTACGAACATGACCATCTGATTTTTCGTTGAACCTTGCTGTAACGTCATTCCAAAAAACGGGTTCGCGAGGAAATTCGTGAACGACTAGCCATATGTCGGCAAGAAAACTTTCTTCTTCAATAGACCAACGATTAGGGATTGGAAAAAATTTTATAAAGTGAAGTGTGTGCAAAATAGTATGATATGGTATGCTATATATAGGGATAATAGTTAAAATTTGAATTCAAACAGAAGGGCGGGATAATATTTAAAATTTAAATTCAAACGGAAGGGCGGGATAGTATTTAAAACGTGTGTATATATATGTTTATGTTAGTTTTAAATGAAGTATTTGTTAAAGTTTGGGGTTGAAATTGAAAATAATTGAGGTGAATGCGAGTTAAGGTGAGTTATAGGTAAGTTAAGATAAAGGGTGTTTTTTGTGAGTTATTGTGAAAAGGTTAAAGGTGATATGACGCTAACGTGACACTGAGTTATTGAATAACTCAATGTCAAGACACCTTGTGCTCTAAAAGATCGCTTTAACGCCTAACCTTTTTCTATTTTCCCCCCCTTAAATTGGTGTAAACTTTTGACACTTGAATCCTCGATTTAATCCGTGGGATTTTGAACATGCCATTTGTTGTCAACATCTTTTATATAATAAAATAAAACCTCGACTTTTGTATTTAAAAAAAAAAGAATGTTTCCTTATTATGTAATATTTTAGTTATTAATTTTTAATTTGTAAATTTATAAAGTCGTTTTGTTGATATACTATGCAAGTAAAAGATAAATACAAAAAACATAAATAAGAATCAACTAACAATAAGATTAAACTTTTTAAATGATAATCCTTAATAATAAAAAAATTACAACTAAAAATCATAAATCAAACAAAACAAAACAAAGATTAAATTATTTATTTTTTAATAAATAAAAATATATCGTTCAATTTTTTTTTCTTTTAAAAAAAACTCGCGCATACGCCAACATTATAACCAGTACCATCTCAATAGAAAAGATTAATTGTACGAGTAGCATATTATCTACATGCTATGTAATATGTGGGTTGGGCCGAGTGGGCCACGAATCAAAACATTCATTGTCCAAAGAGCTTGAATCTTTTTATCTTTATATGAACTTTTGAAGTATAAGCAGTATCAACATGTGGGATCGTAACATATCAATTATGATTACAAAATTTTACAAATTTGTTCAAAAACAAAAATATGAATACAAATCTTAATGTAATACTCCTAATATTTTTTCAACAATACTAATCTTTTGATAAACTGAATTTGAGTGCTTTATCCTCAACTTTGGACCACTTGCAAACATTTTTCTTCTTCTTTAACTATCCACGTTTTGCCCATAAGAAATAAGAAGTAACTCGGAATCGTATAAGTGAATGTATCGAAATAGCTACTTGAATAGCTGATAGAATTCGGTAACCAACCGCAAAACCATATCTGAGTTAGTGAAGTCTTCTCAATCTGTCATTTGACTTATCTAATAGAGGAGAACATCAAGAAGCAAAGTTCTAAAATAGTAAACGTTTACCTAATGTTGGTGATAAACGTTTTGCATAGAAAGACGAGTATTTCAGGATCCAACTGGCCACTAGAATAACTTGCAGAGGTAAGCGAAAACTAGTTCTTGATACCCTTTCCATTCTTCTGATGGTTTTAGGACGATCGGCTTCTCAAGAACATCAAAATGACAAGATCCACCGATAAATCGCCTTGTAATCCTCAACTCCATAACCATGCATACAGATTTGCTTTAGCTGCATTGTTCCATGCATGGAGTCTACAAATCTGCAATGTGACATGAATTTTGAAGTTTGAGAATATAAAGTCCTACATCTAAACATGCACCATTTAATTAAACTATTACATTGTTGTGACTAATGAGCCGTGACCAACATAGCCGTGACCAACGAGCCCGGAGTGGTAGCTTGGACCTAAAAAGAGGACGTTGGTTTTTCAAAGGGTGGGGTATTGTTACGATCCCACATCGGCCAAATATGGGATTGGTTGATGGTTTATAAGTTAGGTGTCCCCTCCTCTTACAAGCTAGCTTTTTGAGTGAGTTCTACACTTGGACTTATGAACAACGATAACTTTTGTATTTTTAGTGTTAATTTGGAGCAATGGAACGAGAAGACACAAAAGAGGACAAGAAACGAGCAAAAAGAAGTATTTATGTCATAAGTCATCTACGACTTATAGGATTTATACCTCTACGCCGTAGACATTTGAAGACCAAGATCATAAATCTTGTTTGTAGTTGTGACGACGTAGAGAGGTCAATGCCTCTATGCCATAGAAACAGAAATGTCCTATTTGTAGTTGTTATGACATAGAGATGTCAATCCTCTACACCATAGAAGAGTGATAGTAAACATGGAGAAACACTAATTGAAGACCTCTACGACGTGGAAAAAATTTCTTTTACGCTGTAGAACTGCTGGCCTTGAGAAGTTTATAAATATAAGACCTAAACTCGACTTTAGGTTACACTTTCAGAGTTTCCACTGCTATTCCACCACCATTGAAGCTGCAACCATCAATAGAAGAACCTATCATCATCATAAACAATTCATTCAATTCGATTTGATTGTTTGTTATCATTATAAATACTTTTACTTAACCGAATTCAATTTATTGTATTTTTATGATTATGATTGAAGGCTAAACACCTTTGTGTTTGCCTAGTTATGAACCCTAATAAGCTAATGACATGATTTGTTTCGTTTAACTTAGTTCTTTATTTAGATAATTTATATGCTTTTCGAATGATCCTTACGTCTTCATGAATGCCACTATTAATCTGTTGATAGTAATTATTGAGTAGGAGACCAAATAAATGTTAAAAACTTGATCCTTATGTCTTTGTGCAGCCCAATAACCCACTTTTATCGGCGCAAACTACCATGCTGGCCCAACAGGCCCGGCCAGCCCAACAACTTGGATTAACAGCCCAACCATTTTCGGCTTGTATTTTGGGCCCGCCTCGTTTGTGTTCGCAACTTAAGAAAACGATGCTTCCAAATGCGTTTAACACCATGGCTTTACAATATCTGACATGAAAGACAAGTTTTAATGCCTTTCCCAAATAAAAGTCACTTAAAGATTTGAGCCCACTTTTTTCTTAAGAAAAGTAAACACCTTACTTTCTTTTTAACAAAAATATACCGTTGGTCCCTAAACTTTCTCAAAAACTTAACGGTTATAGTTCATTAAGAGTAGATGGGATTTGTCTTTTGTCATTGTTTGATGGCTAGCTGGAGTGACTCGAGGTGAACACATATGTAAATGACTCTAGGTGGTGATTATTAGTAGATGTTTAGTATATCGTAGGATTGTTTGGTTTATTGGTCTCTATTGGATTTCGAAAGCAAGTATCAGGTAGATTGGGCAGAATTTGTATTAGTTATGAGTTACTGGCGGTTACTCATAAAACTTGAGAGAACATTTTGACTTTGTGATGTAATACAAGCTCATAACACCCACAAATTGTAACTGCAACCACTTTTGGTTTATGAATTTACATTCCCATTGAGGTAAATAGGGTATATAGTGTTTTCTAGCATATATATCGGCTAGACTAGAGTGGGTGAATGGGTGAATTTACATTCCCATTGAGGTAAAGAGGGTATAAAGTGTTTATGCACACAACGTCGATGTGACTACATTTCAATGTATAGAGTTTGAGGGTTCAGTGGGTGAAGACAAAGATCTATACTCTGAATTAAAGATTTGACCAACATTGGTTATATTTGTATGCATTTAACTCTTTTGCTAATCATAGAGTTATATATTTTTGGAATTCTCATGAAAATGATGACTAGAAACCTATGGATAGACGAGCACAAGGACTAAAAAAAAATTTAATTGCTTTTGTCACAGTGCGTTTGTGATTCATGCTATTTACACTTGGTTGATTTTTTTTTTTTTTTTTTTTTTTTTTTTTTTTTTTTTTTTGGTAAAGGGAGTGTACCCTGTGAATATATTGCACTTGGTTGATTTTCTTAAGACTAACAATGTTAATGTGTTGTAATAGTGTAACTGCAGACACTTGTGTGTCGATGAATCAGTGGCTTGAGAATCCAACTGCTCATACAGCTTTAGACGACATTCTTCCATGTGTAGACAACGCCACTGCTCAAGAAACTTCAGTGAGAAGCAGAGAAGTCACTTTTCAACTTGTTAATGTGATCAATCAAGACATCACAAATGTCACTACTCACTAATATAAACTTCGCCCCAAATTTCACGCCTCTCTTCTTCAATCGACCGTTAATGCCGCTCTTTTGCAATCCATACAAACCGGACTTAAGTGATCGAGTTTGTGACCCTAAAAAAGTCCCATTGAACAATGCCACACAGGTATACATTTTACTCACTCAAATTTAGCAAGTTTTATTTTAAATGAGTTTTTGATGTTATAAATGATCGAACTTGACCTTAAAGTCAAACTTTCGTATTTTGTTTCATAATATTTATGCATGTTCATATGCTATTGTCTAGTTTCACCTTTTTGTTAGTAAATTTATCTTAATGTGATTAGGACTTTTTAATATCTTGTATCGTATAGACCCCCCTTCACAATAATGTGTATTGACATTGACATATGAGGTTAGAGCTATTGTTTTCCCATGTTCGCAAAGTCAATTATCAGTAATGTATTGGTAGAAGTTGTCTAAAATTCAATGTTCATTTATGATTACTATAAAAATTTTTTATGAAGTTGGCCATGAAAATTAGTCTTTTCTTAAGAAATTTAGAAGCTGAGAATAATCTTGTACTTGAAAACGGGTAAGTGTGACCTTAAATGACATACTTTGTATTTTTATTCAGAATTGCATGTTTTTGAGTATTACCTTTGTTGTATCTTTCTTTCCCTTAAATGACACACATCTTTTGTACACTCACAAAATATGTACAAACAAGTTCAGTTTTTGAGTATTACCTTTGTTGTATCTTTCTTTCCCTTGAATGCTTGAATAAAACAATTTGAATGAATTAAAATCAACATTAGACGACTTTGTAGGTTCTACCTTTTTGACCGGTTTCGGCTAATTTTTTTATTCAACCCGTTTAAGAAAAAACACAACCCAAATGAACTCGTCAATATGTAAATGGGTAAAAAATGAGACCTCCGGTGTAGTTCACTGATATCTTGTTTTACTGACAGTACCGAAAGGCTCCAAAAGGATCTAATAAGAAATCCGAAGCTCAACAAAAGTTTGCTGAAACCATGTCTCACAGAATGCATTTAGACAGCAGTGTAGAGCTGATCGGCAAGATTTTATTTGGATTGAAAAAGGTCCTGATGTAAATAACTTGGATTTGGAAACTGATGAAGTGGGAAAAGAAATCAAGCAGGTTTTAGAGCGGAATAAAGATGGTGATTGTTTCATCGGCCAGGCTCAGGCTTGTTACTGTATTGAAATACCCGAGATATTATCTTTTAGTGTAGTGAAATGTTTAGTGATCTAGCAAATTCATTCTTTTGATTAAGAGCATGAACAGAGTTGCATTGTATTAGTTATATATGTTTCAAGTAATATGATTCTCTATTGGAGTATTTAAAATTCTATGAAATGAAATGTATGATTAGTTTGGTTGGAATGGATCGAACATTGTGTGTTGGTTGCTGCATATATGGATCATCCCAAAAATTTTTTGTGGGTTTTAATATTGTGTGTGGGTATGAAGATGATGAATGAAGATTTTTGTTTCATTGGGTTTATGTTATTAATGGAATTGTTTACGAGATTTAAAAATAGTGATGGTATTAATTTTAGAGAGAGAAACAGAATTTTAGAGAGGGAAGCAGGAAACAAAGATAAATAAAGGGTGGTGGTAGTGGTGGTATAACTTTTTGATTAAATACACCGTTCGTCCCTAAAGTTGTACCACCAAAATAATTAACCAAAATAATAAAATGACCAGTTTGCCCTCATGTGCAAGGGACGCAATCAGACATTAAGTCCCACGCGATGTTTTTGAGAAAGTTCAGGACCAACGGTTTATTTGTGTCTTTCTTTTTTAAAACACATACACACAGTGTGTAAAATTTATTTGTGTCTTTCTTTTTTAAAACACATACACACAGTGTGTAAAATTAAGAACAAGTGTATATAAAAGTGATGATACAAATTCAAATTATTCTTAAACTGATCAATAGGAACAAATTAACAAATTACTTAAATCTTGACACTTTTAAATGTCGTCTACATAACTCGTATCTGCCACATTTTCGAGTTGGCGAAGTCTTTTCGATCTGCCATTTAACTTCAACAGCGAATAATTTATTTATAATACATGGGGCAAGTGTATTAGTAAAGTTTATCTGACAAATTAAGCATCAAGATCAGCATCTAAATTTTACCTTATGTCTGCTTTAGGTTTTGCATAGAAAGCAACTGTCTTAGGATCCAACTGACCACTAGAATAACTCGATGAGATGAGCGAAAGTTCTTGATACCCTTTCCACTCTTCTAATGGCTTTAGGACTATCGGCTTCTCAAGTACACCAGAATCCACCGATAGCATCATTTTGTAATCCTTATCTCCAAAACCGTAGCGATTTGCTTTTGCTGCGTTGTCCCATGGAGTCCATAAATCTGTTTTTGACATAAAATTTTGAAGTTAAATAGCTCAAGAACATGATTAGGGAATATATAAATTTAAACTTTCAAAGAGTACCAGCATCTGGGAGGCCTTCATTACGGATCACCATCGTTCTCATCTTTTTATGGTCTATGATGGCTATGTTACCCGGTGTTCTGGTATAAACACGATCAACCTATCAAAGAATCCATCCCATATGGTCAAATGCTCGCTAAAATTATCTATGTACTGATATAAAATGTGTGTGTATCCAGAGAGAGAGAGAGAGAACTACCTCACCATCGAAAGTGATGGCATCTGGTTGCTCGGTAATCCTTTTTCCTTGCTGCAAATTATCAAGAAAATCGAGTGTCTCTAATCCTTCAACTCTCACTTCACTGAAAACAGAATCCCATGTCATATATCTAATGAAAACATATAAAGTTCAATACTGTAGTAGAAGTTCACTAAACAAACCTTATATCAGATACTGATAAGTAATTTTGAAAAGCCAATGTGAACGAAAATGGCGTGTTATCTGTATTCTTGATATGAGAAATGATTGTCATCCTGTCTGGACCCAAAGAAACACGAAGGCGCAATTCGAAGCTGAATAGAATAGAAAACAGAAATGTTAGATGACAGAAATGGATGGAACCCAAGTTTTAAGTGACATATTATTACCTACGTGGCCACATATTAGAGTCGTTTGCTGTTGCTTTTAAGGTTAGGTCTACGGATGATGGATTCCCGGTAGGAATGAGACGCAAGGGGATGTTATCTAATGACTTTACGTAGTTCTTTGATGAACAAATCTCCTTCATTATCCCCATATTACCTAACTGAAAGGAAGAAAAAAAACATGATACCCTGGAAAACCAATAAACAAAGAAAGAAAACTAGAGGTAGCAAATTGGGCACTGGGCAGTATTGTCAAAACTGGTCTAGATAGATACAGGTCAAAATGGGCAGGATTGGGTGTCAACGCTTTTTGTCCATATTTTATTTGGAAATAAGCTGCTTATTATATATGATCATAGTTGAAAATGGATCGGGTTGTGTACACAATGGGCGACTTTCAAGCAATTTGACCCATTTCAATCTTATCTAGCTTTATATTCTACCAATTTGGGTCGTCGGAGATAGAAAAAAAAAAAAAAAAAAAAAAAAAAGCTGATCCCTTTTTGACTGCCACCTCAAGTCTAGAGGTGCAAAAGTAGTGTTAAAACAGGTAAATATCAAGTATGAATTGCGCCAGGTTGTGTTGACCAAAAACACTTTTTTGTTCAAATCTTATTTATGATAATTACTAGAGATGCCAATTTGATAAAATCTTACCTATGTGACCCGTTATAGATCAAGTATAACACGTTTCTTTTAAAGCTAATTTATTGTATTTGACCCATTAGATACGTGAATGAGATGAAACTGCTACCTCTACCCGATATGTGAGTATGCTGACTATGCTGAATATGGCTTACCTGTGGAAAGCAAAGAAATATCCCTCCTTTAGGCGATCTTCCACCAGCCTATGAAGAATGATAAAATTTCATTTTTAAGGTTTTCGATCTTAAAAATAAGTTTATTATGATACAGATTAGAACCCGTATGCTCGTGTACTGATTGTGCTCTTTGTGTGCGTAGGAGTCTGTAAGCGGTTCAAAAGGCTTACCTTTTTGCTCATAAAAAGCAATTCTTCGCCATGACTGTCCTTCCATGACACAACTTTCCCACCATAGAGAAGCACCTGAAAATAAGCTTCCACAAGATAGACAAGGATCGGAGGTAGTTATCACGTGTAAAAAAGTAGCGTGCAAGTCTATTTTGCGACCAACACCAAAGTTATCGATAAAGCATAATAGCATATGCCTCCACCCAACCACAAGAGCCCGTAATTCATCCGGTTTAACTTCATACTGTAACGTTTTTCAAGTAATTATCTTAACTAGGAAATAATAATGCTTTAAGCAGAATTATCTTAACTTCTAACCAACAGATGCAAACACTATCACATACTATTAACTTATCAGATTATTCCAATCACATAATTATCTTCTAGACGCAAAGTTGAACACCCTTTAAAATGAAACAAAAATATATAGAAAACTTGTCATAATTATAGAGACGATAATGGTTGTACCTCAGCAGAAGAACCACCAGGCTCAAAAAGCAAAACCCGTGGCAAACTCTTGTAATCATTAAACACATAATCATTCCTTGGCATTTTATTTAAACTATCAAACCACCTCCACAATCTTATTCTCTTTACTAACGGGTGCTCTCTTGTCCACTCCAGCTACACATAAGAACATAAAAACATCAAAACGCTACACCTATGACCTTATAAAGTCAAGCTCGGTACATCCAAATTTTCAAAACTAACACAAAACATATAAGAAACTTACTCCAAATTTTCAAGACTCATACTATAAATATCAAAATGCAACAATAAAAAGGCAAAAATGATCAAAAAGTTGGACAATAAAGATAATACCTTTACTTTTGATATACTTGATATTGACAGATTATGATTGATACCCAATTGAGATAAAAGGTATAGTAATAATACCCATATGGAATTTGTTGTACGAAAGATAAGGTCACAGTTAACATGACAAACAAGGAAAGGAGGTCATCCATGGTGGGTTGGGAATCTTTAAGTGCTTAAATTCATCCAATGGTTTAATTGGTCGGTGGGAAACCATTAAATCATCAATGGAATAATCTTTTAGCTGTCAAGTCATTTATTTTCTTACCATCTAGTTAGGTGCCTAAAACTATACAACTATACAAACATATTGAGCTTTTAATATGGAGCATAGAAAGATTGAACCAACATTGCCATCTTAGTTCGGAATTTCATAACCAAACTAATGTTACAAGCTTTAGAAAACAAGCACTTTTTCCTTTAATTTTATACCCATATATTGTTACTAGTACAGTATTTTTTTTTTGTCACATATTTGTACTCAGTTTGTTCACATAAACATGTGAATGCATGCACTCGCATGTGAATAAACTGTATGAAAATCAGAAAATGCCGTTATCAAGCTTAAAATTTGGTGATTTATTAGACCCGATGGATTAAGTATTGTGCTCAAGCTCGATTTGATATAAGCTTGTTTTATTTGCTCCCTAGACTCTTTTCGTACAGTGCAAGGCTGTGCTGATGAGTCAAAGTAGGATGAGCTTTTGCCTAGTGCGCTGAAGCCATTCCAGTTCATTAATGTTTGTAAAAACAACCATTTTACGTAGGGTTTAGCAACGGGTCAAACCTGAACCGAACCGACCAAACCTGACCCGGAAACCGAATATGGGTCAAGCGTGAACCGAGAACCGAACTGAGTAAAAGCTATCGAAACCGAAACCGAACCGAACCGAATAAGGTCGATTCGGTTCGGGCCGGTTTAGCTATTTCGAACCGAATAATTGTGTTTTGACCCGAACCGAAACAAACCAAGTAAAACCGAAATAATTATACAAAACCGAAAACTGAACCGAATAAGTTCGGTTCGGTTCTGCCCGGTTTCGGTCGGTTTGTCAGTTTGGGTGATTTCTCGGCCCTAATTCGGGAACATGATACATAATTATAAAGTCATTGTCATTTTTTATTTTCTCTCATGATTCGCGAACATGATATATAATATGTTTATTTGGTATGTTTAGAATTCTGGTTATCTCTTATTCCTTTTAGACATGTGAATTGTCCTGTTACTATTCAGCTTTCAATTGCAATATATATTTATGGAATCTACTTAAAACTATGACTTATGCGATCCTGATTGTCATTTGATTCTAAATTGATTACCTTATTTCTTATAGCCTGATGAACAAAGTACAGTAAGTTTGTTCATCACATGTCATATTAGTAACATAGTAACTAGAAGAGCTATTGTAGTCCAAGACGGCACGACTTGATCCAGAAATTAGTATTATACTGTCCAACCTAATCAAGATTGTCCAAACTTGATATCTTCATCTTCTATGGTCGCAAAAAATCATATTCAAGAGGACCTTTATACTTCTAGACTAAAATTTTGGTAAAAAAAAAAACCCTCACCCAACTTGCCAAAAATGATGACATTACACTACCTGATCATACGGGCATGTCAAGAGGATGACCCAAATTAAGTTCATTTACATGTCCGCTAAGATGTCGTGGTTGTATTGCATAGCACAGTTAAAAAAAAAAAAAAAAAAAAAAAAATCTTAAAACAGACCAGATATGGACCGGATCAGACAAGTAACTAAACAGCTCGGGCCAAGAACAATATATTTACATATCATGGTTCTAGTAGCCGGCTGTATATAACTGGTCTCCATTTGTCAGTGTTAAAGTTTTGAACGGAGTTTTCCACACTCTTTATCTAATAATGTGTCAATGAGAAATTGTCAATGGGGCAACGAGTAGACAGATGATAACAGTTTCACTTCTTGAGTGTGGCTTTTTATATCGCAAGATAACAAAACAAATGTTTACATATCATTGATAACAAAATTCATTACAGCAAGTGTCATGTTCCATCATAAATTAACATCATACACACATTTTCACATGTTATAAGGTAACTCGAACTTATTACTTTAATATATTACAATAACTGATCCAGATATGAATCTTTTGAACTAGAAGTTTTACCTTCGCCAAGATATGAATTAAGCATATTTGTCCCCCAAGTGAGCCATCCATGTTGATTTTGATCATTCGCTTCTACCATACGCTTCTGTTCCTCAGCAGCTATACTCGCAAGTCGCCACTTGATCATGAAACCCTTTACAGCTTCGGTTCCTTCCATTACAATCTCAATAGGAGGAACCACAAGCGGGTTCTGATCCAAATTTAGTTTCTTAAGATTTTGAAGCTGACCAAACGATTCAGGAAGAGCCTGGATTTGGTTGTTACTAAGATCAAGCTCCTTTAAGTTTGCAAGATCAGTAATCGCGTCGGGTAATTCAGATAAATTGCTGAAGTTACTACTCAAGTTCAAAACTTCAAGATTCGCCAACTTTCCAATTGAAGATGGAAGGCCATGAAGCTTATTGAAATGAGCATCTAGGTACCTCAAAGATTCGAGTTCACTAATGGTGGTTGGTAAGAAACGGATTTCGTTAAGGCTGATTGTGAGTATCTTCAGGTTTACTAGTCCATAACCGAAGTTTGTTGGCAAGAACGTTAGGTTATTGAAGCTTGCATGCAATTCTACCAACGCTCTGTAGGTGAAAAAAATTCAATGTTGAGAACTAGAGATACATAACCATCACATAACAGAAGATGAGAAAGTATTACGTACTTGCAAAAGGCGATGCTTTCAGGAAGGCTGTTAAGCTTGTTGCTGGACACATTCAGGATTTTAAGAGTGGTCAACAAGCCGATGGAATCAGGCAACGTTTCTAAAAGATTGGATGAGACATCAAGTTCTTCGAGTTTCACTAGTCCTGCAATTGCATCAGGAAGTACCTGTTTGGCAACAAGAACAAAAACCATGTTGATATTGCATCATAGTACTTAAAAAATGAAAGAATCATCACCCAAAAAAATATAAACTCTGTATCAGTGTCTTTCTTCAACTTTGTTGGAGTTGGTTTTCATTCAATATAATTTCACTTTTTTTTTTTTTTTTTTTTTTTTTTTTTTTTTTTTTTTTTTTTTTCCGAAAACACTCTAACTTTGTGTTAGCTTATACATTGGGGGTGTTTGGGATTGCTTTTTTTTTTTTTTTTTTCCTGCTCATATGTTCATATGCGATGAACAGTCTTTCGTTTGTGTTATATATCCAAACTGCCGGTGCTTATCTGGTAAGCATATTCTGATAAGCAGGTTCTACTTATTTTAAAGTGCTTATCAGACATGAAATTATTATTTTTAACCCAAAACCTTTTACAAATGAATTTGGCTGAAAAAGTGAAAATTTCTAACAAACTAATTTTTTCGAGTATTATTGCATTTTTAGTGGTAAATAGCTTGTCACACTCATCACAAAACTGTTAGAGGTCTTAAAGTTCAATTCATGCTAGGTGCAAACAACACGGTCACACCAACCTTTCCGAAAAGGGAAGGACTTTACCTATTTTTAATCTATGTGGCGGTCAAACCCCGTGGATTAGACGGCCAAAAAGTAGAAACCATGGTAACCCAATAAAAAAAACTATTTCTTAAAGTGCTTAAGCAAAACTTATAAGTGCTTATTTATAAGCAGAATCCAAAGAACCCTCTTGAACAATATAACATACCTTAAACCCATAAAACCGACAATCATAAGAAGATCATAATCAAAACAATCATACACACAAAACATATTCAAACATAACAGCCCATGAAAAGACTAAGATCAAAACCTGTAAATGATTATTGGAAAGATTAAGATGAGTTAAAGCAGAAAGCTTTCCAAATGCTTCAGGAAGAAACTTTAACTGATGACAAGAAAGATCAACTTTATCTATGATTTCTACAGATGATTTCTCAAGTATCTGTATAACTTCTTCGTTAACTTCATCGTTGACTTTAGTAACATCCATCTTTTTTGTGAAAAACACAGTTCAGCTGAGGGACAGTTTTGTACTTGTGAAATCAATAGAATTAGTCAAACAATTTGACTTTGACTTTTGGTGGTTTGGACATGGTCAATCACGTGACTTTTTCTATTCTTTTTTTCTTCCACATTGGATATTTTTTCTTAACCATTTTTTCCGAACTTTTGCCTGATTCACCGAGTTTGAATCAACCGCCACACACACGCTCAAATCATGTAATGTTTCACTTTTTCAAGAGGTTAACGTGATCACTTTAAAGCTGTTTGCACATAGCATGAATTAAATGGTACGCCTACTAGTTAATTATCTATCTATGTTATTTAAGTCGTATTTGAGTTTGAATTGAATTGTGTGTCATGTGAGTCATTGTTTATCAGGAATAAGTGTTTGGGCCAAGCCCGGTTAGGGTATCTAAGGTTTCGTCAAGTCTATTTAAGCAATTGCAATCAATGTAATCGTATAAGTTTTCAGTTAAAAATATTCTAGTTCTCCAATCTTCTTCTTAAAGAGCCCGCGCCCGCTTGAAGTGGTGTCTTATCCCGATACAACCCCTAACCGGGTCGTATCAATTGGTGCTTTCATTGACAGCTCTCATTGGGAGGGTTTTTGATTAGGATTCAAAAAAAAAAAAAAAAAAAGTTAGTGTTCATTGGTACTGTTCACCGATACTATTCATCAACACTGTACCGAATCCCGGAACTGTACCGGTACCGTACCGAAACGGTACCGTTCCCGATATACGGTACGGTACCGGTACTACGAAATAAGGAAGAAAAAAAATTGGGACCACTAATTAGGTACGGGACTGGTACCAAATTGGGAAATTCCCGAAAAAAAGGAAAAAACCCAATTTCCCGGTACCGGTATCCGAATCCCGTTCGGTACGGTACCGGTACCACTAATTTATGCTCAGGAAAAATTCGGTACCACTAATTCGGTACGGGATTGGTACGGTACCGGTACCGTGCTCATCTCTAGTTACTGTTCATCATAATTTTTTTCTTCTATTCTTCGAGCTACTGTTCATGGCATCGGGCAGCAACGATCGAGACGCACTATCTAAGCTTTTGCAAATGGGTACGGTGGCCGAATACGAGAATGATTTTAAGATTTTTTTTTTTTTTTGGTTGGTGGTAAAGAATGATTTTAAGATTCTTATAAATCAAGTAACGGGGATCTCTGAATTTTTACTTACATCGTTTTATATCTCCGGACTTAAACTGACATTACAAATAGAAGTGTTGAGGGCAAGGCCTACAACTTTAAGAGAAGCCTTTTCCTTAGCCCATATAGTCGAGGCTCGTTTTGAGGCAATTAAAGAGAAGGAAAAAGAGCATATAATTGAAAAGAAATCAGATAATATTCCATCATTACAAAGTAAATTCGCTTCACCTAAGATTAAAAGGTCCTTAGATGCTGATGAATATATTTGTGTTGATGTGGTTAATAACGCGATAGATGGTGTTTTCGATATTGGTGAGAGTAATGAAGTTCATAGCAAGTTTGAAGAATTTTTCAGAAAATAAGAAAAGTATGAAAGAGATAGTTGTGGCTGGTTGTCATGATGAAATGGTTGCTCTATGGATGTATTATACTAATTTTCCACTAGAAGATAGAAGAACGTGGGATCCGGGAATCACGGTCGTTCAAAGAAACACCTTGAGGACAAGGTGACTTTGAAGGAGTGATGAATGATACACTTACAAGTTAATTATCTATCTTTGTTATTTAAGTCCTATTTGAGTTTGAATAGGATTGTGTGTCATGTGAGTCATTGTTTATCAGAAATAAGTGTTTGGGCCCAAGCCCGGTTTGTGGGTTTAGGGTATCTAGGGTTCCGTCAAATCTATTTAAGCAATTGCAATCAATGTAATTGTTAAGTTTTCAGTCAATAATTTTCTAGTTCTCCAATCTTCTTCTTAAGAAGCCCACGACCGATTGAAGTGGTGTCTTATCCCGATACAACCCCTAACCGGGTCGTATCATTAAACTTGAAACCTCACATTTTAATGATATTCGCGCGCTTTTTGCCACTAAACCATCATTGATCGGTTATTTGGATATTTTTATGAATAGTTAAATAATTGAATACTTATATAAACTTGTTTAATTTGGGACTTTAAGTATATACTCGTTTGATTGATGATAGTTTTGTTCAGTTCTTTAAGTCGTTTATGTAGTCAAAAAGGTTATAATCGTTCAACATCAACATTTAATACAATAATTTGGTCTTTGGGGCGAGTCGTCTTACTCTTTTAGGCTAGCGTAACCAAGTAGTAGCATGTTTTGATAAATTACAAATGTAATTGAGCAACTCATCCTGTCAATTTAGCCATTCACTTAGCATAAATATTTTATTTCCTCATTTTAATGCGAGTAAGAAAAGAAAAGAAAAGAAAAGAAATCCCTCTATAATAGCATCTTAATTTTAATCAGCAAGACAGATGTTTGGGGCAAAAAGTAATGTTTGTTTTTCCTCTATCACTAAGAAACGATAATGCTAGTGAAGATTAAAAGTGTTTGGTTTTTTTTCTTCTTCTAATTCCACAGTATCTGATTAGACTTACATATTGCATTAGTGAGAACGAGTTTAGTAACCCGCGCGTTGCGGCGGGTTTTTTAAATAGTCGTTTGGTGTTATGCGTTGGTTGTAAAAAAAAAAGAGAAATAGTTTATATATTTTTTTAAGTAGTTATTGGGTGTCGGTTAAGTTTTGTTTGTGGTTGCAAATATTTAACGGCTTTGGGTTATGGTAATTGCGTTAAAAGCATTTTTTGAAAAAATGTTAAAGATAACAGTCGTTAGTTAACAGCCGTTAAATAACTAACGACCGTTAAAAAAAAATACTGTAGCAAGTACTGTAGCAAGCACAGTGCTTGCTACAGTAACCTCTTGGGGTTTAGTATATACGAGTTTGGTACCCGCGCGTTGCTGCGGAATTCTTTTGTTGCCGTTAGCTACTTAACATGAAGTTAGTTATCTAGGACTGATTTTGCAATTGATGTAAAACATGAAGGACCATTTATGTAAATTATTTGAGGACTAAATTTGCAATGAACCACTGAGATGAAAGACAAAGTGCGTACAAACTTTTTTTTAAATGTTAAAGATAACGGTCGTTAATTAACAGCCGTTAAATAACTAACGACCGTTAATACTAAAAAAAAAAAAAAAAAAAAAAGGTTACTGTAGCAAGCACAGTGCTTGCTACAGTAAACTCTTGCCCTTTAGTATATTACGAGTTTAGTAACCCGCGCGTTGCGGCGGGTTTTTTAAATAGTAGTTTGGTGTTATGCGTTGGTTGTAAAAAAAAGAGAGAAATAATTTATATATTTTTTTAAGTAGTTATTGGGTGTCGGTTAAGTTTTGTTTGTGGTTGCAAATATTTAACAGCTTTGGGTTATGGTAATTGCGTTAAAAGCATTTTTTGTTGCCGTTAGCTACTTAACGTGAAGTTAGTTACCTAGGACTGACTTTGCAATTAATATATAACATGAAGGACCATTTATGTAAATTATGTGAGGACTAAATTTGCAATGAACCGCTGAGATGAAGGTCAAAATGCGTACAAATTTTTTGAAAAAATGTTAAAGATAACGGTCGTTAATTAACAGCCGTTAAATAACTAACGACCGTTAATACTAAAAAAAAAAAAAAAAAAAAAAAAAAAAAAAAAAAAAAAGTTACTGTAACGTCCACTGTAGCAACTACAGTGGTTGCTACAGTAACCTCTTGGGTTTAGTATATATATAATATAATATAATATCTTTTGACCTAGGTTTGACTTCTTGTTTTTGTGCATACGTATATGACGTTCTAGTGTTCACTTTCTGTACTCATTCAGTATACTGTGCACCCAAAGATATTACTTTGATAGTTTTTTAGACCCTTTAGCGTTGATCATTGTTTCCATTTAAACCACCTTCCGAACCCACTGGGTTCATGTGTTTGACCAGTTTAATGCGTTACTGGTTTTAAGTCCTGATATGATTTTCGTGTCCTGTGTGTGAGGTTAACCTACTTATAATCAATTTGCAGGTTGTGGCTATCACAGTTTTTTTCCAACTGTCAGTTGCCTTCTATGCATTTTTCTCACCTTTTCTAGGGAAGGATATCTACGAACACGTGGCCATTGGTGTCTATTCGTTCTTGGTAAATGATCTTTTTGAACTTATAATCTTCACATGTGACACATGTTGGTTCTAATAGTTACTGGCGCTACTATGTTTCAGGCTCTATGTGTATTCATTCTTTACGTAAGATGCACAGCTATTGACCCGCTGACCCCGGCATTCTAATTGAACCAGAAAGGGCATCACCTTATAGATCGCATAATGGTACAGAAGTTCCTGGTTAGTGATTACATTTCGGCATAACTATCTTATTAATTGTTTGCATAGAAAGTAGATTCTTCATATTATTCCTGCTATCTTAATGGTCAAAGTGCTAGGCTAAGAGCAACCAAGACGATTCCTCCTGTTTGTTTGTTCTTCTATTTAGATACAAGATTTTGCCATTATGTAGTTGGTGGAGATTGCTTATTTTTCTTTGAAATGAATGGTGGCTATTGTGACCCATTTACCTCAAGTGGGTCTATTTGGGTTTTCTATAATGGGTAAAAAACTGAAATGATTAAAATGGGTCGAACATGTTAACAGTCGCCCAAAGTATACATAACCTTAAATTGCTTGATAAAACAATAGATTATAATATTTGTTAGTATAGTTTTTGTAATGACATTATGCATTAATCATTTGTACACCTAAACGAGCAAAACGTGTTGGCAGGTAAACCTGACCTATATTAAAAGAATACTATTAGTTTTGACCTGCCTCGTGACCTGTTAATTTTGCCACCTATATATTACATTAATTAAAGCATCCATAACATCATCCACTTTTGCATAAACACTAATAAGAAATATTTGAAATAAACCAACCCTTGCATCAATTTGTTTGGAAACTGTGAATACCTCATAGACATTGGCATCAACTTATCTTATAGAGGTGATAATTTTCAACCCATTTTGTTGTGAACGTGTGAATTCGGGTTGAATTTATTTGGTAATGGGTCAATATACTTAAACAGCTATGATGAAATGGGTCAAAGTGGTGTAACGTGCATTCAAATCCTTGCAGCTCCCTAAATTAGTTATACTAGTTTCTAATACGATATATTCATAAATCATATGTAATTCATTGATTAGTACGGAGTAAATAAATATAAAAATTGATAAAAGGTGTTGACATGCCGGGTCTTCTCGACCCATTTTGGCTTGTTACTGTAAAACCCCCCTCTTTTTGCCACCTCTAGTTATCATAATAAGCTTATATTCACAGAATGGCAAGGTATATCTGTAGTATAATGTGTATTTGGATATCAGGAAATGCATCTTCGGTTGGAGAACCTAGCAAGATGGGATTTCAGAATGGTGGAATATATTATGATAGTGGCAGTTCAGGTTGCTGTTCAAAAATTGCGGGTTTATTTTGTGGCTGTATTGTCAAAGAGGATTGTCGAAATGATGACGATATGCAACTAGAAGGTGATGAAGAAGCTTTATTTTGCACATTGTGCAATGCAGAGGTATCTACCTGCTCTAATTATGATTATTGTTAATTACAATTTTCAAAGTCATGATTTTTATAGTGATGATCTTATGATAAAAAAATAAATTGGATATTTTCTGTTTCTTAAACTACATATGATTATCGAAAGGATGACCCATCTATTAGTTTTATATGTGATCAATTTACGATATTAATGCATAACATTCCTAAATCTTGTTTCCGTTTTCCTATAGGTACGCAAATATAGCAAACATTGCAGAAGCTGTGATAAATGTGTTGATGGTTTTGATCATCATTGTCGGGTAAGGTCCGAAACATTAGAAAAAAGTCAATTTGTGTAATTTGAATGAGACAGATTGATTAATGTGTTTTTATCGAAACCTTAGTCTTTTTACTTTTTCATTGTTGTATTGCAATTTCACGTGATTTACTTTTTCATTAACTTTATTTCTTGTCCAGTGGTTGAACAATTGTGTTGGGAGGAAAAATTACTACACATTCGTGTGCCTGATGGCTGTAAGCCTTGTTTGGGTAAGTTACCTGTTAAGCAACTTATTTGATATTTGTATGTGACTAGTTATTCAAAGATGTATTGTGTTTTTATGTCAGCTTACCTTTGAATGTGGGGTCGGGATTGCTGTTCTTGTTCGATGTTTTGTTAATAAAAAGGCGACAGAAAATCAGATTGCTGATAGACTTGGAGATGGATTCAGTAGACCTCCATTTGCCACTGTGGTGGTACGTTCCTTCTATCCGCACAACCACTGCATTGTTATCTTTGGTCAATTTCATGCTCTAACTAATTCCAACATTATGTGGCGGCGCAGCTTGTTGCCCGTCTACCAGTCATTATGTGAAAAAATTTACAATTAATGAAAAGATAATCAAAAAAAAAAAAAAAAAAAAAAAAAAAAAAATTCCAACAATTTTTTCCGGTTAAGATGCTTAACTAATTATTAAATGTCTAACGTATGCTAACTGAGATTTCCCATTTCACTTTTCTTTCAGGCTATATGTACAGCTGTTTCTTTTCTGGCCACAATTCCGCTAGGAGAGCTCTTCTTTTTTCACATAATCCTCATACGAAAGGTCTCTTTCCCTCTGCCTCTCCATATATTTATATACACAAACACATGTATATAAATTGTTTATATACTTTTTTAATGCAGGGTATCACAACATACGAGTATGTAGTTGCAATGAGGACCCAAAGTGAACCTATGGTAGGACCATCGATAGATGGGATGGATCAACAAAGCCTGCAGTCTTCTCCTACAAGCTCTGCTGTGACTGCCATTAGTGGTCGAAGCTCACACGGTTTGGGTAAAGTTGCTTGGTGTACCCCTCCCAGAATATTCATGGATCAGCAGGTACCTCAAATAATAAAAACAGGTTCTTTTTTTGGCAAAAATATTAATCCAAAATTACCTCTTTGCCCCTTAGTAATTCATCAAAATAGCCGCAATACAATTAGGTTTTCAACAATATATTGTGTTGATACGAAAATGATCACCAATTTCACAAGATTATATTGCTAATCACCTTTTTTTTTTTTTTTTTTTTAAATCGCAAAAAAGTAAAGGGTCAAAATATGGGGGAGAAAATTTTCTTACAGTCGTTAAGCCAGAAGCACATTCAAATGCCATCTCCTATTACACATTTTATCAGTTTCTGATCACACTTGATCAATTTTATGTTACCCCTGACATCAGGATGAAGTCATTCCTCATCTAGAGCCAGGTCGGCTACCATCAACAGTCGATCCAGACGCACCGGATAAAGGGAAAAAACAACCTCAGCGTCCTGTCAGAATCAGCGCATGGAAGCTAGCAAAACTGGATTCAAACGAAGCAATCAAAGCAGGTGCCAAAGCCAGAGCTTCATCATCTGTTCTACGCCCACTAGGCTCTAAATACGATCCTGACCATTTATCAAGCAGCAACGTGAGTGGAAGAAGCAGCCCAAACAGTACCCATCACAAATATCACGAAAGGAGTCATTCCAAAAGCTCGTATCCACCTAGCCGAGCCAGTAGGGAAGATATCGAAACATGTGGTCACAGTGTTAGTGTTAGTAACTTAAGTAGTCCATTGCCCGGTAGAGACCATTTTAATCCCATGTACCAGTCCTCAGCGAATCAATCCCCATGGTCAGGGAAAGCAATTGAAGGAGGTAACAATAACGAACCAATGGGGGTCCCACCGGTGACACCTCCTATTCCAAGGAGAAACAACTTGGGTGGTGGTGAAATCATGAGACCGTCCTCAGTGTACTGGGATCAAGAAGCTGGACGGTTTGTCTCTTCTTCGACGACAAGAAGCGTGGGTGGTTCTTCTCAGGCTTCAGGTACAGAACTTACTTACACTGGTCAGTCGATATTCTTTGGTGGGCCCCTCGTTGGCGGCGGCGGTAGTGGTGGTCAAAGGGGGCCAACTGCATCGAGTTATTATCAACAAGGTAGAGCGCAAAGAGGAGGGCAGTTACCCGTGTTTGTTCCAAGTGAACAAAATCAGACTCCTAGATTACAATGAGAATGTTTTATCGATTTTCTTTTTGTGAACTTGTGCAGTCCGATTCTAGATTGTGTTTTCTTACCTGTTTATATACATCCTTTGATGTTCTTGATTAGTGTTGATTTAGACTATAAGTATTGTGTCTCACAATGCACATTTGTGAACACCATTAGTAGTTTCTTAGGGGGTATTTGTTTAAGCATATATGTGGCTTATGAGCTTATTTGTTTTCCGGCTTATATTTCGTGATCCTCAATTTTTCGGCTTATTCTAATACTTATCATCCTATATAAGTTTATCATATCATAATAAACTTATATAAGCACACAAGTCTTCAAATAAGCCATAAAATTACATCTTATGAAATATAAGCCGAAAAACAAATAAGCTCATAAGCCACATATAAGCTTAAGCTAACACCCCTTAGTTAGCGATCCTAAATATGTCATGTGGATATTTTATTAGTAATACTTGGTTATTTTCATTCAGATACATACAATAGCAAATTACAATTTAAACCGATAACCCATCCTTTTTATCAACATAGTCGTTGTAGTATAGTGGTAAGTATTCCCGCCTGTCACGTGGGTGACCCGGGTTCGATCCCCGGCAACGGCGATATATAGCATATATATATTTTTTTTTTTTTTTTTTTTTTTTTTTTTTTTTTTGCAATAGCTCATTATGGTAAAGACCAACTGTATGCTAATTATGGACAGAACCAAAACACAAAAAGACCATGTACATTTATAATAAACTAAACAACATTACAAACACAATTTTTAAGGACCGGCGGGTGACCTGGGTTCGATCCCCGGCAACGGCGATATGTAGCTTTTTTTTTTTTTTTTTTTTTTTTTTTTTTTTTTTTTTTTTTAAGTTGCAATAGCTCATTATGGTAAAGACCAACTGTATGCTAATTATGGACGGAACCAAAACACAAAAAGACCATGTACATTTATAATAAACTAAACAACATTACAAACACAATTTTTAAGGACCGGTACGTTTAAGAAAAAAATGAAAAATTGATGAAAAATTTAGTGCATGAAATTTGGATGACTAAATTTTATAGGTGTGATAGACTATTTCGTATCATTAGTATATCGAAAATTTCATTGACCAATATTTTGATAAAGTTTCAAAACGCACTCTTCAGTTGGAAAATCTAACAATTAGTGACTTAACAAGGAGTGTAACGCCCGCCGCGTTGCGGCGGGGCCTTTTTTTTTGCAATTTTTTTTTCGATGTGTGTGGTATTGTAGTAGTCAAAAATAACAAAACAACATCAAGTACATGCATAAAACTCGGGTATCTACGAAAAAAGTTGAGTTTTCAAACAAAAGAGTAGTATCAATTACATCAGAAGTACACATAATGGAATTGTAGGTTCTCTAATGCTTTTTCCCATTCGTTTCCTTCGCCTCAACCGCTGCATCCTACACCACCATTAACAATCACCAAGCCGATCGCTGCTAACAATGCATCTAGACAGAACATTGCCAAGCCATCTGCATCAAAGAAGAGTATCCCAAATATCACATTCAACCGAAATATTCTACCCACTTAACCAACACATTGAAACTATCCACTGAACAGACCCCCTAAACACACCCCTCAACCCAGCTACTAAACCAACCCAGTGAACAAACCAACTGGACCAACACAGTCAACCAACCAACTGAAGCAACCCCAGATAACCAATCGTATCCTTCTAAGATAAACCAAACATTTAAAAATAAAAATAAAAAATAAAAATAAAAGAAGCACATAGCTTTGAATATAGTTAAGCAGTTTGGATGAAAGCAGATGGACCATAAGGATTCACTACATTAGTGTATGTAAATATTTTTCTTCCTTTAAATTCTGAAGTCGGGGCAAGAGACTAATAAGAACATTTAACGAAAGGGAAAAACATTAAAATGTGCTAATATGAAAGGGTTTATCAACTTACAAATTAGATTAAGCGATAGCCGCGTTCCAAGCTTTATGTTCATAACTTCTTTAATCTTCAATCTTGTGTGCGTTTTTTCCTTAATCCACCGAAATGTACGACACATCTTGAAAACCAAAATGCAAAAAATTGAATCTCGTAATTTCAAAGAACAAATTGAATGAAATATGAGCATCTGAAGTTGTGGGCGTAGATATTATATTAAATTACACAGCGAAATAGCTAAAATGAATCAGAATACTCACACGTTCTGCATTTCTTTATAGGTATCCTGCATATCTTTGCAGCTTCTTCCACACATGCTGTTCGGGTAAGTTTTGACCCGATGCTCAGCTCTGCTCACAGATGTAACTTTCTCTCTGTATAAACTCTGAGGGAGGATATGGAGAGAGTTGTGTCTTTTTGCCCCTCGTTTGCCATGGTTGCTGATAGTTTGCTTGAAACTTCATTCTCCACCGTAAGGACTATAATTTAAAAACCGTCCCTGCTTACATAACTTCTTTAATCTTCAATCTTCTGTGCGTGCGCCATACCTTGAAACCAAAATACAAAAATTGAATCTCATAATTTCAAAACAGTTGTATGAAATATGAGCATATGAAGTCGTGGGCTATGACTCTTTTATTTATCTCTAAAAACCGAGGCACATGCACATGAACAAAACATACCCTAAACGTTTCAACTGCAAGATCTATCACAGCTCACAATATCGTGTTCAAGCCAAACACGTAATCGTTTTAATAACCACCTTACAATTGCAACGCCTATAGACTACATATACACAACCTGTTATGTTTCGATGGATGTAAGTTAGAACTTACTGTCGAGTGAAACTCGGAACGCCATTGAATTAGTTGTTTTCTACTTCTATTGATCCATAGCGTCCTAGGAAACGGCTGTAAGACACAAAATAAAACAATATTATTACACCTATGTCAGTGTGTATTTTCTTTTTTTTACACTAAAAATTTGTGTATGAAATTATGTTAAAAGACACGAACCTTTCCACCATCCTTATACATAGATAGTCGATGCTCGAAATCACCTCGTTGCATCATATCACTGTCATTGTATCCCTGGTCACCACCAATAATCCCAAGTGCGATTTCCTGGAAATCTGATTTCATGAGAACTTTGAATATGTTACGTTTTTTTAAGAGTTATTTGTACCTACCTGACACGTGGTGATTGAGAAACCGTGTGGCCAAAATGATTTCAGCTACCAAATTTTGAGCCTGCATTCAAGATTCGAACCAATTGACGATATTACTATACAAAAAATGGCAATAATCAGATGAAATTGTGTGACAGAACAGGCAAGTACCATAAGTTCAACATGGGTTCTAGAAACTATTTGGTGAGCAGGGTTGCAACGACTACAGTAAACACGAAATCAGTTGTGGCTGAGCAAGAAAGGGCCAATTGTGCGGCAGTGTTGCAAGAATCTGTAATAAGGCATTTATTTTAGCCATGTGAATTGAAGTGCTGCAAATTGGGTTTACATACACCAAGGTAAAATGAAAGGGCCAATTGTGTGGCCATACATATTTCTGTACTAAACAACAGGTACATTTTAGGATGGAAGCATAAGTCACATAGATAATGTGTCCTCTTGCAACTAATGTGAACCTCATTCACTTAAATAGCTTAGTAATCAAATTAGACGGTGCAAGCGTTACCATAAGATCATATGCTGTTACGATGATGACCAATCCGGCTCTCACTAAAACGACCAAGATGGCTAAGAACCTGCAAAATACATGGACATTTCAGAAGGCTAGCTTGGTCATGAAA